>JAULUF010000036.1:3592500-3850000 GCA_031834385.1 Semotilus atromaculatus
CTATGTTTATTGGGAATTTCCATTGACATAATGGTTTTTATACTGTACAAACAGTATATTCTCTCCCCTTACACTAAACCTGCCCATCACACACACACACACACACACACAGTTGTTTTTACCTGAGCAGCTGCCTCAGTGAGACCACACAGCGCTTTAGACGCTGAACTGACTGAGTCTCCAAACTCTGGCAAGTTACTGTTCTTGGCATTATGGGAAATGCCAGCCATGGCCTCTCCCAAAACCTGCACACAACATCAGCATTACACACACTGGGACTGGGTGATACAGGTGAAATATATAACAACTGAGATCTCTGAGGCACCTTCGAGTTCTCCATCACACTGTCAATACAGTCGAAGTAGCCCAGATCATTGACGGCTTCTGTAGGATTCTCCAGCATTCCTCCAACCGTCTGCGGCACACACACACACACACACACACACACACACACACACACACACACACACACACACAGCAGATGTCAGGGATGCAAGTAGGGGTGCACGATATATCGAATTAATATCGTTATCGCGATATCACGTTGACCGATATCATATCGAAAGTCTCGCGATATTTATGCAATATTTTCGTTTCTTTACTTTTAATGAAGATAATTGTGTATTAAGCGTCTGCGACTTCCTTTCACTTTGATTTGCGATAGTTTGCGCGTTGGCTTGATGAATAGATGCTCAACTCATCTGCGGCGATGCATGTTGCAGTTGCACGCGCCGTCATATTTGGCCATAACATGACATATAGCCTGTAACACGTTCTCACACGTTTATTTTTTAGCGTTTTTGGGAGGAGTAAATTGTATGTGGTTTCAACAACCAGATGCATTTACACTTGTCCAGTTTCGTCTGGAATGCGGCCCAGACCTCCTCCTGAAGTGGTTTCAGCGATCGGATACAAATCCGTCTCGAATGCGTTTCGGAGGGCTTTGTAGTTTTACATATGTTTAAAAATATCGAAATCAATATCGATATCGCAATATTCATCATCGATATCGCAATATCACTTTTTTGTCAATATCGTGCACCCCTAGATGCAAGGCAGTTTTTGGTATGTTCAGGTTTTAGGATTTTAGTTCTGTCTAAATTAGTGCTGCACAGCACGTGCTGCACAGACTCGGCCTACGAACTATATAAATCGCCGCAAGATTATAATAGTTTTCTGTGGGTTTATTTTGGCTTCTTTTTTCTACATGGGAAGGAAGTAGAGTTGTCAATCTTTTTTCTTTTTCTTTCTTTTTTCTATGGTATAAACAAAAATAAACTTGCAATCATTAGTTTGTTATTAAAAATCCAGTGCTGTTTAAGCCGTTTTTTAAGATATGAACATTTCATATAGAGTTACCGGTAATAAAAAACAGAACAAAAACAAAAAAAGATGGATACTGTTCAAAGTTTGGGGTCAGTACGTTTTTTTTTTTTTGTCAGTAGAAAATCAGTTTTCTGAATCAATTTATTCAGCAAGGATGCATCAAATATTAAATTGATCAAAAGTGACTAAAGAGGTTTATAATGTTACAGAAGATTTTGATTTCAAATAAATAAATGTTCTTTTGAACTTTCTGCTCATCAAAGTATCATGAAAAAAAATTAATCTCAGTTTCCACAAAGATATGAAGCAGCACAACTGTTTTTTTAACATTGATAATAATCAGAAACGTTTCATCATATCAGAGTGATTTCTGAAGGATCATGTGACACTGAAGACTGGAGTAATGATGCTCAAAGTTCAGCTTTGATCACAGGAATAAATAACACTTAACTATATATTCACATAGAAAACAGGTATTTTAAATATAAAATATATTTTATAAATATTTTAAAGATATTTCACTGTTTTTACTGTATTTCTGATCAAATAAATGCAGCCTTGGTGAGCAGAAGAGACTTCTTTCAAAAACATTTAAAAATCTAACAGACCCCAAACTTATAATCTAAAAAATAAATCTGAATGGATTCTGTATGTTTTAGTTGAATTATTGTGGAAAAGAAATATCAAAACAATGCTGCCTTTATAACATGCACTGTTGCTTTGCTTTCCAATATCCTCCAAAATCAACACACTGCAAATTACTGTGCTCAATATCAAACAGGACTTCAGGTCATGCATACATATATGAAAGAGCATGGTATATACAAACTAAATATTTTTGAAGTATTTTTATTCTAAAGAATACTGTAATTAAACAATTTGGACAAGTTATGGCACAAAAGGAGTGTAATCTCTCTCCTCATAAACACTGATTGAGATCAGTGCTGAATATGAGAGAATGCAAACGCTGCATATGAGAGTGAGTCACTCACACAAACTGATGAACAGAGAAGAAGATGAGAAAGGAGAGGTAAAAGAGAGAGAACAAGCACCTCAAGCTCACGGAGAGCGTTGTCACACTCCTTCTGTCCCGGAGCCTGCTGGGTACACATGCTGATCAGCTGATTAATGCTGTCTGTCACCGCGCTATCGAGAGAGAGAGAGGGAGAGAGACATTAGAGTTTGCTGGAAAGGGAAGGAATAGTGTGAGAGATCTATGAGGAACAATCCACCCACGTGTGCTACCACACACTGACACTCTCTCGCTCGATGTCTCTCTCTCTCTGATGCTCTGTGAGGGAGTTTTAGGAATGTGAGCAGTGAAAAGCCATTAACTGTTGTCGTTTCATCCCGTCTTCTCTCACACACACACATCAGAGAACAGCACTGATACAAACTGGTTTTGCTTTTGTAGATGCACATTACATAACTGTGCTCATTCCAACCTAAATGTGTATAAAAGCGAGCATGCCACTTATGTAATGTGTGTCAATAGAAGAGCTGTGTGTGTGTGTGCACACAATTTCTTTCTTACTGTTAGGATAGCATGCCATCACAAAGCACAACATCTGACTCAAATCTCGACAGAAATGCTTCAAAACACAGTGAGCTGCCGTTTAGACGCACTCCTGACACAAAGACGGTTTCAAACAGGAGCTGGAGAACTACGTATACAGTTTAAAACAGTATAGTTATACTTAATTGTAGCAATTTACCGTGACAACTGTGATATTTAAAACCGATATCATGTTAATAGTAGGCCTACATGTTCAATAAATGTAAATAAATAAGCTGGTTGACACTAACATAGCAGATGGCGCTATTGCACCGTAGCGCTGGTTGCCACCCGTAATAAAACGAAATAAAGAAGATGACACAGGCTGCGTCTGAAATCGCATACTCTCTTAAAGAGGTACTTATTTTGAATAAGTAATTACATCACCACTGCTAAAATGTATTCAGAATCTCACTAGAAGTAGTAGGAAATCTGAGTACTTTTCTGATTCGGACATACTTCTACATACATACTACTCGTTTACTATACAGTAGTATGCGATTTGGGACACAGGCACAGTGTGTTGCTGCTACTGCCGCACACACTCATGTCGGAGAGATGACCGGCGAGAGCAAGACACTCTGCCTGGACCTGGAAAAAGGTTTTCAGATTGGATAAAAAAGATTGTTAAAGTCTTCAGTCTGTAAACATGCCGATCTATGGCAAGTTCATTTTATTTGCTTTTCTACAGTTACGATTAAAAACTCTTCCGTTCCCTCAGAGTCAATCTTTGTTTATTTTGTATTTTCTAAATTTAAAAAGGATTTTACTGATAGCATTATTCATTTACTATAATGCAAAAGCATCATTATCGTGAACGGTTTTGGCCACGATAACGGTGTGGTGAAAGTCTGACACTGTGACATGCACCCTTCACTACGGCCTTGTGGGAGGGCTTTCATGAAAGAGTTTTTAATTCCGTTCATTTGTCCTTCATCTTCTACTACTTTTATGTTTTAAATGGAAGGTCCCACATTATATGAAGTGTCTTTAACTACTATGCTCTATCATTTTAAATGAAAGGTGCAGTAAGCGATATTTGAGAAACGCTGTTGAATGTGGATCGGACTGAGCAGGACAACACACTTGTAGCCAATGGCTGAGAGACATTACAAAAGAGAAAAGCTCAGAGGAATAGCACTGGAAATAAACGGTCATGATCAGGCAAGAGCTTTAGGATCCGCGTTAATACTAGAAAAGCTGCCCAGCGCTGGAGAGAGCTCAACTGGGAAGGCCTGAACGGACACTAGTGTTGTTTCTACTCCATACGTGAGTAACATTGTTTCACAGAACCAAGATCTGCTGTTGTTGTAATGTTAGCTCTAGTAACAGGACAGTTTGAGTGTCATTGAAGCTTCAGCTATGATAAAGAGACATCCACTCATGCATTGTGTGTTTGTGGGCGGAGCAACGAAGGAAGGGGTGTGTTTGTTTGGGTTGATTTCAAACATCTACAGTGTTTCTCAGAAACTACTCACTGCACCTTTAATCATTTCACACAATGCACTTGTTGTGTACATGCAGGATTTTACATTGTACTTAAATTTTTTTTGTTTTTTTTTTAGATACCTGTAATTAATTCTGACCCTTCCCTGTCCACCAAAGCGGTTTTTCCTAACCTGTCCTAACGTCCCCCAATAACACAACATAAACACAATAAATACATTTTACCAAACAATGCAAGTGCATTGTAGTTAAAAGACACCTTATTTAAAGTATGACCAAATGGGGTATTACCAAAGTCATCCAAACCTTTCAATCACTATTTCATATTTTTGTATGTAGCCATCTATATTGGAAACAGTGTAATGACAAAATGGTAATTGAAAAACAGGAGACAGATGGCAGAAGTCTAACCGAGCGGCAGCGGCGAGCTGGTTTTTCAGGTTTGGTGAGTTGGGGTCAGTAGACAGAACTTTAGCAGCCAGCAGGAGTTTGCTGGAGGACATGGAGATGGTCTTCAGGTTGGTGACCACTTGAGTCTGGTCCTCTTTAGACTATAGGAAGAGACGAGAGGAGGAGACATCATTCACCATTCAATCTACTCACTCATTCATCCATCTATGAAGTCTCAAACGACTCTCTCAGGACCTTGTGCTAATGAAAGAATAGTTTAATGTAATGTAATTTAATGTATGATACACAGCATACATGTGATTGTCCAGCCATGTCCACTCCGGCCTGCAGGAAGTGGTTAAAGTCTTGTCCGAACTTCCCGGAGGCCTTGGCCAGGTCCTGCGTGTTGCCCCGGGACGCCTGCACCAGCTCATTGGCCGACTGGTTCAGGCCCGCCGCGGCCTCGTTCAGGTTACCCTGAGCCTCCTGGAAACTCTTCCCGCTCACTGGGAACTGAAGACACGACACACACACACAAACATCACAACCACTGTTTATAATAGGAACAGCAACTGTAATATGGCTCACTGTAATATTGAACAGGAAACTTTGATTTTGGAAAGCCTGGAGAGGAAGTTTGAAGTAGAAGTAACTTGTGATGCAGCCTGGATCCATTTCCTTTTTCTCCATTTCTGTCACTGATGGAGTTTGGGTTCTTGTCACTCTGGCTTGCTTAGTAGAGGAAACTTAATATAAATATTTGATGGACGATGACTTTGACGATGACTAATTTATTAATTGATAATCTTTACATCGGAACTGATTTAACACTAAACTGACTGTCATTATTTTCCTGTTATCTCTGTAAAGCTGCTTTGATACAATCTGTATTGTATAAAGCGCTATATAAAAAAAAGGTGACTTGACTAGTAAATTGAAGTTTGAAAGTTTTGGATGGACAGACAGATGGATGGAAGGAGAGATAAACGGATGTACAGTATGTACAGATGAGTAGATGAATAAATGGGTGAATAAACGGATGGGTAGAGAAGAATAGACGGATGGAAGGAAGAATGGACGGACTGATGGATGAATAGATGGATAGAAGAATAGACAGAGGAATGGATGGACAGATAGGTTGAATGATGGACAGATTGATGGATGAATGGCAGATGGATGACAGATAGATGAATAGATGGATGGATGGATGAATGGACAGATAGATGAATAGATGGATGGGAGAATGTATGGACGAACAGACAGATTCTGTTCAGATTTTTGTATTCATTATTTTGTTCATCAAACAGGGTTCTGGATTCTTCTTCTGATATTATCTTCTGTTAGTCTAACAGTCTTGAGCGCCGCCAGGCTGTAGTTTTATGCAACAGCAGCTGCTCTTGGCATGTGACTAAACACAAATCTCATTAGATGGCCAGGTTTCCTCACAATGGGATGGTAAAGAGATTAGTACACGTCTCTGTTCGGACTGACAAAAACATTTGCAAACAATGTCTTCACAGATACATTTATTCATCCAACTTCAAATGTTTGTTACACAACAGACGTGTGTCTGGGTGTGAACAGGCCTTTAGAGCTGGACAGTTTTTGTGTGAGCATGTGAGTTTGACCAGCCGACATTAATTACGTTACATAAGTCCCTTTAGACTTAAGTCACAAGACCATCCAGATGACAACAATATTGCAAACTAGATTTTGAAAAACACTTTGTGAAATGTCTGAAATGACATTGTGAGTGTTTCCATGGGCCTGAGGACTCACTTTATCAGACAGGAGCTTCTTGCTGGCTTCTCCTACAGTTCTGATGGCATTATCCACGTCTCTCTGCCCCGGCAGACAGTTTACAGAGCGGTTCAGTGCCTGAGAAACAGCCTTAGCTACCTGAAGACACACACACACACACACACACACACACACAAGTCATCAGCATTAAGACGCTCCAGTTATGCTAATCATAGACAAACAACAGGCAATTTTCTTTTCAAAATAATGAGCGTGTTAACCTACAGCAGACCAAATCTCCCATCAGCAATTAAGAGGGAGGTTCTGTTACTGAATATAACCCACTCTATTGAGCTTTTCTTATTAAGTGTTGGTTTAACCTGGGCCAATCTCTGCTGGGTGTCAGGGTCTCCTGGTTTGGCGACGGCTCTCTTGGTCTCCTCGATGAGGCTGGCAGATTTGTCCATGACATCCCCGGTGCAGTCCAGCATGGCGTTTCGGGCATGAGGGTCCTCGGTGTTGGCGGCCACTCCACGCGCAGCTGAAGCCAGCGAACGCAGAGCCTGAGCCACGTCACGAGCAGCCATCCCTGCAAAACACACGCACACAGACTAATGTGAGCAGATTAATGCAGTTTATGGGATTCAAACATGTGGCTTGAGTTGTGAGCTAAGATCTCGGACCACTATGGGCCCTATTTTATCGATCTAAAGCACACGGCGCAAGTGCACTTAGGGAGTGTCCGAATCCACTTTTGCTACGATGGGAAAAATGGTCGGCGCTCCAGGCGCATGCTCTAAAAGGGTTGTCCCTATTCTCTTAATAAGTAATGGGTGTGTTTAGGGCATAACGTGCAATAAACCAATCAGAGTCTCATCTCCCATTCTCTTTAAAAGCCAGTTGCGCTCGCGCCGTGGGGGATTCGCTACTTACATGGAGGAATTTGCAAGTGGAAAAACTGAGCACTTTTGTCAAAACTAGACTGTGCCATTGACCAACTGAATCCTGGTCTAAAGTCAATGGCACAGTCTAGTTCAGTTGCTCAAAATAGCAACGCACCAACAATACGCCTGAACACACCAGCAGTGTGTTCTCGTTTTCAGCCCAGCAGCCCATGGGCGCACAGATGGGCCACACCATCTTTCTGTGTTTGTTACAGCAGGGACAGAAGCACATTATATTCTACAGGAAGGGGGCGCTGCATAACACAGTACAGGACATGGATTTGATCATAACCTCTATAAAGACTATGAAAATGCAGAAACAAGCGGATAGTTAGTGGTGTGTGAGGTTGATGGGGTTTTACCTGTGTAGTTCTCATTGCCTTGGGTGGCTTCACTGAGGAGCTGAGCAATAGCAGAGCTCACGGCTTTAGTGCTGGAGCCCAGATCCTGAGAGCACTTCTCCAGCTAAACACACACACACACACACACACACACACACACACACACACACACACACACACGTCACAAAACTGTGTTACAGGAACCACATGTTTCTATTTCAGAAAGCATGCTTCCACAGGCCTAAGGCGAATAATCAATGATATCAGCTAAAGGAACTCACATGATTTTTACTCACAATATACATTTTTATAACTGAAAATAAAACCGAATTCACTAACATTACATTGGATATAAAACTACAGTGCACAATACAGGACAACAAATTTCAGCTGTGTAAAAGCCAAGTAAAAATATCCTAACTGAAAGGCCTAATCCTGGCTTTCTCATATATCCAGGCTTTTCTAGACAGTGGGAACCCTGGCTCTTCAAAAAAATTAAATAAAAAACCAAACTAACTAAATAAATAAATATATGAAATATATTGAATAATATTGTGTTTGTCGTTCAAGATTATTTCAATGGTTTTTTGTCTTATTTTAAATCATTGAGTTATCTTGACCCCTCCCCCCCACTCGTTAAAATCACTTCCTTAAAAGATCAACAGATAGAAAGCCTGGTCTGAAAACCATCAGATTGTGTTGGAAAATACCATTAAATACCAGTGTGTGTGTGTGTGCATAGTGGCTTGTGTCTAGGAGTTGTTTTTGTGACACGAAGCACCTGGTTTGTGGGTTTAGGTGTGAAAATGAACAGATAGCGGTCATGTATGCGCAAAGTTTGCACAGAGTTTGTATTGTAGAGTATTCTCTACATTTATTACAGTAGTAAAGTCATCAAAACATAACACAAAAGGAAGTAGGGAAATGATGTAGTGACTAAAACGGTCTTGGTCTAGTTTGCAGCTGTACTCACTCAGGGCATTCTCAGTTAACAGTACTGAACAGTTTGCAGGTATGCTGGACACGTGTTGGCCGCAGGTGTGTCCAAACTTTGACTGAATGAGAATGCATGTAGATAAACATAATCACCGTTTCTCCAGGCAGGGGTCTGAGTTTGCCCTCGGCAGCTGAAGCTTTGGCCTCTTGCATGTCCCTCTCCAGCCCCCGTACCATTGTGAGAGCGTTATCAATCTCCAGAGGACCACACGCCTCCTGAGCCTGAGTCAGACACACACACAGACAGAAGAGTGAGTTGCAGTTGCATTTTGGCCTTAAGGCGAGACACGGCAGGCAAAAACATTGTTTTTTTTTTACTGGTCAATTTTGAGCTTTTGGCCTATTTGTCTTCAATAACATGTCTTCTTTCAGACTTGTGCTGAAAAAAAGTCCAAAATACACATTTAGGTCTTTATTTTACTACACTTTGTCTGTTTGCGTGTGTTGATTTCACCTAAATTCATCAAAAGTTGGCGTTCTAAATCATCCCGCTGCTCCGCGATCGCTGTCTGCACCCTGTCATCACATATACCGTTGGAAAGCTCTCTCTCTCCTCTTCAGTGCTGTCGGATCCAAATATGGTCATTTCCTATTTATCAGCAACGAATCATGAAAGTAAAATGGGCCATTTACTCGAAATGCACAATCTCATTGGCTGATGCCAATTTCTGACAACGTGATTCGTTCAGAATCGTCACGTGACGCGCTCTGACATTTCCGTGGTAGTTCAAAATGTGGAAAGATATGAGTTCATTTAGCCTACTATTTGTATTTATAAGTGATTTTTTCTTATACGATAGGTTTAAAGTTTGTTGTCATACCTTGACAGTTTCGACTGCTGACTCTGCAGTCATCTTCAGAAGCGTAACGTGATGTTTCTGTGACGTCTACTATAGGTGTGATATATTTCGTTTTTGTTATTCCACCTGTGTGATGGACTGTTGATGTGTTGTTTTGGATGTTATGATCAGTGATGGATGAAGCAGTAATGAGTTTTGGATGTTAAACAGTGTGATACATGGATTTTACTTGGACCTAAAGCATATTTTGTCTGTAATTCATGGCTTTCAAAAGAAATTAGTGGAATTTTGCCATACAAATCTTTAAAGGCCGTTTTCTCAAAATTAGTTTTTTCTCACACTCCGAGTGACGATTTTTCACGTCTGTAGCACCTACATACACCAAACTTTACAGCCATATTCCTAACTATATTGTGAAAGTTTGTTCAGAGGGATTTGCTGATATATCATTCTTGGCCTGATTTATGTGACATTTTATGCCTAAAAATAGAGCAGAAATCAATTTTTTAAGGCTATTGCCAGTATTTTCTGATTTACAGGGTAACAAAAGGAGATATTAATAATCCCCTCTGAAAATGTCTTTTCATTGAATATATCAACAAAATGCAAAAATAATTTTGAACCTTGTTTTTTTCAATGGTCAGATTTGTCACTTCAAAATATATGCAAATTAGCGTATATTTAATTAGATATAGCCTGATTAGCATATTTAAACATAAAATTACAGAAAACTTGCAATACATTTTTTTCTCCTATTCATGTGAGTAATCAACTGGTAAAGTTAAAATTTTTACCCTATTCACCTGCAGTGTCTCGCCTTAAATATCAATCAGTAAGCGTGTCATTACCAGGCCACAAAGGAATCTGTACCCATCAAACTTCATAAAAATGGAACGTCCATCATTTTCAACATGCATTTTACATTTATTTTATTTTTTTTGTTGCAAATTAGACAATCCTCAGATGCTAATAATCAGGGACATGCACAGGAATTTTGAGGGGCAGTTGCTCTGACCTGAAAAAAGGGCACCACTCCCTTTTTTTTACAGAACAAAATTGCAATACTAATTTTTTTTATTCAAGGCTGGCTTAATTGCTCTGCTTTCAAACGTTAAACCACAGAGATGTATTTATTCCACAGGGAGACCCTAAAGCTTCTCTTTCATTGACAACAGATTTATAAATAATTTTGGGAGTTCGTTGGTGCATGTTGCATTTTCAAATGCATGTTAAAAGCGACCCACATTAAAAAAAGCAGCCCCAGTAACGTGTATGACAGCGAGCCGGTGTTACCTTGAGAGCGGCCGTGCGGAGCTCCGCGAGAGCACTAGCCAGGTTTTTAGCGCACTGACTGAGCTGCATGGCAGACGCCTGGTCCCCGATGGTGGGAACAGTGGCTTTGGCCGCGGTCACCATTTTCGCGCCGGGCTGATGAAGAGAACAGACATCATGAGCTCAAATGAGGCCGGTGTGCTGTTTCTCACAGGAAGTGAAGGGCTGAAGAGAACGCACCTGCAGGAAGTTCTGGCTGGCTCCGATCAGGGCGAGTTGAGCGCTGGGACTGTCGGGCTGAGACTGACTGCCTCTCACACCCTGAACCAGCTGAGGGATCTGTTCCGCCACCGCCTGTGGAGCACAGACACACCGTCAGGTGTGATTAACTACACAACTGCTGGACTTGATTATGTGAATTGTCACCTTTTTTGCCATTGGCTTTTTGCTTGCTTAGTTGAGGACATTTAATTTAATATTCAACAATATTATTGATCTGCCTGCATTGACAGCATTATATGAGAACTGAGCTGGATGATGACATCACTGTTTTCTCCAGAGCGGCTATATATATATATATATAAAAATGTTGTTTTACAACAAAAATGAAACATCACTGATCTTACTGGACTGTGACGCTATTTTCTTCTAGACAAACAAAATTATTTTCCTGTTATCTCTGTAAAGCTGCTTTGAAACAAGCTATATTGTAAAAAGCGCTATATAAATAAAGGTGACTTGACAGAATTATGTTTTCTGATCCGCGTCTCCTGACCTCAGTTATGTGTGTTTGTGAGGCGCTTGCTCTGTGAAGTGGTGTTCGGCCTGCAGAAGAGGCGGTGTGTTTGTACCTTGCAGCTCTGCACGAGCTGTTGCTGGGCCGCTGGGTTCTTGTTGGAGGAGGCGGCGTTCTGGGCGGCAGCGACGGTCTGAGTGGCGGCGGCCGCGGCCTGCTTCGCTGCGTTCTGACACACACACACACACACACACACACATTTATTATAAAGCCAAGGAAAAGTCCGAAAGTCCGTATTTGCAAAGCCTCCGGCCACAGCTATTTCGATCATGTGAGACTTGAATGAGGGTGACAATAATAAGAACCATATTAATAATTGAGTACCAATATAAATTGATAATTAAGCATCAAATCATTATATCAGAATGATTTCTGAAGGATCATGTGACACTGAAGACTGGAGTAATGATGCTGAATATTCAGCTTTGATCACAGGAATAAATTACATTTTGCAACATATTCACATAGACAACCGCTGTTTTAAACCGTAATAATATTCCACAATATTACCCCTTTTTTGTATGTTTTATCAAATAAATGCAGCTTCTGTGAGCAGAAGAGACTTCTTTCAAAAACATTAATACAACTTGAAATTATTCCGGACTTTGACCGGTAGTGTACAGTCTCTAATAATAGCCAGATTATATTAATGGTATGGGTCATTCATATCACAGCTGAGTTCACAAATCAAAGGTCATAAGACGACATTTCTGTGTGAATTATACAAACTACTAGAAATGTTCATTAAAACAAACTTTTTATGTTAAATTGACAAAGTCAATGTAGCAACAGAGACAGACAGAGACAGACAGACAGCTCTAGTTTGTTGTTAGGGTATTTTGGTTGGTTACTAGACATTGCTATGGTTTTCTAGCTGATAATGCTAGGCTTTGTTAGAGCTAGTTCTCTAGGGCTACCTGGGGTTATCTGGAAAGTTACTAGAGTATTTTGTCTGGAGGCTACAGTGTTCTGGCAGGTTGCTGATAGGACAGGCAGACAGTTAGATAAAGAAACTGACAAGATATCACAAACAATTAAGCAATAATTCTTCAAAGTCTTGCCCTGTTCTTTTTACTGCAGATAATAAGCAAGCTGAAATGCTACAAAACAGAGACACAGGTCTGTGGAGTTTGCAAAACCTGCCGTCAAATAGTTCTTCACTCTCACAGGTTGCAACAAGTCGCTTGTGAAACTGCAGCTCTGAGCTATACATACTGCAATCTGTGAAAACTTGAGCAGTCTTTTTTCTTGTAGCCTTTGGCAGGATTTAACCTCAAGAGCTGCAAAACATCATATAACTTTACCCAAATAGGGCAGCAAAGAGATGTTATAGTTGGCAACACTTCCAGAATTCATCTCAGTACAGGCAATGATTTTCAAAAGAGAGTGTGACCTAGTGTTGTCAAAAGTACCGACTTCTGAAATTTAAAAAATGTGACGCTTTGAGCAGAATCAGAAACACCTCTGATAGGCCTTTGTGTTCATTGGATGTGTCTGTGATTGGCTACACTGATCTTCGCTTCAAAAACATGTAAATATACATCAATGACGCTCTTCACCTGCTTGTGCTTTCAAACGCTCCCGCACCCGTTTTTTCATACACTTTCAAACTCTTCCGTTTGCTCTCAAATGTTCCCGTGCATTGAACATTATAGCCAATCAGACATATTCGATGAGCGCGTGAACACAAAGGCCAATCAGAGGTGTTTACGATTCCGCTCAACAGTGTTTACGATTCCGCTCAACAGCGGCACATTTAGAAAATTTCAGTACCGACTTGTTACCGAAGTCGGTACTTTTGACAACACTAGTGTGACCTCACAATCACATCTCACTGTTGGTGAAGGTTTGGGCTTGTGTGGTTCAGTCCTCACCTCCAGTTTGTTGACGAGTCTCTTCTTGATGGCGTTCTGTGCGGCAGCATTGGTGGCCATGCGCAGGCCCTCGGCAGCTTCACGCAGCTTCTGCTGCTGCTCCTCACTGTCCGGGTTAGCAGCCGCTCCCTGATACACACACACACCGCAACCATCACACTCCACTCACAGACATTCAGTCTTAAAGCACACACCGAGCCGTCTTCTGTCCCACCTTTGCAGCTTCCACCATCTTGGCCGTGGCGTCGGCCAGGAGTTTGGCGGCAGACAGGAGTTTGCGGGAGTTCTCCAGGTCCGTCTCGCCCTCCGCGTCGGCCTTGATGGCATTGACCAAATCTGAGGTGGCCTGAGCGAGGATTCGCGCCTGCCGCACCATCTCCCCTGCACAGACAGCAATGCATTTTGTGTGTGATTTATACATTATACGTCAACATCTCAAAGTGGATTTAGCACAAGTCTGAAACTAAACTGTCTGGATCATCTGCAGAGTCACACTAGCTGGAAGGCTGGTTAACAAAGCATGGCAGTAGATCAGTAGCTTCAGATGGTACGTCGTAGCCAAAGCACTGTTTTCTTGGTACAGAATCTGGCACGATCTACTGTCAGCACTAGTCTTTGTTGTTTGTTTGTGGTGTATTTCCTTAACCTAAATCAAGGGGCTTTCGCACCGGAGGAACATTTCCATAGTTCCTAGAACTGTTGGCAGAAGTTCCCAGATATTGTCGTGTTCGCACGGCAGGAACTAGGAACGATTATAGTTCTAGGAACTCCTTTTGGAGGAACTAATTTAATCCTCCCCGAAACACCAGCACCCGCCATTTAAAAAAAAAGATTATAGCCTATAAATTTGCTTAAATATTTTAAGAATGCATTTATATGCCTGTGTATTATGTATGTATTCATGAATATGATTTACATGAATTACGATGATATCATAAAAATTTGTGATCCATTTTAGCAGAAGTGAGACACTAAGTTTTCTAATGTGATACCTCCTAAATGTGAATTCTGTTATTCATAACCTTAAGGTTAACATATTCATACTAAAAGCTACAAAACATAACATTTTGATTTCAGTGGGCCTTTAAAAACACGTTCCTAGTACCTGCGTCTCCCATGGAGCTGAAGATGTTATCCGTCACATCCAGGATGCGGTCGGTAGCCTCTCCGTGCCGCCCGATTGGCTGTCCCCCGCTGGCGTACTGTCTGATGTGCTGGAGCAGCTCGTTGAGAGCCTGAGTGACCCCTGTGGCGGCGACGCCCACCTGTTTGAGCAGCTGCTCGTCATGGGTCGCCCCCTGAGACGCCTCCACACAGCCCTCCACAGACTTGGCCACCAGCTTCCCAGCCTCGATGAGCTGCTCCTGACACCCGGGCGAGCTGATGGTGGGAGCCACCACCTGTCACACACAGAAGAAACACACACTTGAGCGTCAGGTGAGATCAGCGAGTGTGTGTGTGTGTGTGTGAATGAATGGTGTGCGAGCGCTCACTCGTGTGCAGGCCACCAGCTGTGATGTGGAGAGGGCACACTGGGTGGCTGCAGCGATCACTCGGTTCTGCTGAGCCGAATCTTCGGATTTCTGAGCCACATTCTTGGCCTTTAACACCAGAGCCGCTGCTGCATTAGCCACAGCCTTCGCCAACTGCATCAGCATGTCCTGCATACACACACACACAACATAAAAGTTACAACACACATCATATCATAAATCATGCTTTCTAATTTGTCATTATTTTACTTATTTAATACATGTTTTTCACTGCAAATTATACAAATTATCAGCAACAATTTGAGTAAAAACATGAACTGTACAATGAATTCCAGAATTTTGTAGTATTTGTAAGTTACGTGCCCCTTGATTGACAGCTGGCTTGTGTAAAACCAGATGATTCAAGTTTGCACGCACAGTGTTTTTTGCAAGCTAACAAGTGGTCAAAATAGTTGTTCAGCTACTTGTTATGGTAAAAAAAAAAAATGTTCTGGCCAACAAAAACAAGTGGTGTTTTGCCCACATGATAAATGTTCTTCATACTGAATACAATTCACATTCATTTTCCAATGAGTTCCAAAAGGTTCTAATGTCACTTGAATTTTACAATGTGAAACCATGGAAGAAAAGCCACATACACACTTGACAAATTCAAGAGTTACTCGGCTCCATTCACATCAAACAACAGTTCATTTAGTTTGCAATGCCCACTTTCTAAGATCCAATCAATTCCCAGAGGTGTTGATGTGTTTAAAAGCCCTCTATAGGGTACAGAGGGAACATGAATCATGAACTATTTTTCATTGGCAAAATAATTCTATTCTGTTAGTTACATGTTGAGTGAATTATGACTAGAATTTACGCCTGTCATTTCAAGGGGTCATGACATGAGAAACCAAATTTGCCTTGATCTTTTGTTATATAAGAGATCTATGTACTATTAAAACTTCCTGCAAGTTTCATAGCTTAAGACGTCCTCCCCATTATAAACGAAGCATTTATTTAATCAAGCTCTAAAAACAGCTCGTTCTGGATCCACGGTAAGAAGTGACGTACCAGTCGTTTGCATATGACCGCCTCCAGCGCAGGACAACTACGCCTCATTTCGCATCGTTGTCGTGCGGCTCGCGGACACATGTGTTCAGTCGACGACTCGACGTGCAGCGAGTGGGTCTGTTTACAAGAAGATTGCTATGCCACGCAGATGTGCTGTTTCTGTTTGAGTGTTTGAATACGCTGCCGAACGATCCAGACGTCAGGGAAAGCAGTCGGATGCAGTTTATTTGCAGCATATGCAGCGCGCCAAAGCTTTATTTGAACGGTGAGTGAGATGAGTGTGACAGGGAATGTTACTGAAAGAACGAGCAGAGAGAGAGCGAGCCCCGGCCGCGCGCGCGCCTTCAAACTCTCTCTCTCTCTCTCTCTCTCTCTGAGAAAAAAACTATAGTAATACTATAATTGCACCTAAGGGAACATAATAAAACAAAACAAAAAACCATGTCATGACCCCTTTAAATAGAGAAAGCTATAATACATTGATTTTATTCTGATCGGTGTTCTGAGATGAGATCAACGCCATCTTAGACAATTCAGCTTTTATGAGAATTAAAATGATTTAAAAAAAGATATAATACTAAAGCAAAGAACAAAAATCAAGTTGATTAGTAATAATGCCAAGATGCTATTGAATACTATATATTACAGAGAGCTGTAAAGTTGTCAGATACAGCACGGGAATCTCTACAAAGGCTTAAAAGAACAAGACTAAAGAACTAGCAGTGTTGCACATGAATAGAGGCAGGGCAGGGCTAGAAAAGTCCTGTTCAGTTTGACTTCTGCTAAACCTCACGTTTCTTAAATGCGATAAAGTTGTTTTGATAAGCATTCTATACAAATAAGGACATTAAAACAAGACACAGCTTCCCCTTCAGTTAGAGTGTGTGAAGAGTGATAAGACATTACGGAAGACTTCACTAACTCTGAGAGGCATCTGTATGCTAATCGTTCAGGTTCATCTGTATGCTAATGTAACTCTAAATATTGACAAAATTAGTGTATTGAAGATGGATTTCTAGTCTCCTACAACAGGTTTACATGCATTTAAGCAAAAAACACTTTCATTTTCTCATAATATACACTCACCGGCCACTTTATTAGGTACACCTGTCCAACTGCTCCTTAACACTTAATTTCTAAGCAGCCAATCACATGGCGGCAACTCAGTGCATTTAGGCATGTAGACATGGTCAAGACAATCTCCTGCAGTTCAAACCGAGCATCAGTATGGGGAAGAAAGGTGATTTGAGTGACTTTGAACGTGGCATGATTGTTGGTGCCAGAAGGGCTGGTCTGAGTATTTCAGAAACTGCTAATCTACTGGGATTTTCACGCACAACCATCTCTAGGGTTTACAGAGAATGGTCCGAAAAAGAAAAAACATCCAGTGAGCGGCAGTTCTGTGGGCGGAAATGCCTTGTTGATGCCAGAGGTCAGAGGAGAATGGCCAGACTGGTTCGAGCTGCTAGAAGGGCAACAGTGACTCAAATAACCACCCGTTACAACCAAGGTGGGCAGAAGAGCATCTCTGAACGCACAGTACGTCGAACTTTGAGGCAGATGGGCTACAGCAGCAGAAGACCACACCGGGTGCCACTCCTTTCAGCTAAGAACAGGAAACTGAGGCTACAATTTGCACAAGCTCATCGAAATTGGACAATAGAAGATTGGAAAAACGTTGCCTGGTCTGATGAGTCTCGATTTCTGCTGCGACATTCGGATGGTAGGGTCAGAATTTGGCGTCTACAACATGAAAGCATGGATCCATCCTGCCTTGTATCAACGGTTCAGGCTGGTGGTGGTGGTGTCATGGTGTGGGGAATATTTTCTTGGCACTCTTTGGGCCCCTTACCAATTGAGCATCGTTGCAACGCCACAGCCTACCTGAGTATTGTTGCTGACCATGTCCATCCCTTTATGACCACAATGTACCCAACTTCTGATGGCTACTTTCAGCAGGATAATGCGCCATGTCATAAAGCTGGAATCATCTCAGACTGGTTTCTTGAACATGACAATGAGTTCGCTGTACTCAAATGGCCTCCACAGTCACCAGATCTCAATCCAATAGAGCATCTTTGGGATGTGGTGGAACGGGAGATTCGCATCATGGATGTGCAGCCGACAAATCTGCGGCAACTGTGTGATGCCATCATGTCAATATGGACCAAACTCCCTGAGGAATGCTTCCAGCACCTTGTTGAATCTATGCCACGAAGAATTGAGGCAGTTCTGAAGGCAAAAGGGGGTCCAACCCGTTACTAGCATGGGGTACCTAATAAAGTGGCCGGTGAGTGTACATTGCAGCAGTGATTGTGATGTGGCTGCTGTGATTGGTCTACTCTGCTCTGATTGGCAGATGATCCAGATGCTCATTAGCATATCTGAAAACAGTTTTTTCCAAACCCAGTCTGTTGTGATTGGTCTACTCTGCTCTGATTGGTCAGATGGCCCAGTCTGTTGTGATTGGTCTATTCTGCTCTGATTGGTCAGATGGACCCAGTCTGTTGTGATTGGTCTATTCTGCTCTGATTGGTCAGATGGACCCAGTCTGTTGTGATTGGTCTATTCTGCTCTGATTGGTCAGATGGACCCAGTCTGTTGTGATTGGTCTACTCTGCTCTGATTGGTCAGGTGGCCCAGTTTGTTGTGATTGGTCTACTCGTCTCTGATTAGTCAGATGATCCAGATGCTCATTAGCATATCTGAAAACAGTTTTTTCCAATATCGTGCAGCTCTAATACCCATTGCTAGTGGTCGCACTAAAAATGCTCTCTGAAAGGGATGAGCTCTTGGATCTGACTTCATGCAGTGAGAAAAACTACATCAATTCAAAGAGAATTTAAGACATTACTAATGGTTACAGATCTGTCTACACAATTTCAGAATTTTAAGAATTAATTATGATTTAATTAAATGATGAAATCTCTCATGCAGAGAAACCGTGCTGATGATTGATTTGCTGAGAATGACCCGTCACCACACCATGATCATACACCCTACAATTATGACTATGAAATGACTAAACAACATAATTATGATCCAGGTCAAACCATGATCATTGTATCATTGATTTGGTAATGATCACTATATTTCATTACATACACATTAGTATGATTGGCTGGTGTATATTAATGGTTCTTTCTATGCATTGTTACCAGCATTTGACTATAGCGTGTCCGTCTGGAGTGTGTGAACGCTGCTGTACCTACAGACTGATGAGAACACAGGTTAATGCACTACAGTCACAGCATCAGTGTGTGTAGCAGCAGGCAGAGTGAGTGAGTGTGGGTGTGTGTCACACACCTGGAAGTGCTGATCCGCGTCGGACTCTCCGATATGCTGCAGGAGTTCACCGCTGGCCTGACCCACATTACCCGCTGCTTGCAGGAGGATCTGTCGTGGCTGAAGACATCCTAACAGTCAATATTACAGCAGTATTTTCTTCCAAAAACTACTCAAATAACTGTTAATGGAAATGTTAAGGAATCTGAATCATTAACCGAAACTTAACCATTACAATCCTTCCCACTCCTACCACTAACAGACCAATGAATGCCCCACATCAGCTGCATGCAACATTCCCAATCGCATGTTGTGACTGGCTATGGTGAGGTGATACCTCAGCAGTGGCGGGTTGAGCGGTCTTGAGCATGTCAGACACGGCACACGCCAGGTTCCTCGCAGCTCCCAGCAGCTGCTGGCCATTGCCCCCCTCGTCCTCCATCAGCGCCGCCAGCAGCTTCACCCCCTTCGACATCTCCGTCAGGTTGGAGGAGATAGTGGTGACGGCGCAGCCCACAGCGGTGTAGTCCGTCTCTGCTGGGTCACCTGAGAGACACGCGAAGCATCATCAGACTATGTGGGAAAGGACTACAGCAGGATACTTTTAGATACTTAGCGCTGAAACGCCGTGGATACAGTTATTAGTTTGCGGCTGAACTTATGGCATATGCATTTGCAGAAGTTTCTCTTTCAGATGCTAAATTTATAAGAGGAGAGTTTTATCATGTAATTAATCATGCACAGAGATTTACTAAGGTTTGCCGTAGTCAAATTTGTGGTGTTTGAAGAGGTGGATTATACTAATATTGTACTTTTTACTCCCCTACATTTCATAAAAACATGTCTTTGCTCACTTTGCTCACATGTCTTTGATGAAGAAATCGTCACCCACTCAGAGACGCAATAGCGGTGTCCGTTTCATGATCGAGCCGAGTCTCTCATTGGTGAATAGGAGCTATCTGATTGCATCTGTTCTCGAGTCAACGACTCACTGATTCAAATGATCCAGTCAGAGCGAGTCTCCAGTTTACAATTCACTTTAGGTAAAAACTAAACATAATGTTAAAATAGTAGCAGTTTAAAATGATGTAAAACGGTTATGATTGCATAGCGTTCTTAAAATGTTGACACCTTGTGATGTTGTATGTTTATATTTGTCAACACACATTTACACACATTTTGATTTTCCTCATTTCTATATACTTTTGGGTATATTTAGTTATTTTCACTTGTTTGCACACTTGAACTATCAGTAGTAGTTATCAGAAATTTTGTATACTTTTACCGGAGTAATATTTTATTAGGGTCTCTGTACTTTCCTCAAGTACCTGATTTGTGCACATTGTGCACCTATCTTACTTCGTCCACCACTGGGTTTTTGCGCCATTATTTAACGCCGGAAAAAAACAATGTCTTAACCCATTTAGTGCTTGACATGCTGCCCTAGTCACTGCTAGGAGCAACCGCGGAGAACAGAGAGCACGTGAGGGAAGGGAGAGAATTTCCTCCACTCGTATTCATTTACGTGGAATGCCAGAGGAAGACATTATCTGAACACTCGTTTAGTAAATCTGGCCTTAAGTGTCTTTTGATCCCCAACTGATCAAGCAAAGGGATGCTGAAGCAAGCTGAAGGTGGGTGTCATTGTGAGTGTGTCACCTGCAGTCAGATTGACCATGGAGGCAGTTCCCGCTGTGATGGCGTCCACCTGAGAGTGAATCTCATGTTTGGACTCATCCATTTTGTTCTTTCTCCAAGCTTGAGATGCCTAAATGTAAAAGAGAGAATGTTTGATACAAATACTAAGCACATAATGGATGCTTGCATCTCTTTACAGCAACGTCATAAATGTTATGAGCATTATATCAACTTCGCATTCAGACTTGGTTTGGCCCGAAACTTTTTAAAATTTCTTTCTAATAATTAATTTAGCTCATATTTTTTATTTCACCTTCTGCATAGGATCAAAGTAAAAATCAGAAGTATTTTAACCAACAGTCTAAGGAAAAAACAAAAGAAAACTACTTTAGAGACAACATCTTGAGAATCATAACCCTGTTATTGCCAAGTATGTTTGCACATGAGGAATTGGTCTTGGTGACAGAAACTTGCACAGCTAAAAGAAAATTACATCGGTTATTTTCAGGTCAAAAATGCTCTCCTATTAGCCTGGGAAAACCCAGACAACTTCTGGCAAATTTAGATTTGCTCTGAAAGTTAGTCTGGCAAAGAGCTCATTCAAGCCCATTTCCAGTCCGTCGAAATCGAGGCACCAATCAGAAACGTTGACGCGATCTTTACACGATGACGACAGCGCTGGGATTTTGAAGCAGATTTTGTAGCCTACATTACAAAGATGGATGCCGCCGTCGAACATCTCTCATTCGAATCAGCTATCGCGTCTATTTTAAGCGATGAACGTTTGAACGTTTCCTTTTTGTTAAAAACCGAGCAAAGAACAACACTCGGAGATGTTTCTCCGTCGCTCTGCATACGTCATCTCCTTCATCGCTCGGATTGGTTTTAGGTCTATCCGCGACGTCCATTGGTGACGCCCCTCTGGAAATGATTTGTCTATGATGCTTTGCCAGACCCTAACTCAGTTACAACTGAGAATGGTCTGGTTTTAACCAGGCTACTCTTCTATTGATTTCGAGCACGAAATTGGTATATGCTTGCCTTGTTGATATCATAATTATCATAAGATACGTGTCTACTGGTTCAGAGTGAGCGGGCCTTTCATTTCTTTCCTATAGAAGTCAAGCTTCATGCTCACGCTGTGAATTGTGGGATTTATTTGATTTAGACTTGATTTAGTGCATAAGTCATATTGTGTACATCTATTGTGTTTCATTCAGATTTCTAATGAAGTTTGGGCATGTTTTGACTAGACTGGCTGGATTAATGTATTTAATGTAAATACCCCGGGTCAAATTTGTAAGTTCAATGAATAATGTTTTGTAAGTTCAATGAATAATGTTTTGTAAGTTCAATGAATAATGTTTTGACTGTTCTTAAGTTACCCAGGTCAAAAAAGACCCGGACAGAACACCAGGGTATACAAACACTGCAAAATAAAAAAGTAACTGAGACATTTAAAAGAAATATGAATATGAATAATGCATCTCACCGCATCTGTGCCCAGTGGAGGCAGGGCATCAAACTCGTCGAGAGAGGCCTGAACGGCCTGTACCGCCTGCATGCTGGAGTTAATGGTGCCAGTCAAAGCCTGCTGAGCTGATGTCTGCAACAGAGACAGAACACACAGACACCTCACCGGACAGCCCAAACCAACATCACAGGCAAGACAGAAGAGTGATTACAACAATATGCCTTCAGAACAGAGGCGTTCCTGAAACACTGTCCTGGCCCATGGTGTTTGTGCTAGTTTACAGTTTGAAAGGTGTTATTGTGTATGTGTATATCTGACCAGAGGGGGCATGTGTCCTCTGTGCATCTGCCCGCTGGTGATGTGCTGTTTGGCCTGAGGCATGGAGCCCATCTGGAAGCTCTCTGGACCCCCGGCACCAGAGCGGATGATGGCGGGCAGAGCGACGGAGCCCGTCTCCACCTTCCCCACCTTATTAAACTGCTGCTGGAGAACTGTTGACCTGAAGAAGAATACAATCAGATCTAATGCCACAACTGACACTTACAACAGGGAAACAGCTACTGTGTGTTTGTGCCGTGACTAACTGCACATGGAGTAACACCAAACTGCACCCCAAATAACTATTCAAAGAGGCTTACTTTTTGGGAGACACTGAATCCTCCAACATGGTTGATTCTTCATCGCCCTCCAGGCCGAAGTGATCTTTGCTCTTTTTCTACAGATAAAGAGGTTTTCAGTGAATTGAGGAAAGATACTTGAGAGGAGGACCTGAATGAAGCACTTAGTTTCCAGAGCAGATTGTGTCTTTCTCTAGAATGGTCAAACATCGAGGTTTGTTGAGGAATTCCTCACATTACAGAGAACCAGCGGAAGCAGTTTCACATGGACACGATACGCAGCCATGAAAAATAAGACTGATATGATAAGAAAAAGACTGTTAACTGTATTCCTCCAATACTTAAGAAATTGTTGTAAACATCTAACTCAGACTTCTCCTGAGATTTGTCTTGTGAGTCCAATAAATATGTGAAATAACTGTTCAGGCTTCTCATGATATATATTTTAACATTGATCATGGCATAGTACCTTTTTGAGAATGATGTCAATGTAACCGGCGATAAGTTGTGCGATCTGTTCTCCCTCAGTGGTCTGAACAGAGTAGTAACCATCCTGATAGTCTCCAAAGTCCTGAAGAAGAAAGACATGAAACTCAAAAGGGCAACAAAAACACAATCACAGTGTAAATAATCCATCAAACTATAAAACCCAATACAGTAGTGTGGGTGATTCATTCTGGCAGAAGTGCATGCTGGGAATCATGGTCCTACCTTACTTTGCTTTTAGTAATTAATAGTGCTGTTATTGTTATACTTTGCATTCATTCATTAGGCTGTATAAAATAAGCAAATATCATCTCAGGTTTAGGAGAGCAGGACACTTAATGTTTATGATAAAATTACAAAGCAGGCACAGAATAGATAAAAAAAGAAAGAAAAAAGAAAGCATGTCAAATATATTGAGTTTGTCTGAGTATGCAGTTACAAAGAGCTTGAGGACAGAGGAAACTGTCAAGTAGTTATTGAATCGATCTGGCTTTAACATGATCAAGAGGCTAAATCCTGAATTACTGCTGCGCTCCAGGATGCATTAACATCTGGTCAAAAACACATCTCTCTTCCCTCTTCTTCACAGAGCCAGCGTTCAGCACTGATTACTGCTTCAGCTCTACAGTTATTACATCAAACAGGAAATAATTAAAGCTCTGTCGCAGTAAGCCAGGCTTTATCAGTCCTGTCGTGTCTGAAGATATCATTGAGCATCATGGTTTCCAAAGGGGGTTTGTAAGTGGATGAAAAGCCAATACTGAATTAAATCGCAAAAATGTATGTAATGTGTTTACCTGCATTACACTGACTGACATCAGAGAAAGTGAACATGTTAAATGATTGAAATATTAGCTTTATGGGGCTGATCACAATAAGAAATCCTGCCACCACTTAAATTACATCAATTTTATTCAGATGTGTATTCTTTTATATAATAAAAACATTAGCCCCCGGTTTCACAGTCAAGGCTTAAGCCTAGTCCTGGACTAAAATGCATGTTTGAGCTGTTTTAATTGAAAACCTATCTTAAAATATTGCCATTGTTTTGTCTCAAGATTCACACCAGTAATGATTTTTTTAAGGCACGTTTAAAAAAGCTACTTCAATGTCCTAATCGAACTAATCCTGGCTTAATCTAAACCCTGTCTGTGAAACCAGGAAAGCACAAATGTATACCAAGCCAAACTAAGGAACTGTATACTGTAGTCCCATTTTTGTTATCGTTGCTTCATCCTAGTTGTTTTTCTACCTATCCTTTGTGCAGAGTGTGCTGTCCAGTAATTGTTTTGTGATGTTTCCAGTGAATTGTTACCATTACAATTACTTTATTACTTAATGTCTACCTTATGATTCAAATCAATGTCAGCAGGAAGTTTGATTCAAATGTCATGACATATTTTTAGCTTTAACATCAAGGGCACAGTTACACAAAAAAACTCTTTAGTCTTTAGTAAATCCCGGCAGTAGTTTTTTTAATTGGAAGCTGTTAGTAAATCTAGCCCATATGCTCTTTGTGAAAACATCAAATTACATCACACTTTCACAGGATGGACATGCATGATGAAATATCAAAAACATCTTCCTTTGTGTTCCAAAGATGAATAAAAGTCTGGAACGATGGAACTTTTTAATTATTACAATCTAACCCTAAAGAAACTGAACAAATCACAAAGTGTTTAGCAAATCAAACCACAGAACCATGATGTAAACCATGAGAACTGTTCCACCTCTAGTACACATCATATTAGTGTTGGCTCAGTTCAAATGTGAGTTACTGTCAGAACACCACAGAAAGTAAAGCGTGTGTGTGTGTGTGTTGGTACCAGGGTGAAGCTCTTGGGAGAAGCTGCCCAGCGTTTGATGTTGGTCAGACTCCATTCCTGTATCACCTCTTTGGACTTCTCATCCACTCTCATCACACACTCTTTAGTGATGCCCAACAAACGTGGCACAAGCTTGTTCTTTCCTTTCATTTTTTCCTGTAAAGGAGCAGACGTTGCCATTAGCAAAAGGAGGCAGGATTACACTGTGCCATTTAATCATATTAGAGCTCAAACATCGAGTGAGTGTTACCTTGACTAAGAAGAAGGACACTCCGTAGGTTTTCAGAGATCTGGCTAGTTTGACGTAGCTGACTTTGGCTTCAATCTCGGTCATGTTTTGGCAGTTTTTGTGTGCCTTAAAGAGAAGGGTTTATCATGAAATATAAATTAAATTTTACTTCACTCAACAATTATGTATTTTCTTCATTTTATAGACCTCTACAGACACAGACCAAAGTAATAACACAAAACAGGTTAAATGTATTTTTTGAGCAGTATGTTTTAAGCCCAGTGCTATGTCACATGTCACATATGCTGGGCAGATGAAAGGAAGAATCTCATACAAGCATCTAGGAATAATTGAATTGCCAAAACTGTGCAGGCCAAGAATGCACCGATGGTCGTCTTTATATTGCTGTTGCCTGACTGGGAATAGAATAGCTGCTGGAGGAAGCCCTACATTTGACATATAGCACATAGTTCTACACCTAACATGGGTATGAAAAACAGGGCCCATAATGCATCAGACATAACCTGCAGAACCTCACCTGGAAGATCCTTTTCTCGCCCTTGTTCTTGACATACTCTTTTGGCAAGAATTCTTTCACACTGGATGAGACAGACAGGAAGCAAGAATTATTTATTTATTTTGGAGAATTAAAGCCATTTGGACTAGTGAATTCAGCAATAGGTTGTGCTGGCAACTGATGTATAAAAACAGGGATGTGAACGTTTTTTACTGATGTGATTACATGTAAATTAGCTTTTTATTTTGTTAAGGGGTAATAGGGGTTTAAATATGTTAAGGGGTAATAATGGGGGGGGGGGGGGGGGGGTTCTCACTATTATTTACAACAGGACCTGCATTTTCATGGGTTTAAATAAAAGATTTTTGTTATGAGAGATGACGTTGTGCATAAAAACCACTCCCTTCCTGGTTTGCGACAGCTGAATGTAACAAGCCAAACATGTCAGTCTCTAAGTATTATTTAATTTATATAAGCCACGTAAAAAGTTCACTTTGTAAAATAAGTATAATGAACTATGCAAAAAGAGTTTCAAACATCTCCCACAAGAGGTGGGAGAGTTTAAATAAAATAAAACTTTAACCTGTAGCATTTGTTGTGCCAAGTCTGGATTACTGTAGTCCTAAATATAGACTACTGTACAACTCAAAAATGATAAAGGCCTAAATTAAAGATGTTAGCATGAAGGACATGCATGTGTCAGCTGGGTTAGTAAAAGAAAATAGTCCTTGGTTACGAATTTTTATGCATAGAAAATACTAATATTGTTCATAATGCTAATATTGTCTATAAGACAATATCAAACCTACATGCAAAGATTAAAAAAGTAATAAATGTATACAAAATGAAAACAAATATTATGGATAAAAAAAAACATGATAGTGCCATTACTGGAAGACGTTTAACAAAACAAAATGTTTTGAGTTTATTTGTAATTTAATCATCATCGAAGCTCGACAAGTGAAATATGAGTGTCATAGCGTCCGTGTTAATGATGTCACTGATGAAAATGTTAAAGGGGACGAGATGAAAACAGAGGCACCATGCCAAAACTATTTTCATTAAACTATATTGTTCAGGAAAATATGAGGAAAAAGTAACACTGCAAGATATTGGTAATGTAATAACCTTGTTTTTAGTATAGAATATTAGAATAATGTAGAAAGAATTTATGCAAATATTTCAATCATAGTATGTTGTAAATCGACCCCTTGTGCTGAATGAGCTCAGCAACGGTGCACTGCATTTAATTGTGCAGGTTGTTGCTGTGGGCCCTTGTAAGGATAAATAAAAATGTGAAGAGCTCACTCGAGGAATCCAGGCTTGTGTTTAGACTCATTGTGGTCTCCAAACTGGATCTGGCACTGGTATCCGGCAAACTCACAGGCCTTATCAAAGGAGACGGGATGGGAGCCGTTCAAGATGTCATCACGGGCCTGGAATATAAAAAAACAACATTGTACAAAAGTGAATCTGAACAAAATTAGCAACAAGTTACCAGATATAACTAATCAGGCAGTATGTGATACAAGCAAGAGGTATTTTGTCTGTCCACACTGAAAGCTAAAATTATGCATGACGCAGCACAATCCAATCAGACCATATCTGGTGTTTAACATACATATAGCAGGATTTTAGACTAATGACACTTCACTGTGAATGAGGGTTTCCTGTATAATGCCACAGAAACACTGACAGAACGTCCTGCAACTGAGGATAAAAACATGTAAAACACCCGCATTCGATCTAAGAGAAACAAGCTCACCTTACTCAGGAATGTGACAAATGTGAGATTTAATAAACGCCCCAACACGTTGTAGCGATATCATTGAGTTTACAGATAACACAAGGACATGGTTATGATGTAAAGGTGACGTTCTGTGGGGCTTACCTGCACATAGAGCAGGTTGAGCTGCACAGGGTCCCTGGAATCCACATTCTGGTCCGAGTAGAAGAACTTTCTCCTGAGAAGCAGCATCTCAATCTCCTCGACACCCTGCTCTCGCAGCGTACGCCCATGATCCAACCAGTTCACTGAATATGCGTTAAAACACAGCTCTGACATCAGTAAATTCAACTAGATTCAAAAATCATCCAAATGCACACCTGAATTTCTTTACAAAACTAAAATTTGAATTATGAATTTTTTAATGGATTATTCGGAGTGCACAGTGAAGAAAAGCAGGCAACAAGAGAGAATATACATTTGGTCACTACAAAACTCCCATGATTCTGTTTGTTTTATGTTATAGTTTTGATAGCTTTACTATTTTACTACAATGGTAATAACGAATAATGAACAGGTGTGTACAAACATTTGACAGGTAGTGTATAGTGAAGAAGTTTGTATGTATTTAATATGTACTGTACTAATGACCTTCTAAACTAGCAAACAACATAAACCAATATTTGTTTTATTCATGGTAAGCAGAATGAGACATACACTCATCATCTGTGTGAAGTTTCTGTTTGAGTTTCTCCATTTTTTTCTCATCCCTCAGGAGGGTCTTGTCTTTTTTCAGTGTTCCCGTGGTCTCTTCCTTCTTTTCCTCTCCCACGTCACGCACCAATGAGTACTCGTCATAATTTGTGATGCCTGAGAAATCAGAAGTGTTTTACTACCTCAATGTATTCAAACTGTTTCTCAATGGTCATACTAGTACAATTAAACATCTAAAGATAATTTTTACCCCCAATAATCATTTTCCTGCATGACATTTACAGTAGATATAGTCTTAGGAAACTCTTGCTGTGTATTCAAGACAGACAGTGTTTACACTAAAAATGCAGTGCGGTCACAAAGTCACTTATAATTAGTATAATGTCTAATGTGGACTATCGAAATTAAGTGCAACCCTGGTTTCTATTAAACATAGATATAGCAGGTTTTACCAGGTCAGCTGGATTAGCTTGATGTGCTCACTGCCCTCAACACTGGGATACCACAGGGTTCAGTGATAGGACCGCTATTTTTCTCTATCTACACTGCATCACGCAGGATAATCAAAGTCACATGGGCCTTGCTTGTTATTACTTGGTATCAAGATGTGTTTTTGGTCATCCAATCACAAGTGATCAGTGTTAAATACAGGTGGAAATGGGGTCTAAAACATTTTGTGAACAGAATAGCTTGTCAAAAGTGTTTGTGACCACACTGCATTTTCAGTAGTGTCTGTTGGAAAGCATCAAAATGAAGTGTTAGCAGATATTAGGCAGACAGACTACTAATACTCGAATGACTGCTGGTTGACATCTAGTTGCAAAGTTACTTGTAGTCAGTGGAATGTCTAAAGTGGACGATCTAAATAAAGTGTAACCTAAAGCAGGAAAGCTCTGGCCTAAAAAGATCTAAAAAGCTGTCAGATTAGAGTTCACTTTTAGGGCTGGTTCGTCATATGGACATAAACTTACCTATCCTGGCACAGATGGTCATTAACATGTCACTGACGATTTTTGAGTCATCCACCATAACCGTTTTCACAGTCCCATCCAACATGCGGATCTTCAGGGGTCTCTGTTTCTTTTTGTACTCCAGAGTGTCCTAACGAAACCATGTTCTTATGAAATATCCTTTATATCAAATCCAGCATATTATCTACACAAGTTTTATGAATCTCTTAGATAAGGGTCCATTTTTAATGACTGACCATCACGTTAACAATAGACTTCTACAAATAATGTTGTTGCCATTTACATTTTTTACATTTTTCATTTGACAGATGCTCAAGTAATTTACAATTACATTTTATCAGTCAGCATGTACTGATAAAAAAGCTTGCCGTTGCAAGAGCAATGTTACAGTCACCAGTTCAGGTAGTTAAAATTGCATGGACTGATTTTTTCACATATTTAAAATATGTCAGTCTTAAAATCTCAAATCAGTCCTGATGTATTATGCAATCATCGCCCATGAATACCACACCTTTAATTTTTCTTTCACTCATTTGTGATTTCTAGACAAGAAAACATTTTAAAGAGATTCCACTCACAATGAACAATTTCAAGTTGATGAAATATTGTCCACTCACCCCGTTTCTCAGCATGTAGTAGTCCAGAGCTTTGCCTGCTTCCAGCCAGATGCCCTTTTTTGGGTCTTCATCTGACAGGAACAGGCCGTAGTCACTGGCTGCAAATAGAGAGTAGAGATAGCATGCGGTCAAGAACGTCAAGATCAGACGGTGCATTAACTGGCCATTTTCTGAATCATTCCTAATGCGGTTCATCTTTCTGATACAACACCAGAACATCAGATGCAAAGCAGTGGAATAATAAATAAGATAGAGACGTGTGGTTTAAAAGTTCTTTTAAATAGAGCGGCGTGTTTTTAGAGCATTGTGTCATGTCCGAAAAACTGTGCGAGATGCAATGGAAAAGCAGAGCAGTGGAATGCAAAAAACATGTTCTGTGTGAACAGCTCCTTATGGTTGTTTTTTGTCCTTTATGGAAGTTGACAGTATAAATCATCATCCACTTCTGTTGTGAACAAGATCAGCTTGGAAATTCTCCTTTTGTCTTCCACTGAATAAAGATATTATTACAGCCTTGCAATGACTGAGGGGGAGTAAATGCTGACAAAAACTGTTTGCTTTAAGTTTAAAGAATAACCAGAGAAATACAAGTTAGTTGAGCACATCTAAGAAGCATTTCGAGACACATGTCCAAACTCATGAGAGGCACGTAATATGTACTCTTGAAAAATTGCAAAGCTTATCTCTGCCCTGTGCAAGTTCCTGTGTGCACACTGATGTCGTCAATCAAACGGCCAGCCAAACTAAAGGCCTTTTCAACACTGAAATTTACACTGAAAATTTACAAATTTAAATATATCATTAAATGCTACAACTCTTTGGTGGTTTAACTTAACGATTTTTGGACCATTCCACCTACAAAAAGCAGGGCTCAATGTTCATATTTTATTACTGTTTGAGTGCTGTTTACTTGTCCTTTTTAATAATATTTGAACTAGTTGTTATCACTGTGGTATTGAAATTGGAATTGATTATTGTCACTTGCCCGACTAGGCTCTTGGAAAAAACTGGAAATTGACTGTGTTATAAGTTTCAACCACTAGAGACGCCAAAAAACTTTTTGAATTTTTGTCCTCAAGTGATTGTCAATTTATGAATTAAGAATTCTGCTCAGTTTATGTAAACTACGGTGACTATAAGACTAAAACTTTGAAATGGTGATGCAAGCTTCTTCTCTCAGGGATTAGATAGTGTCTTCCAAATGTAATGTGGCAACACTGACAGACGGGCTATTTAAGAGTTTCACATCCCACATAAGCTGCCGAGTTTGGACGAGAGCAGTCGGTCAAAGAGACGAATGACTCACAAGTTAAGACAAGTATGTAGAGCGGTTCTGAGGACTGTTACATAACAGCTGGGACCCAGCCGCACCCTGATACTGGCCCATTACAGCGCCGCACAACACACACTACATTTACACTTGATTTCTGTGGTATGTTTAGGTACTTTTTTTCACTCTTTAGAGGGAAGAGAATTTCGGGTGGAGCAAATACTAAAAAGGGAAACCAAAATCAGAGATGTTATGTTGGGATTTTAGCCGGTGACATGTGGGAAAATAGGAAGATTAACATTGAATGGTAAATTTATATTCTGTGATCTGATTTGAGGAATGGGGCAAGTCTTCTACAGATATCATGTATAACTGTATCGCTAGAATCTTATCGCGTCTGGTTAGGACATGGGACAAGGACTCATTTTTTTCTTTCTTTCTATTTATTTTTTTTTACATGGTGAAATATGATACAAGTTTCAAATAGTGCTTTAGATCCACTGCTTCGTCGTATGTGAGCCGTAAACATTTCAGCCATTGGCGTTCACAAGAAAACTTCGAGGGCTTTTGAAATGTTTGTGCCGCTTTTTGACATCAGTAACTTGCTTGCCTCATAACTTTTTCTGTTGAAGCGCCAACTCCTGATAAACGAATCTACTGTTAGGAGCACAAAAGTGCATGTTTGAACACAGGTGGGTCCTGAGTGTCCCAGGGTTATGCGATAGTAACTCACGCTGGCCGAGCTGTGCCTCTGGGACTCTCTCCCGGATGATGCGACAGGCGTCGTACACCATGGTGGAGGGCTCGAACTGCATGGTCTTCACCACGTTCCCCACCCCGATCTTCAGCGACAGCGCCACCATGACTGACACTACGGGACTGTGCCACTGCTACTCCTGCAAGACAAATGTGCACCAAACAAACCATTAACACTGTTCAGGCTAACATGGTGATGCTAGTGATGATCTAATGTTCACTTCTAAACGCATCACTGATGTTTGGTTTATATACAGTACGGTGGCATGGCAACTTGAGCAATTTTGAAACTGAATTAAGAAATAGATTGCTGGAAGTGTCATAGTAAGACTATTAAAAAAACAATTAAGAGTTCATCCTGTTCTGTATATTAAACATTTATGAGTTTTTAAAATTGATATGTAAAATATATTGTGCTTTTTTTTCCATTGGTCTGTTGTTAATGCAAACAGGATCTGTTATATGTGAGAAAAAGATACAGAAAGGCTGAACTTCCCTCTTGCAAGGGGATTTCACTCTGAGATTTTATCAGAAACAAGGAACAAAGTAAGTCCTTTTTCACATTTACTCGAGGTCTATTTTAAATAACAGTCAAGTGAGGTAAAGACACTATCACATGATCACGCTTTCATGTAAATCTACTAATACCATAAAAAATTCGACGTGCTTTGCATCTCGTTTCGTTCCTGACGCACAGACTTGTTTTCTCGCAATCACACAAACAAAACCACAACAGAGAATCCAAATCAGAAAGAACATCAGTGCGAGAAAATATGCATACGAGTCTTCTACGTGAAGTCAACGTCCAGTAAAAAACCCAGAAGTTTTCGTTGTGTTAGTCGACTCTATATCGTATCCTTTCTTGTACGGAAAAAAGCTATGGGAAAACACCTCGATGAAGTAGAGGAAGGCTGACAAGAGGAAACAACAGCAGTATGGGAATATGAGCTATGATATATCAAAATCTTTGGAAAATATGAACTATGTTGAGATGAAGAGGAGCAGTCATTGGACGAATGAAGATATAAAGGTGTAGAAACTACTGTCAGAGCATCATAGGAGTCCCGCACACCAAATGTATAAAAACAGGAACCAATCATGGGTCAAAACTAAAATAAATTAAATAATACATGTATAGCATTCTTACAATAGTAGACCTAAAATGTAGTTTTTAATTTCATTTAGAGTGATACTAAAAGTTTTATGGCAGGGCGATAGGGACCAAAAGTCCCATCTCAGCATTGTTAGGCACACCATGGGTAAATGAAACTTTGCGGTTTGTTTCGGGCAGAAGATATTTCAGGGTTGTGAAATCTTCACGGCTGAGGCCGGGGTTTCATCCAATTGTCACCAACATTAAATTAAAGTGATGAACCAAAATTCTGGCAATCGAAAATTAATTGTTAGTACTTTGAGCAGAATGGTAAATTCTCATCTAACCTGTTGTCAGTATTCAATGCATGTTTGAATAAATCTGTCATGAAATCAAGTTAACACCAGCCACAATTTAAATATTTATATTTCAACAACGAATTAGAGTAGAACCATAATTATACAATAAAAAAAAAAAATTATATAAAAAAGGCTTATGTCATTTAAATGTTTGCATAAAACCTAAGTGTTGATTACTGTTTCTTTTTGTTTCGGTGTTTTGGTCAATAAAATGAATTAATTTGGTCCACCAATACTAAAAAACAGACTTTTTTCATGTCAATTTGTGTTCATTTTGACCATGAACTGTGCGCTGTCACTTTAACTCGGCGCGTGCAGCACAGCAGAAATAGACTCGTGCGGAAATGAACAACACTCGTCTCATTCGTGGAGGTGGAAAATCAAGTTATTTGTGACATGCAATTTTTATTGTATAAAGATTTATACTGTTCTGGGTCTGCGGTTTTTGTCAATTTAAAGTTTTAATTTAAAAAGTGGAAGAATATGGTACACGCTACAGTAGCAGAGCTTGCAAACTGTGGCTTTTTTGAAGAGTGAACTTTGAACGCGAATGTGAAGATTCAACATAACTCACTGGAAATCACAAATACTCCCACTGTCCCACAGCGGCGACTTCAGTGAAAGAGGAGGGGGTTCGAGTCCTGTCGATGGTCTCCTGCGTCTGCAGTTGCCATGCTATATTTTGACTGGCTGTAGCTGAGGTAGAGGACTCGCAGCACTTCAACACGCGTGTTTTTTTCCGCTTTGCAAACCGACTGGATGTGACATGGGGGCGTGGCAGCATCGACGAGTCCATTTTTGAATTCGAAGTTCGAGATTGTGACTTAATTTCGGTGACAACCTTACATAATACACTGTTGGATTTTCTTTTCTTAAGTCCTGTATTCCATGATATATAAGCCCTTCAAATCTTCATCAGATGGTATTTAGTCATTTCCTGTAAGGTTAAGCTAAAAACAGTCACCAGTGTCACACCTCAAGCCTGAACGACAGTGTGACGAGGCAGTGTTGAGGTCAGCTGTGTTTATAAGCTGTGCCAGAGGACACACATTCCTGAGGAGACTGTGTGTGTGTGTGTGTGTGTGTGTGTGTGTGCTCTCATTGGGACACACTCTTCTCTCTGGGGAGGACACTGGAAGTCTTCCAGCGGCCCCATCCTAGCTGTGTGTGTGTGTGTGTGTGTGTTGGGGAGGAGTTGAGGAGGGACCCTTTTCCACATATTTCCAGCATTCCCTTCATAGCCCAGTGTAACGCTCCTCCCAAAACAAGGTCTTGTAAAGGAAGGAAACAGCATAAAACTGATATAACATAAAGCCACTAGGAACTTGCCAAACATGGCTAGATACTCTGAACGAGTTGGTGACATGCATCATTTTCATGGCAGTACAAATTAAAAAACAAAAATGAACACTTTTCCAAAGAGTTTCTCAAACACTCCCTTATCAGCTAGGCTATTCATTGGAAAACCACATATTCCTGTTCAAAACTCACTTCTTCTTGACAGGATCTATTGCCGAAGGTGGCAATGATAAAATGACATTGATAAAAGCGATCTTTCCTGGTAACCGGCAGCACAGACAAAGAAAAGGGAAGTAGCTGCATATGTACCAACAACTTAAAAAACGAGTCTCAGAAGTAATGCAGAAGGTGTCGTGTGGAGGATCCAGGCTGCTTCGGTTAGTTGCCCGACTCCCTCGCCTGCTGTGGGCCAGAGACAGGCTCAGTGACAGGGAAACAAAAGCATGTTGATTTCCAAGATCACTCATAATAATATAAATGTAATATAAATAATAATGTAATTTAAATGTAGTTCTTTCATCTCCCACAGTAATGTAATGTCTTCCACTTATCTTTAATTAGTGCCATTTTTTAGCAAACATGATATACATATAATTTGATTAAACTACATATGTAATAATAAGTTTGATTAAAATGATCTATTGATAGATAAATGAGTTTTGAGATTATGGTTAATAGTATGTGTGTGTCTGGACTGAAGGAAATGAAACTGCTGAACAGGGAAGTCTATTAATGAAGTGAGCATGTGACCCGCCTGAGCTCTACTCTATTCGATTCACGACACATCGTTTATTATTTATTCTATTTAATAAGTAATTTATTACTTTATCATTTAATACTATTAAGAAAGAGCAGATGTGGTTAATTTTATAGAAAGGGAAACATAAATGTAAAATTAATAGAGGTGGTAATATATTTAGTATTTCGGTCAGGAAGGGGAATTCAGGGCAGGATAAGACTTGGCCAAAAAAAGAAAAGAAAAGAAAAATCAACATCCTAGGTTTGGAAATATTTTGGATACAGAAAAGATGGTGTATAAGAGCCAGGTAATCTGCAAAACCTGTCAAACTATCATTGCGGCAAAACAGAGTATTAAAGGCCATTCACACAGAACACGTTTCTGTAGTAAAACCCAGAGACGCAACGGTTAAAGACATATGTATAATAATAACAGGCACAACAAATTAAAAGAATTCAAAAAGGCATAAAGAAAAAATGGACCCGTTCATGTATCATTTCTGCAAAGATATGGAGCCTGCAATTATCATCAATAAAGATGGCTTCCAAAAAGAAAATGATACAGACAAGTATGCAAGGAAATGTTGACGAAGGCTTATTAGCCACGTGTCAGTGTGTGGTTGTATGTGATTGTTTTTTATTTATTATAAAAAAATTATAACTTATTATAAATAAAAATGATAATATTGTTGTTAAAATGATAAAGCTTTTTACACTTTTAAACCTTGAGTGCATTGGCCTTATATGTTTCTTAAACAGTTTAACTATGCCCTATCCAAAGATTTTACTACTCTAGTACTCTCTGCATTTCTTGTTTTAGTTAAGGAATAAAAACAGAGCAATTCCAAGAGGATCCTCCTCACACCATCGGTGCTCGGGCCCTAAATATTGTTCCAAAATTGTGATTAAAACCAAAATCCCAAAATGTATTAGTTTTGTGTTGTCCATATCACACAGCCCTACAGTGAAGTCGTGGTATAGTGTATTTTATGCTCCTGTATGGCTCAGAGAGAGTGAATGCACACACACCTAACACCCACTGAGCTAAAGTTACCAAGCGGCCACACTGTGTGAAAGTGCAGCGAGAGAGATGTGTGAAACCAGCGCAGAAGAGTCAGAACGGAGGCCAAGCTGAAATGCAACAGGAAACAAACTGAAACATGCATTATGCATACACTATTCTTATTGAGTAAGAGGAAATATTCATTTCTATAAACCAGCTTGAACCCTGCATGAACTGAAGTACATCAGCACAGTTGCTTTTATGCTTCATATACAAACTCTGTCAACACCGCCTCTTTTAATAGCATTTTAACATCACATCTAAATATGGTATGGCTATGAAATTTCCACTATTACATTTAATAGACATACAATTATGATTAATGATTTAATTGTTGGTTTAGTTCATGTCACTTACAGGGTAACCTAGGGGTGCAACGATTCACGGTAGTAAAAAAACTGTACCATTCTCCGCTACCATTTCGGCACACACTTGCACCGCGTTTAATCTCGAATCTGGCGACGCATCAATAATACGGCTTGTTGAATAAAAAACATGCGTAAAACAGATTCATATGTTCATAAGAACAGCATTTATTTGAAATAGTATGACTTTTTTACAGCAAATTCCTGTCACTTTAATGTCCTTGCTGAATAAAATAAGTTTAGTCACACTTTAGTTTAAGGTCTAATTCTCACCATTTACTAGTCATTAACTATGAATTTTCCCTCAATAAACTCCTAATTACTGCTTATTAATTGTTAGTAAGGTAGTTGTTAAGTTCAGGTATTGGGTGGATTAATGCAGAATAAGGCATTATGTGCTTTGTAAGTACTAATAAACAAACAATATCATAGTAATATTCATGCTAATAAGAATCCTTGAATAGATGAAGAATGCTGGAAGAATTGTGAGGCTAGCAGTTCATACCGTATATGCTTAGCTTAGCGTAGAGTTGTGATTGTTCAGATTAAATGACCATGTTCATCCAACAAATGTAGTGTTTTACCGTTCTTATTCATAAACAGTGATGTGTTGGTACAAAGATCAGTAGGGAAGTATCTGATATTTTCAAAACAGAAGCAGCTGTGGAAAAGCGATAGCCTGATGTGCGCGAGGAACATATTAGCACTGTCACTCTTCCCCACTGATAACAGCCACAACGAACACTAAAATAACTCGCCGGACTGCCACGCATTTCACAATTACAGTAAACTCACACATTTACCAGCCACTTTTTAAGTGATCTAAAATAACTGCACCCTGTGATGGACTGGGACAGACTCCAGCGTCCCGCGACCCCTTCAGCGGACAAGCCCTTTGGAGAATGGAGGAATTAATAAAATAACTCGTGTATATGAAATCATGCAAACAGACCGTAGTCAGGATAGACCCCATATTCAATTTTACACGGATGAAAAAAAGGGGCTTTCGCAGCGGGTCGTTGTAGGAACGAGCCCAGGGTGATTCCCAGAGAACTAATGGTTCCCTTAGGAACGTTTTCCTGGTTGCATTCTGAGAACGCCTGAGCAAACAAACAGCGCTCGCATTCTCCGTGTTCATTAGTTTATGATCTGTCAGACAGTCCCGTCTAACACGTTACTAGATAGAACTGTTATACATAGAAAGTAGACCGTATGTAAAGGCATTGATGTCCAGTGTTGCTGAGCTGAAATACAAAATGTTTCTCTTGGTCTCCTCAAAGTTGCGCTGGATTTTGAGTCTGTTAGGGATAGATGTGAGGCATGATCACACCAAGAATGATAACAATGACTAAAACAATAATTAACATCCACGGCAAGTTCTGTTTATTTGCAGCGCGCGCTGCATTTGTCGTCTACTGCTTTAAAGGCTCAAGCTCTTTAAAGTCGGGTGTATTCTGATTGGCTGCTTATGTTTTATTGTTTATCAGCTGGAAACTAAAGGTTCTGAAAGTGACTCCAATGATATTGTTCCTCTGTGCCGTTAACGTTATAGCTGTTCTGTGGACTTCCTTATTCTCAGAGTTAGAACGATTTTTAAATCTTTATAGTACAGTTATCATTACACTGTAGTTTTCGTCCTTGGTGTAAACAGACCTTTACAGTCTTTACAACTATAAATTGTACTGTGCTTTATACAGGTTTCCTAGATCGACATAAAATTTATGTCATCTTTACAAAAACTCAACTCAGACCTTTTTGAAGAAAAAGAAGAGAGGAAGACAACGGTTCATTTTGAACATACAGATTTAACAAATCGCTTTGAGGCCCTGAAAGAACAAGTGTGAAAATACCTTGCATACACATGTACTATGAAAAGCATTTGCGCTGCGGGGGTGAAAATAGCAGTCTGAACATCAAACACAGACAAACAGATGCAGGTCTTTACTGTTCGTCAAGCTGCTGTCTCCATGTTACTAGTAGGCACTGGAAAAAAAAAAACACTAATCCGAGGCATGATTGGTAGACAGGGTCTCCTTCACACACCAAAACTGGAAAGGCATGTTAATTGCGATGCAAGTATTGTTCAGTAGGAGGTATGTGTCCATGAAACAGCTGTTGACCAGCATTCATAAGAACAGACCCTTGAGAAAGGTAACGATGACACACTGTGTCTTTAGGGGGACAAGACAAGTTCTCACCTGTCAGAAGGCTCATAGCCTGAGGAGATAACCAGCCCTGTGTCGAGTGTTGACAGCTGCCGCCAGATCCACACTCACACCGGTCAGATCAGACCAGGACTGGGCCAACTGGCCTTTGTCTATTTAGAGAGAGGGATGTTGACTCAATCCAATCATAAAGCCAACAGACAGAGGCAAGGTGTGATTAATAACCAGCTCAGAACTTTAACTACTACACCACAGCATACTGGTGTAATGCACGTGATAACTTCAGGAAAGACGACGGAAACGGGAAACAATGATTTTTAGGGCCCTATGACATCCGCAATGCGGTAAACACACTCAAAATTTACTCATTGTGCAAAGCAGAATTAAAAATTTGGAATAATAAATTAAAAGTAGGGCAGTACAATCAGCCAAACGGAACATAGACTGTCTGTGAATCTTAACATCTGTGAATGTTAAAAAGATCAAAAAGACTACTATTTTCTTTACTACACATACTCAATGTGATGCTTGTTGTGTTTTCACTGCAGTAAAAGTATTTTGCCAGCCACCAAATTTCATCTTTGTCCCCCCAAATCATTTATTGTGACGACACCTGCGGTTCTGATAGCCGGCTGCTTCAGAAAACTCCTGTGAGTGTTAGTCTGAGCACGCATTAAGAGTGGAGCTCTCGTGAACGCGTGTTGGAGATTTTGAAAATATTTTTTTTTGCACAAAGCATTTACGCTGCTTCATTAATTGCGGCTAACCCCTGTAGTCACATGGATTACTTTAATGAAGTCTTTACTACATTTCTGGGGCTTGAAAGTGGTAGTTGCATAGCGGTCAATGGAGGGACAGAAAGCTCTCCGATTTCATTAAAAAGATCTTAATGTGTGTCCCAAAGATTAACGAAAGTTTTGCGGCTTTGGAGCGACATGAGGGTGAGCAATTAATGACTTTGATGAATGAGTTTTTATTTTTTGGATTAACTACCCTTTAATTCCACAAATCTATGAACGCAGGGTGAGAATTACCAATATGTTTGCACTAAATGTTAATCATTAAACACTATTTCTGAGGTTATTAATAATTATGTCCAAAATAATGATTTATTTAGTATAATTTCATAATTAGACCTAGAAAACCTACTGCGCTGTTCTTGCAAACAAATATAAACAGTCAGTCTCATTCAACATCCTGTTTCCCCTCAAAAATAAGACATTAAGTAAACTGGGTTATGCTTTTTCAAGCTGACTTCATCAGATGTTGAACAACCCGTTCCTTGCTCAATATAACGAGTGCCACTGGAGACCAGAGGCATGCTGGGATGTTTCTGTGGTGAATATTCCCAATCCCAACAGGGCATTTCCTGAACGGACCCAACACGTCTTGAGTGGGTGTGAGTCTGACTGTTGACTCATGTGTGTGTGTGTGAGTAACGGCGGACACATCGCTTGCTTAACTTTAGAAGCACAGCAGACGTGTGTGTGTCCTACTGACGTCTGGAACCAGACAAAACACACACAACTACTCCTGAAGAGTGATCTTTTCCACATTTCATCCCACTTCTCATGGTTCATCATTCTTTAGTCTTCTTTCACTTTTAGCACAGATCTCAATAAATCAATTGCAATCCTGATTTGGTCTGGCTCCCAGCGTGTGCCGTCTCTCAGTGGGGAATGCAGAGCAGCAGAAGCTCCCGCTCGAGCCCAGCATGCAGTGATGTCATTTCCTGTTTCAAAGGCTCTTCACTGCCATAAAAGGGAATTTCTGCATTCATTGAGCATGTGCTCACTCTCACACACACACACATCCTGTGCAATTACAGCTGAGCTCAGGAAGGGAGGGATTGTTTAGTTCATGGAAAAGCATGGAATACAAATCGCAAGCAAACACGGATGAGTTCAGATACATTGTGCTAAGAAAACAAATGCACTCACTGACTTATTAACCTTAGAGAGTTTGACTTGCATTCAGCTGTCTAATAATATTTCTGCACGCAAGACTGTCTTTATAACTCTAAGATAACTCATAAAGTACATTTACAAAATGTCTATTTTTTTCAATTCAACCAAGTTCCAGCAAAGACTCACTTCTTGGCTTGAGTTTTATTGTTCTGGTGATGTTCCTTCCTGTAGCTGAACCCTCCCGGTTTAGAGGAAGTTCCTGACCAAAGCTGCAATTACAACTTCACTTCCACTACGGACACTCAAAAGCCCCAACAGCTCATATAAACACTCGTATCTGATATCAAGACCCATCAGTCCTACTATAGGATAACTTCCTAATCAACATCATCGTTGTTTTATTACTATATAAAATATTACAAAATGTCACTATGGTAATATTTCAGTGTAAACTAAACATAAGTATTTAAGAAAAATTAATATAATAAAAATAATTATATTTTACAGTAAAATTACAATACTAATATTTATGGCTGTCTTGAATTATTTTCAGGCATTACACTATCAAGCTCTTATTTTGGCAGAAAATGGCAGTGAACCGTTAAAGCTTCTCTTTTGTTTAAGTGTTTGGGAAGATGGTTGTAAATGTTATAAACTCACAGCACATGCAGAGATGAAGGTTACGGTGAACTGAACACACCAGATCACGAGCTGCACACGTGACATTATCATAGGTGAAACATATCACACGTCCCTATCAGCGTAATATACATCATATACAAAACGTATGAATATGGATGCAACAAAAAAGAAAGTTTGGCACCAAAGATAGCTAATGATTTTTATGTTATCACTAATAACCTAATAATAATAATAATAATAATATGCTTCAATGGAAAAAAAAACATTACAAAATATAATGTACAATAGAAAGGAATCGGCATTAAAATAGTTTACTGTCTGCTTCTGAAGCCAAAAATACGAGTGACAATGGGTGACTCTCACACACACCACTAGTATAAAACACATTCACACAGGCGTTGTTTGACGTTTCCTTTCTCACGCTCCAGAATGCATCAGCGTATTTTGTGGTATGCTCGTATTCGTTTGGTGTTCCTCATACCTAGCTCGTGTTAGGTAGAGTTATGATGTGTGGTGCTGCCTCTTGAACACATCTGAAATCTCAGTCTTTTGATGTCACAGCAGACAATGCAGGATACCAGATCACAGTCACAGAGCCCGTAATCCAATACGTCTGATTGCTTTAGTCAACGTGACCTCTCAGAGTAGACACACACACGCCCACACACACACACTTCCTGCAGGTCCAGAACTGTAATTGAGCATGTGCAGCAGAGAAGGGAAGGATCGTCAGGAAGGTCAAAGGTCGTTCTCACACACCTACATGCTTGAGTCTTAAATGACCCACAGAAACACATGACCTCATGTGACCTCAGCACATATAGCTCTAGGTGGAATGGCAGTATAAAATCAATATATATATACACTTCTGAGAAGTTAGTCTATGTTAAACGCTGTCCTGTTTCCATTACAGTTTCGCACAAAACTTTTGCGATTTTTTTCTAAATATCGATAAAAAACTATTGCGAAATGACCGCGTTTCCATTAACCGATGTTATGCGACTAAAGCGTAATTTTTTCCTCTCGCGATCATCAGTCATTCCAAAACTCATGGTAACGGACGTTGGTAGGTTTATATCACCGCACTAGACATTATTATTATTATTAATAATGCCTAAGCATTAGGGCTGTCAACTTTAGTCGTTTAGTCGACTAATCGGTCGATGCCGTCTTGGTCGACTGACATTCTCATTGGTCGACCAGTTGCATATATATATTTTTTTTACCAATTGAAAGAAATTTTCATTGATTTACTCCTTGATGTTTATTCCTTTATAAGCAGTTATATATTACTGTATTCAAAATATAATTAGCCTATGTTTATCCCCAACTTTAAATGCTTTAATTTAGGCTATTTTGTAACAGCGCCACAGTTTAGCGCAGCACGTAGAACACTCGGGACCCGCACCTGTGGCTGCACTGCTGCTTCGCGCTCAGTAAGGAATAGGCTATGTAGTTTTACTGTATTCATTCAGTTAGAACGAAACTTGCAGGGATGGAATTTTTTTTTTGACTAATCGTTGCACAGGACAGGACTTTGGTCGACTAAGGATTTATTTGGTTGACTACAGCCCTACTAAGCATGTTATCCAAGCATTAATGGCAAGGAAAGACCCTTAACTTATACTGTGAGCGGCACATATGAGGTGTTTTCTCACTATTTCTGCTCCGAGGTCTTGATTGTGGCATTTATTTTCTTTATTATGTTGACCCTGTCCTGAGGCCTTCCCATATGATAGGGCATTGGAATATTTTTTCATAAAGGCCGGTAAAATAAAATGTTCGAAGGGTGCAAAATTTGCAACAAGAAGTCTGTGGAGCAGTCATAGAAAGTGTAGCAATAGCAATGTCTTTAAGTTATCTGTCACTAAGTGTTTGCAATGGAAATGTGTATGTGTATGTATATATGTATTTATTCAAACATGCATTAAATATTGAAGAACATTAAGATTATAATGCTTTTTTAATATGGTGCATATATTTAGCACAATCCTCCTCCTAGAGTTAATTTTTCTAGCTGACTAATGAGTTTATGGTCACATATGTTTTTTTCTGAGGTAAATGTGACGTTACATGATATGCTGTTTAACTGACGTCTTACCACGGTTGAAACACTGATTGAGCAAATCCATGTGTGAGCATGATACGGATTTCGATAAGTTTGTTTAACTATCTTTTAACACACTTTCAGATGCTCATTCATTTCTATTTCGCGCTGTAACTGATATTATTAATGCGGAAGAGGAGGTGCGCGCGCGCTGCTGATTCTCTTGAGCTGAGCTGCGCCAGAGCGATCTCACGCCACAGCGCCTAAACGGTTTATGTTTTTGAATTTCGTAAGAAAATGGACGTAATTTGAAATGTGAGACTTTATTTCATATCAATAGTAACAAAGCACAAAGATTCTTGCGATTTATTAAGATTTATTGCGACAAAATAAGCTTGAGAACTACAGCTGGTGTCTGATTAACTGACACTAGGACTAGCATTGATTTAAGAAGTTTGAAGATTCTTTCTCAATATTTGTTTTAATATCAATTAAAATGGATGGTTACAAAAAAAATTAACCCACAGATATCAGATCAAGCAGAGCTGACGTGGAAACCAGGAGAAACATTGTGCCATGAATGAACAAGTTAAAGAAGGTTTTTCAGTCCACAAATCACCAACATTTAACATGGATTTAATGTAGTAACGCTGACTGTAACCATAGTATTGTGGCAGAAATAGTCAAATGTTTTTCTTACATTATTCATCTCGGGATTTATACAACCTTTTGTGAATTCAAGCAATTTTCAAGGGCTTTCAAGTGCTTCTGCTTAATACTTTTTCCAGCACTTTGAAACTCTAAATATTATCAATAATGTCATTTTTAATGTGATGATTTGAAAAACAAAGTTTAAAGGTGTAGGAAAACTAACACTTTGCAGCAAACAAACACTTTTATTGACTATAACCAGTAGATCATCGGCAGAGGAGCACTTATTGACTTATTATCCATTTCCACTCCCTAATATATGGGAAAGCAATAGGTCAAAGTCAAAGTCTCATGCACATTAATGTTGTTAATAAAAATTATTTCATCTGCATCTCAATTCAAGGTCAGTGCTTTACTGTCAAATTTCCAATAAACAAACATGTAATATCATTAGTAACTGATGCAAAATAGTAATTTTATGATTAAACCAACTTTATTATTAAAAATCTCCATCAGTGGAACTTAGTGGCACCGGTGCTACTGCTCTCAAAGGTTAGTCTGCACTGGAGACCTGTAAATGCTTATCACTTTTTCAGAAAGAAGTTCCAGAACCTAAAGATGCTTCTCCGAACAGTTCAATTTGGACTATAATTCAACAATGTGTAATATTAATAAACAAATAAAACTGACTTGACTAATAGCATGTCTGATTTCCTCATGATGGACTGTTAGTCAAGTCAAGTCAAGCATATTTATAAAGCGCTTTTCACAACATAGATTGCACCAAAGCAGCTTCACAGTATCAATCAAAACAACATCACAATGTTCGTTTATTAGTGGAAAAACATCCACGTTTGGTAGAGCTGATCAATGGTATGATTGGTTAATTCATTTGAATATCCCCAACTGAGCAAGCCAAAGGCAACAGTGGCAAGGAACCGAAAAACTCCATCAAGTGACCCAATGGAGAGAAAAAAACAACAACAAAAAAAAAACGGTTAGCTCAATATGCACTCGACGAGTGGTGCCACAAACACATCCCTGAGATCTGTCAGCAAAGCACTGTGAAACAGCTCTGTGTGTGAACTATGGCCACTGCTAACATGCACTGAGTCAAAGACCGTTCACCCATGTAGTGTTACGTGTCCATGACACCATTTCTATCTTTGTTTGCAGGCTGCAGCGTCTCAGATCTGACTGACATGTCGGTTCAGCACAGGATGAGCCGGCTGGCATGATAACTTTGATATCACGTATGTGGGGCAGAGTCTGATGGCCTGGTAAGCATTGGTTGTGTGAGTGTCATACAGCGGTCACACACTCAGTCAAATCATGTGGAACGGCAGGATGTATTTACACAGCAAGTCTGGTGTCGCAGATCTGTTTTCCTGTACACCTCAAACAGAAAATAAATGTAAGGGATGATGACTGCTCTATTGTTTAAAAAAAAATAAAAAAAAACACACACACAACACTAGGTGGATATTGTGCCCCGTTACATTTCGCTGAACAAACACTACAATTAAAAACTGAACGCATCTGCTCAATTCAGCGTGAGCCGAGCAAGAGTCGCAGCAGGATTCAGATCTCACCTCATTCTTGACTGACTAGACGATGGCGGAAGATTTGGTTTCAAAGCGATATTAGGTTTGGTTTTGTTGTTGTGTTTTTCATTAAGAATAATAATGAACCCACCTTTCAAGCAAATTGCCACGCCCGAATTCGTCGCTAATTCGAAAGTAATATGCGCACAGCCGCACAGGAATCCATAACGCTGCATGTCCATTTTCACTTCATTATATGGAATTTCACACAACGATTAACCGGTGGGAACATTTCCTCACCGCCACATCCCTAGTGCAATATTAAGGAAGGTCACTGTATTGCAACATGGTCATGCAGTAAAGGACCAGACACACCAAACTGGCATCAAAGAACCAGCTTTTATGAAAGTGATGCATCTGGGTCAACGCTTGAACACCAAGAAGACTACAGCAAACGCCAACTAGCATGTATGTTTTGCTCCTGTGTGGGAGGAAATAACTCTCCATACCAGCTGGAGGCTGTAGTCTGTATTCATCATTCAGAAGTGGAAACCGGAAGAGCTGGCACTCAACTAGGCCAACAGGCTCTCAACAACAGCCAGATATCGGCCAATGATCAGCTGGTGTGTCGCAGACTTCAACCAGCAAACTGTGAATTCCCACAGTGGTGTGTGAGGTCTGAGCATCTGATGACTTTTGCAGGAAGGCTGAACATCTGTTGGCATGTAATCTGCAGGACAAATCCAACGGCTTTAATCTTACTGGACACATTAGCACATAATAGCTTCATCTAATGCCAGAATTATCACATAAAAGCCAGCCCGACTTCAAAAAGCCTGAACCAATGTGAGCGCAAATATTGACGTGCTGTTTGAAAAAGACAACACTTTTAAAAGATGACATGAAGAGGCGAACAGTAGCGACACAGCGTAAAATTGGCCACTGAAAATAGGGGCAAATGTGAATAAAGAACATAACCTTTACAGAGAGAAAAAACTAATTCTGACATAAAGAAAAAGCATTGTGTGTGTGTAATCTGATCCTGGTTTAATCATATTTAGTGTAAACGGCATGTGATGATGATGTCTTGCAGAAGAGAGCCTGTATTTACAGTTGATGAGAGTCGCTGATGTGTGATGCAAATGCTACTGCAAAGAGCTAGTCTATGTCTACTAGCACTGCAGTAACCTGGACTTAGGAAAACACAGACTGCAGATCAATAAAGTTTTTACAAACTGAAATCATGGACGACTGACAAACCTTACTCAAAGTTGAGGAACATGTTTTATTACTGTTACTGAACTAATCATGCTACACACTCACTTTTTATGAAAAGTACCACGTTAGTTATTTATGCATTAAAATACCATTAGGGTTGCAAAGGGGCTGAACATTTCCGGTAAATTTCCAGAAACTTTCCAAAAATCCTGGAATGTTTCCCAAAAATCCTGGAAATTTTCGGAAAATCCTGGAAAGTTTCTGGAAACTTTGCAACCCTAAATACCATTGTCTTGCATTCTTGGCTGTAAGTGCACAAACTCTCTCTTACACACACACACCACACACACACACTGTTTTGCATTCAACCAGTAAAGATATCCGGCTTTGTCACATGACACGTCTGGTTTTATTACGTGATATTAGTGTTTTTACTGCATTTTGATCAAATGATCAAATAAATGCAGCCTTGGTGAGAAAAGGAGACTTCTTTCAAAAACATAATTTTAATTATTCCAAATATGACCGGTAGTGTATGTAAATAACAGCAAATGGGTAAAACCCATAATGTGTTTCTCATCAACTACTGTGTAATAATTGAGGTTAGCAATGCCTCAAAACTCTTCCCCCAGTCCAGGAGCACATTTATAGGTTAGAGGTTTTCTGGACAGCTCACACAGCTCTGACAAAGCCATGGTCAGCTGAGCCAGTGACACACCTTCATAACACACTGAGAATAGACTTCAGTCAGGGCAGTCTGTGGCTCTACACTCATGTTTCCATCTCTGCATGCATGCTTATAACAATAATGCTGTCCCGGGCCCTGTGGCCCACTAAGGTTTCATGGCCTACTCGTATACATTTTCTCCCGAGATTGACTCAATTAATGTAAAATTCATCAAACTCAAAAGAAAGAACAAACACTGTTGTACAGAAGCAACTCTGCAGAAAAGCAGACACATTAGTATGTGGGGTTTTTTTGTGTTAAAATCCTTTCTCCTACCCCAGCTTAATCAGCTAACAATGTGCCGGCCGGGGCCAACAGCCTCGGTCCTCGAGGCCAAAATCAAGTCGGCCCGTAGACCCGCAGCGCTGCCCAAAACCAGCCCTTAAAGCCTGGGACACACCCAGCACTCTTCACAGAGGTAGCGCTGACAGAAAATTGTGATTCTCAATTCATCCAGAAACGTCCCGCTCTAATGTCTGCGGAGGTAGTACTCTGAAAGCGGTTTTGAAAGCGACGTTTATTTTTGCAGTTCAGTGCTGCTATAATGGCATTATACACTTCAGCTTTATTGTCAATAGAACCAGCAGCAAATCTCTCACGAGTGCGTTTGTCCGCTTGTCACATTGAGCTCATGTGCTTAATGCACTCAGTCTGATAATGTATACTACTGGAGAACACATATGCAATATGTATGCAAAGACATAATATACAGAAATTCTGTGAACAAATGTTAGCACTGAAAATAGAATACCATGGGAAATACGATCTCTCTTGTGGATAAAACATTTGAACACACTGTGGAGGAAACATTTGGCCGCCATTCCCACAATGGTGACATACACACTGTTCAGCACAAGATACTTTATTTCACTTCAACAATACACAAACAAAAGGCCAGGGTGAAGAAAATCTCCAGGGAACCAGTGGAGAATTAAGTCTTCCGGGTTTTGACGTCATCCCCGCTCTATTGGCCTTTAAAGTACGACCGTTTCCATGTTAACTCAATGTCCAATTTCAAAACAGTTTTCACGTGATAAAATGTGAGTGTTTAAGATTTCGAATGATACCTAATTTATGTCCCTCTACCGGGACACTAAGAGTTAACAGGCTATAAACTAAACAATGAATGGAGTGGTTCGAAAGGCTCCATCAAGCCAGGAATATCATGTTTTTTAGAGCATCACTCCAAACTTCTAATGAAACTAGAGCCTCTCCTGATCTACAACCACAAATGTGTCTGAAGTGAGGTGATCTCTCATGGATCATGGGAAGACATGTCCAGTGACATGAAGCCACATTCCTCTGGCCACTTTCACACACAAACAGGAACTCTTCAGTTGCTCTTCCGTCATGTGTCGGTCTTATATTCAGCTATCTAAGAAAAGCAGCTGCGGTCTCTCTCTCACACACGAAAACCATCAGCACACACCAGCTCTCCTAACCAGGGCTCCAGTCAAACTTTTTGCCTTGGTTGCACTGGTGTGCCCATCTTTTTTATTTCGGTGCACCCAAATTTTGTTGCCTTTCAAGGTCACAATTTCAAGGTCACCTTTTTATCAGGCTCCATATACATTCATATAGCCTATATTATGTAAATGATTATATAATATTATTTTAAACAAGAATAAATAATATTTGCGCAGCGAGAGAGATCTCAGGACTGGTGGGAACATATAACACGATCTCATGAAAGTGCGTATCTATAGCACAAATTTTATTTCTCGTGTCATTTATACGGCAAAATAGTTTTTGCGTGCATATGATACGCACCGTAAACGTGCCTGTTGCACGCCATAAAGTGCGTATCATATGCACGGAATATTTTTGGCGTAAATGCCACGATAAATTAAATTTGTGCTATAGTCGCACTTTCATGAGATCGTGATGGGCTTTAACGAGGAGCAGTGGGTCCAAAATTTTAAGATGAGCAAGCCCAGCTTTGATATGTTGTGTCAACGTGTGTCCATTCGACGACAAAACGTTTAGTTGGGCCATGCGTCCCTTAGATGTGCGTCGGGGTTGCTCTCGTCATTAAACCGCGGAGACGTAGCCTGCCTCAGAAAACCCGATCTGCCTGTTTACATGACAGTCGCATTGGCACATATATAATTTATATCTGATTTATTTTCACATATGAATGAGGCCTGAAACCGATCTCGAAATATCCAAATGCATGCGTTTTTTCCTGTTTACACGGTCATAGAACACAACCCATCTGTCACATATGAACAAAAAATCGGAATTGGGTCACATTTCACTGACAGTGTAAACGGGTGCTCGGGTCGCAATTTCAATCACACAGCACGGAGCAGTGTAGGCCTACAGGAATATCTGGACCACAGCCAATCAGAGGCAAAGACCCGCCCCATCTCTGTCTCTGATTGGTTTAGACCACGATATGATCTAACCATAAGTGTGAGTTACGTCAAAGGAGAACAAGCACTTCGTTCGTGGAGAGGCAGTGGATGTGACGACGTTAGGTGCAACCTAGAAAAAAAATGTAGTCACACCCTTACAAATTTTGTAACATTTGCACTTTAGAGCCCTGCTAACACTCTTAACACAGCGCTGCGTGTCACAGCTCTAGCCAACATCACCAGAACAGACATGAGCCAAAGTATCACAGACATGACTTCTAAATAGGGGTGTAACAATACATCATGTCACAATATATCGCGATACAAAAATGCAACAATATTTATCATGGATAGAGACAATATGTATTGTGTATAGTTCACCTCAAGTGTGTATAATAATTCAATGGGGGAATATCTGTGGGTCCTGATAATGACAAATGTATGATGCTATCAGTAAAAAGTGTCCTACATTATTTTAAATATATCTAGTCAGTGACAGAGATCAAGCATATTCGTCTGAAATAATCCTGTATTTTCAGCTCCAGAATCATGAATATTGTTATTCTGGCGTCTCTATTGTCCTGTGCTTTGGGTTTCAGCACCAAGGCCAAGCCTGTTCATTTACACACACAATGCAACACCAAATTTAGCATTTTAATCAACAGTGCATTTTTTTGTGAACCTTTTATCAGGCGTCTTGGAGAATCGCAATAATATTGTATCATGAGTTCAGTATCATGATATGTATTGAATCGTGCCATGAGGGCATCGTTACATCCCCTACTTCTAAATGCATTCCATACCATAATAATACCATAAGCATTGAAACAAGCACATTCAAAAACTCCCATGGCGACTATCAATGAAGTTCTACTTATAATTACCAAAAAGTAATGCAATAAAAAAAAATCTGTTTTATGTTGCTGTTTTTGATTATCATTCGATTAACACACTGCAACATGGTAAACTCTTAAAACCTAATTGTATTGTAGCATATTTTCTAGAATATAACAGAAATAATTCACAAGACAAGCTGTCCAAGCTGCATCTTTAGACAGTAAGATGTGTTGTATTGGAGAAAACACTTTCCCCTCTCTAAACCTGTCGAGAACTCAGCAGTTTCTCCATTCACACATATATAGCTCAGTATGGCCATGTCCGGCTGCTTTCCCAAGCATGTGCTCACACTGCAGTTATGACATTTTTGGCAATCCTGAATTTCTCACACCTATCCTGATCCAGACACTGGGCGCCGCTCACTTTGTGTAAACCAGTCCACTAACACATGAGGACAAGTCTAAGCAGCCACTGCTCATGTTTGGAGATGTGCAGGACCATCAGTGTGTCATGGACTGTGTGTTAACTTATCTTAATCCATTGTTTACCTTTAAGCGTTCCTGTATCAGATATGCTGATAAATTTGGATGCTGTTAGAAAAAAAGCATCCAGGTTAAATAAATCAATTTAACCAATGACAAAAAATGCATGCTTTAAAATCAAATCTTGTACGATCAATGCGATCTGAATCTATGCTGAAGTGTCTTCGCCAAAAGATCTAACCCTAACTACACATATACCGGTAACTCTATATTCTACTTACTATTTTTGTAAACTTTTTCCATTTTATGCCATCTTTGGAGTACATCTCTGGACTGCTGTGTCACCAAGTTTAAAATGTCATGTTATCATCAGTCAACAGCAAACATCCTTCAAATTACTATTCGACAACAAAAGCACTTTATGGCAATAATGCTGACTATTCCTTTGAGATCTACTTATGATGTTTCAAGCTAATTTAGCTAAAAACACTTGACGGAATGATTAGTATTTGTGTGTCTCAGCCTTCTCCAAGACGATTATTCACTGTCCAATCTAATGGGGTTAATTGGCATTACAAGACATAACAGTTTCCAGCCAATGAATTCATCAGCATTATGTATTAAATAGACTGTGTCACTGTTTTAGAGGCGGAGGCAATAGAATTGGCCTCTAAATGATTTCTCTTGCCACTGGAATAACAGACCAAGTTGCTTTGACCAAATATGGCTGCTTCCAAATACTGGCAAGAGAAACAAACTAGCAGTCCAGATCTCCTAAACAGGAGCGAGCGCAGGCCACCTCACGAGCGCTCGGGAGTAAATCCAGCACCTGTCACCTATGCATACGGCCAAACATGCTCCAGCATTTACTGGACCACACTGTGGGAATCATAAATTAGTGTAACTGATTTCATCAATGATTAAATGCATGAAGACAACAGGGCTGACTGACTGTTAAAAGCCACAATAGCAGGTGCCACTAGATCTTGCATGGGTTTATTCGAGTGTTACTAGTGCAGTTCTTCCCCAGGGAATGACAGAGCACATCCTGTCCTTCAGGAAGAATCCAGCACCAGTCTCTTGAGTTAGTTACCATGTTACTATAGAATTACTAAGGAATTTCTTTATGCTTAAAGTCCCCTTGTGGTGAAAATCCAGCTTTTAATGTCGTTATTATGTCTATGTGATGTTTTTAATGTGCTTTAAGACAAACCATGTGTAAGTTCATAAGTCGACAGCATTGCTGAGTATTTTCTGCTTAAACCTGCAGTGAACCAAAGACAGTCTCAAAAACACGGTGTGAAATCGCTGGTGTTTCTGACGTCACAAACGACCTTGTAACCAATCAGATCAACGTGTGATCGTCAACCAGTGGATCTCTGAGTGAGTGAGTGAGTGGAGGCGGGGCTCATTTGCATATTCATAGAACCGTGCATAGTAAATGAGGCAAAGGTGTCGAGTTACATTCAAACTATTTTAAGGCATGAAGACATTTTTTCTCAAGGAAAAACATTTAAATATGTCATTTTGGTGATCAAAGATGAGTTTTAAGGGAAAACATTATTGACTACAGGGGGACTTTAAAGCTTAAAGCTGAAATCCTGGTTGAAGGATAGTTAGAGAGATGGATAGAAAATTGTTCCAAACCCACGCACACAAAGGAGAAGGATGTACTGGTCACTCTTTAACACATAGTGGAAGTGAAAAGGAGCTTCAAAATAACCACCAATAAAAGTGTCAAAGTATAATAATAGTAGTCCAAACGACTTAGTGTGCTCAATGAACTGAAATTAGCCAATGCATCCATATTCATTCAAACATGGTTTGACATAATGATGTCAATGCCACATGAGCAACAAACTGCATGACACGTGACCAATCACAGCGCGGCAAGCCTGATTGATATATGACAGCCACAGCAGGAACGATTTTAAAGCTTGAAGGGTTAGTTCATCTAAAAATTATTATTATTCACCCTCCAAACCCATAAGACTTTTGTTCATCCTTGAAACACAAATGAATGAAACCGGACAGATTTCAGTCCCTCCAATTAAAGTCCATTCACCCAAACCTTTGAAGTGTCAAAAACTTCATTAAGACATCGTAAGGTAATACAATGATAAAAACACATAGGCTACATAGAGCACATTAAATATCGCTTGCTTGACGCAAAGGATGAATGAAAGTTATGGTTTGGAACAACATGAGGACAGGATGTTCATTTTTGGGTGAACTATCCCTTTAAGACTAATAACTGAAGACATGCCAGTGACTCAGTCTTAAACCATGGAGTCTGTGTGTAAAGCGTCCGACTATGGGCTGATCAGAGTTATCTGGACGAACAGGTCATCATCGCTGCGTCTCTACACCCTCTCAGACCCTGAACACAAAGACTGCCTTCATTCCTCTGAAGCCCACCACAGCTCTGCCCGAGCGCCTTCAATGGCAGGCTTGTTCCACGGTGGGGCGAGTGAGGAGAAACACACTGCTGCCCGCTGGAGCCCGTCTGCACACAGTCACTGCACTGTGTGTGTGTGTGTGAGAGAGTGAGAGAGTGAGAGAGTGAGTGAGTGAGTGAGTGAGTGAGTGAGTGAGTGAGAGTGTGTGTGTGTGTGTGTGTGTGTGTGTGAGTGAGTGAGTGAGAGTGAGTGTGTGTGTGTGTGTGTGTGTGTGAGTGAGTGTGTGAGTGAGAGAGAGTGAGTGTGTGTGTGTGAGTGAGTGAGTGTGTGTGAGAGAGAGGGAGGGAGTGAGTGAGTGAGTGAGTGAGAGTGAGTGTGTGTGTGTGTGAGTGAGTGTGAGAGAGAGGGAGTGAGTGAGTGAGTGAGTGTGTGAGTGAGTGAGTGAGTGTGTGTGAGAGAGAGGGAGTGAGTGAGTGAGTGTGTGTGTGAGTGAGTGAGTGAGTGTGAGAGAGAGGGAGTGAGTGTGTGAGTGAGTGAGTGTGTGTGAGAGAGAGGGAGTGAGTGAGTGAGTGTGTGTGTGAGTGTGTGAGTGAGTGAGTGAGAGTGAGTGAGTGATTGAGTGAGTGAGTGAGTGAGTGTGTGTTAGTGTGTGTGAGTGAGTGTGTGTGTGTTAGTGTGTGTGTGTGTGTGTGTGAGTGAGTGTGTGTGTGAGTGTGTGAGTGAGTGAGTGAGAGTGAGTGAGTGATTGAGTGAGTGAGTGAGTGAGTGTGTGTTAGTGTGTGTGAGTGAGTGTGTGTTAGTGTGTGTGTGTGTGTGTGAGTGAGTGAGTGTGTGTGAGAGAGGGAGTGAGTGAGTGAGTGAGTGTGTGTGTGCTGATGTTTAATAAAGAACATCACAGACATGTCTTAGGCTTTAATGAGGACAATACCAGGAAACATATGGAGACATCGTTGTCCAAAGCGGCACGAGAAACACAACAACACTGTATCATATTTGACACATGAATTTCTATGGTCTCTAAATTAACAATTTTGCTGAAAACTGTAAAAGGCCTTTTAGTATAATTGTGATTTGATGCATGTGTCTTTTTGCTGTCAAATCTTTCTTGATATTTATGTAAGATTCACTTTTATATTGTTCTCAGTATTTGAAGATGAAAAGAAGCAACTTTTACCTAATTATCCATATATCATTTTGGTTTAGAATTTAATTTAATTTTTTAATATGAATGCGATCCATCAGGCTTTTGAGTGACTTTTATGAAGAGCTTTGCTCATAAAACTAAGCATTGAAATATCATCTTACTAGCAGACAGAGTGATAACTGGTATTAATATTATGCATTTATGCAAGTAGTCCATGACTTACACCACAAGTTATCATAATTTAATGTTTGACCATATAAATAGCAACATCTGCACCATATTTTGCATATACATTAATGGATTTTTGTCTCCTCAAGAGTGAGTTTCATATTCTTCTCAATAATATGAACCATAAAACCTGATGCATCAAACCATAAAACAAATGTCTGTTTGTTTTTAGATTTACTTGTCTAAAGATTCAATATATTTTCAATTTCAAAGTGTTTTTGAACCATTACTCCATGTCAGGCCGCAGAGCTAAAGCAGCTTCTGCTCAGACTGAATGTGTCCGCATGCAGAACTGGTGTGGGATCTTTTAACCCGTTTACTACTTCACAAATGAATGGGTTGTCCAAACATGAACTGTGACTCTGAGACGTAAATGAACTGAATGCTCTTTCAAGCGCGCGCACACACACACACACAGCTGATCAGAGCAGAGGCCTTGGGCTCAATCCCTCGTGCTGATAGAACTAGTGCAATATATGAGTGGACAATTAGTTTCAATGCTGGATAGAATAAGAAACAACTTCAGTAATCTCATGCAACTGCTTCTTCCTGCAGTTTGCATCTTTCTCTCTCTCTCTCTCTCTCTCTCTCTCTCTCTCTCCCCACCCGATGTGAGCTCAGTTATGCCCTGCCTGAGGGCGCATATTCCTCAGCACTACTTCCTCTATCAAAACACACTTCACATCTCACACACACTGCAGAAGAGAAGCATCAAACCAACACAACTCCACAGTCAACATAAGCATATGGAATGAACTGACACGTTTGAGTGTTTAGGCATGATTCACATTAGAAACATGACAGGGACAACAGCCCATCTGTGTGTGCACTGCTGAAGAAGAAGAAGTGATGAGCGCGCTCACGCGAAGTCTCTGTAGGCCGCGCGCTTTCACTGAAGTTTTACAGTTACAGTCTCTCTCGCGCGCTTCATTCCTTCCGTGACGTGCGTCTGTTACACTTTACACAACTGTAGGCCATAATCAATCACTTTACACAACTGTAGGCCATAATCAATCACTTTACACAACTGTAGGCCATAATCAATCACTTATGGGAACGACCGACATCACTGATCGTTCAAATGTAACGTTACGTTACTATAATAGCGCTTTTCTGAGAGTTAAATGCCCCACCTTGGTTTCTTCCGTTATAAAATAATCCAGCATATTCGTCCGAGTCTCTCAGGGGGGAAAAGTCAACTTTTATGCCCTAAGGTCGCGTCTAAAGACTTATTCACCGCGTCTCTAGAATAACCGTCGAAATAAGGCGTTTTAAAAGTCCAAATCGATCCAAATCTCGTTTAACGCCTGAACTCAGTGTGGTATTGTTTATCATATCTTGAGTTTTTAAGATCTTCGCATCGGAAGGAAACTTCCCACCCTTGAGAAAGTTTAGCAGCTTTAGCTCAAGTCTGTCAACTTGGGAAAGGGATTTGTTCTTACCTCGGGTTTCTTCGTTCTCTAGTTGTCCTCCTTCGGACAATAACCAATATTTTACGAACCCCTGTCCCCCAGCAGAAGGTCCCGTAGAGTAAACGCTGATGTGTGTGTGTAATGTCAGAAGTGATTTCTGCACCGTTGCTCTGAGGCGGTGTGTTAAACTCCACCCTGCAGCGCGCGCACGCGCACACGTCACTGCTTCACAGATTCAGGACTCCGAAATTATTTGTTTACATTTTTAATCTGCCTTGAAATTGCTTTACTAGGTTTGGAACACGACCCAATGTAACATGTAGGTAATTTAGATCTAAAAACTACTGTAACACTTTTAAACAATTGTGGCCTATGTAACGAGGATTTATTTATGTTTTAACCGGGATTTAATTATTCAGAGGAATTAAAGAAGTTTTTTAGTTGAATAATTGGCCTGCTGCTTTATTTTTGTTCAGATGGGAGAAGCATTATGATTTTAGCACCATCTTGTGTTCAACATAGTGTTTACACTCGCCTCAGCTCTGTTCAACGGGCCGATTTTCATTATTTTAACCCTTTTTGGGACTATTTGTGAAATCACCGCTTGAAAAAAATAATTATTTAATTAAATATTAATATCCAAAATTAGTTTTCTAAATCTGACTTTTGACCCTTTTTTTAGGGTGCCATCATTTATAACTGACTTTGTCCTATCAGGGTACATTCTTTTTGACAAAATTTCTGAAACTTCACACACATTCAAATGGATTTTCACTCTGAAGTAGTGAAAATGTCTTAGTGTAAAAAAAAAAAAAAACACTATACTATATTTAATTTGGAACTAGCATGAGAAAATGTCAAAAACTTGACACAAATTCAGATGCAACTGCCTGAAAAGCATTAAAACATTGTTTCTTTATTGAAATCCAAATGAAAATCAACAAGACTCTTCTTTCTCAGTGTAGCCCACAGGCCCCACACTAGTTTCCACACGTTACTGGATTTTGACATGTTTAGTCATGATTTGTGGAGCATCCCTGTGTGTCAGTGTGAGGCCGATACACAGTTGCATCTGACCTGTCATTGTATGATCACATCTTCCAAACTGGTGTAGGATAATGTACCCACAATGCCTGACCTCCACAACAGTCTCATGGTAGATTCAAACGAACTGAACCCGGGTGTGCACTGAAGTGTCAAACCACCCTTACTTTCATTTGGAGAATTACTAAATTCAAGCTTCCAATATCTTGTGTCTTTTATTTTGTTGTTTCTTTTTATTATTACCATTATTTATTTACTGATGTTTTTTTACTGTTACTATTGTTGTTGCTGTTATTTGTATTGTGCGACTTGTCACTAAATAAAGCATTTTAAAGAAACACGACGGTTTTCTTCTTCCGGGTGGACTGTTAAAGAACGCAACACACACGTCTCTCAAAGATCCTGGAGAATCCGACCAGTCAGATGATGACTTTGAAACTCCCAAGTTTTTCCCATTTTATGCTTTAGACGTTCAGCCAAAGGTCCGTGACGTCTGAGGCAGAGAGAGGGGGAAGTTGGACCCTCTAGCTCCACCCATTGGGTCCAGAGAGGGGAAGCTGGATGTCAAGCTCCACCCACTGCCTCTGCAGCCAGCAGATTTCTCAAAATCATTGTTGAACACTCTTGATATTTGAAATGAACCCTAACAAACATGCAAGAGTGTCTCTTTTATTATAGCAGAAGTGAAGCAAAATAATGCCTCACGAAAAATATGCCTCTCCTCCCCATCATGAGTGGACACGCCCCCTACTGCTAATTGGCTCACGCTCTATGGCGGCAAATCAATGACAATAATAACCGAGCATACAACTGATGCTGGCGCGCGCGGAAAATGACTTCCGCGAGAGGATAACAGAACTACATGCGAGGAAACGGGAACTCGAGAGCTCATTCAAACCTTGCGCGCGCGCATGACATATCCTCTGCACGCAATACAAGCCATCGCGCGCGCATGACATCTCATCTGCACGCAGTACAAGCAAAGAGTATAGAAGCAAATTCTGAAAAGGCCTTTGTAAGCTATAATTCATGCTGTGTAGCCTACTATATCTTAACTTGAGAAGCCAGAACCCTTTTTACATTTAATAGAAAACATAATGAACCACTTATATTACATAAAAATGCATAAAAATGTGGGTAAATTTGCAATGCTAATAACCATGGAAATGCGTCATTACAGTCTGTAAATATCTCTTAACAACACAATACAATCACTAGTAAGACTTCCTGTTAATAAAGTATTTGGGAAGAATCTATTCTATATTAACAATGCATTAAATCACATTACACATTAATAAACCACAATAAATAAAACAAATTAAGTGATGTCTCATGTCTCAAGTCAAGTGAATTACGGGTCTTTGGACAGGGGTCCAATCACAACTGACTTCCGGAAAAGGGGAAGTAACCAATGACATTTGAGGTTATTAAAACAGTAAGTCCCGCCCCTCGACTGCCAAAAATAAAATTGTTCGAGCGAGCAAAAGCAGCAGGCGAGAGCAGATCAAGCGCGAGCGCGTGTGGAATGATCATGCGCGCGCGCGATGGCTTGTACTGCGTGCAGATGAGATGTCATGCGCGCGCGATGGCTTGTATTGCGTGCAGAGGAGATGTCATGCGCGCGCGCAAGGTTTGAATGAGCTCGCGAGTTCTCGTTTCCTCGCATGTAGTTCTGTTATCCTCTCGCGGAAGTCATTTATGGCGCGCGCCAGCATCAGTTGTGCGCTCGGTTATTATTGTCATTGATTTGCCGCCATACACGCTCTCTCCTCCCCCATCACGAGTGGACACGCCCCCTACTGCTGATTGGCTCACACTCTCTCCTTCCCCATCATGAGTGGACACGCCCCCTACTGCTGATTGGCTCATGCTCTCTCCTCCCCCGTCATGATTGGACACGCCCCCAACTGCTGATTGGCTCACGCTCTCTCCTTCCCCATCATGAGTGGACACGCCCCCTACTGCTGATTGGCTCACGCTCTCTCCTCCCCCATCACGAGTGGACACGCCCCCTATTGCTGATTTGCTCACGCTCTCTCCTCCCCCATCATGAGTGGACACGCCCCTTCTGTTGATTGGCTACAAGTGTGTTGTGCTGCTCGGACCGATCCACTTTCAACAGCGTTTCTCAGAAAATCGCTTACTGCACCTTTAACTCCTGACGGTGCGAAAACTGTTTCCGGGTTCAAACCTCTACTCAGGTTCAAATGAGAAAGCTATCTCAACACTAGCGTACAGTCTCGAGCAGCAATCAGCAGAATAAAAAAAAATAAATAAAAAAATGATGCAGAGATGAATCCAACAGGATTAAAATAATAAAGCACTGTATGAAATAAAAGCCAACTGTATCTGCATGTGGTATCCATGTGTGTATTTAGTAACTGTGTATTTAGCATGTATTTGTGTTCGTCTCTCAGATAACCAACTAAACTTAACTATTGGGACTTTATCTGTTACAAACTCTAAACAACGTTTTGGAATTAGTAGCGTTCGCTTGGGATGATCAAGTGTATAATTGACTATGATTATTAGAAAAATAACACTGTTAATTCTTACTTAACTAACAATGAGCATGTACATTTGCGTCCATGTTCAGGAATGACATCAGGAGAATGAATGCCTGCCTCAGCATAGTTGCAAGTGGTTTTGTAGATGCTCTTGAACTTCTTGAGTCTTTGGGTCTCTTTGTCGAGTGGAAAGTGTTCACTGTGTCTCTATCATTGGAGAAAGCGTAACAGTGTGCCTTGATAACCAATCACATTACAGCCTTTACATCACTGAATCCCTTTCAGTTTTATTACAGTCAATAACTTTTTGCGGACACCACAGAAATTATTAAATAGTGCCGGAATTAAACCGATTAATATAATTCTGTCATGGATTGTCATTGGCTATGATGAGGAAACGGAAAATGACCTTTTGATCCGGAGAAGTGTTTTAGAGAACAAAGTGTGGTTGGCATTTTAAGTGTAGTTCCTGAGCTATAAACTCAACGGTTTTACTGCTGTCCGGCAGGAAGTCAGAGCCCTGAATGTCACAGTCCTGGAGTGTCTCAAAGGCCCTCTCTAGGGTAAAGGTCAGGAGAAGCATGTCTAAATCTAACATCTCCAGCTGCTTAACCCCTGATGTGCCAATTATTAAAGTCCCTGTAGTCAATAATTTATGTCTTAAAACTAATCTTTGATCACCAAAATTACATATTTAAATGTTTTTTTTTCTAATTCAGATTGAATGTAACTCAACACCCTTGCCTCATTTAAAATACACGGTTCTATGAATATGCAAATGAGCCCCGCCTCCACTCACTCACTCACTCACTCAGAGATCCACCGGGCTGCGTTCCAGTCCAAAATTGTCATGCCCTTCACTCACTAACTTCCCTCCATCTCGTTCACTCGGATGTACGTCATTGCTTACGTTGCACGAGTGCCCACTACTGGCGGAAACCGCAATGAGCTGAATTGGAACGTCCTAAGCCCTTGATCACCTTGAATCAGCTATGAGTTGATTTATTATTTACTTTTTTTCCCTTTAAGAATTTTTTGTTTAATGCAGCATCCACATGTATATAGGTGTGTTTGGGTTGTTTTAAATAAATAAAAATATATAATTAATATATCATAGAGTGGTTTGTTGTGGTTGTGATTTGACAATCTGTTGTTATGTCACAATCGTACTGCATTGTGGGACATATAGGTGCCTGAAGTGTACATATGAAGTAGACTCACTCCCTCTGTCTAAATTGAGGGAACGAGTGTCTGTCCATTTAAACTTCCCTCGTCCACTTCGCGAAGTGGAACGCACTTCAAAATGGCGGCAGGGATTCCCCCGAGGGGAAGTGCTTAGGGAAGTTCGCAAGTGTGTGTCTAAAAGTGGACTGGAACGCAGCCCTGGTTGACGATCACTAGTTGATCTGATTGGTTACAGGGTCGTTTGTGACGTCAGAAACACCAGCGATTTTACACCGTGTTTGTGAGACTGTCTTTGGTTCACTGCAGTTTTAAGGAGAAAATACTCAGCAATGGTGTCGACTTCTGGGACAAAATGAACACACATGCAACTGGGTTTTGTATTTTTTAATGGACAGAACACAGACAGTAAGGCTGGGAAAATACACCTCATCCGCTCTATGCCTGAGTACGGGAGCACCGCAGGGTTGTGTTTTAGCCCACTTCTTTACACTCTTTTCCCACATGATCTTAGTGCTGCTTTCGATACTATAGATCACACAATACTCTTAGATCGACTACAAAATTATACTGGTGTTCAAGGACAAGCATTAAGCTGGTTCAGTTCATACTTATCTGACCGCTACCATTTTGTCTATTTAAATGGAGAAAAATCATAACTTCGGCAAACTATGGAGTGCCGCAGGGATCTGTGTTAGGCCCTCTATTATTCTCAATATATATATGCTGCCACTTGGTAATATTATAAGGAAACATGGAATTAGTTTCCATTGTTATGCTGATGACACTCAAATATATATTTCATCATGGCCAGATGAATACGCTAAATTATCCAAATTGACAGATTGTGTTAAAGATAAAAAAGATTGGATGACGCGTAATTTTCTTTTACTAAATCCAGACAAGACAGAGGTAATACTTATCGGTTCTAAAAACCGTCCACAAAACCTCTCACAACACTACTTTAACATAGTAGGATGCCCTGTTACTTTATTCGCTACAGTAAAAGACCTGGGTGTTACATTAGACTGCAAACTGTCTTTTAAAAATCATTTTTCATATGTTACAAAAACAGCCTTTTTCCACCTTAGAAACATTGCTAAGCTACGTAATATGCTAGCAGTCTCTGATGCAGAAAAGTTAGTTCATGCATTCATGACCTCGAGACTAGATTACTGTAATGCTTTGTTAGCTGGTTGTCCTGCATCTTCAATAAACAAGCTACAGTTAGTGCAAAATGCAGCCGCTAGAGTTCTTACTAGATCAAGAAAATATGATCATATAACACCGATTTTATCATCACTACACTGGTTACCTATAAAGTTCCGTATTAATTACAAGGTATTACTACTATAAAGCTCTAAATGGTTTAGCTCCAGTCTATTTAACGGATCTTCTATCGCCCTATAATCCATCGCGCTCTTTAAGATCACTAAATTCGAGGCTTCTGGTCATTCCTAGGATATCCAGATCCACCAAAGGAGGGAGAGCATTTTCACATTTAGCTCCGAAGCTCTGGAATAGCCTTCCTGATATTGTTCGTTGCTCAGACTCGCTCTCCCAGTTTAAAACTAGACTAAAGATGCATCTATTCAGCCAGGCATTCATACAAATTGTTTATCTTACAGTTACTGTAAATCCGGCCTCTAGTTCATAAACGCCAGAGGAGAACTGGCCCCCGACTGAGCCTGGGTTCCCAAGTTTTTTTTTTTTTTCTCCATTGGGTCACCTGATGGAGTTTTAGGACACCATTAGGTCACTTGATGGAGTTTTTCGGTTCCTTGCCACTGTTGCCTTTGGCTTGCTCAGTTGGGGATATTCAAATTAATTAACCGATCATTAATACCAAACGTGGAGGTCGAAAATGTTCCTTTTGATGTGGATATGCCGATATGCGTTTACATGACCAAATGTTCGGGTTAGAAAAGGGGTACCCCAGGTATAATATTCGGGTTTTTAAAAACCGGTATATGAGCATATTCGGGTTATTGCCGGTGTTTACATGGCCGTGCGCGACCGGGTTATTGCTAATATTCCGGTTTTGAACGGGTTATTGGCTGCATGTAAATGTAGGTGACAACAACAACCGATTTACTTTACTACGTTTACTGCAGCCAATAACCAGTGTAAATGTCTTATTCTTATTATTACACCACATATAAACATAATTATATAGACATATAAACAACATTAAAAGCTTGATTTTCACCACAGGGGGACTTTAAATAACAAAAACTTGCATGTAAAATGCAATAGGAGTAAGTAATACATATTTTGGAGCATTTAACAATGAATATATTAATCAATAACGCTGCCTACAAAAATATAAATGATTTATTTGTGTGAGGAGTGTGTTCTCCTGCGTGTGTGAGGAGTGTGTTCTCCTGGGTGTGTGAGGAGTGTTCTCCTGCGTGTGTGAGGAGTGTGTTCTCCTGCGTGTGTGAGGAGTGTATTCTCCTGCGTGTGTGAGGAGTGTGTTCTCCTGCGTGTGTAAGAAGTGTGTTCTCCTGCATGTGTGAGGTGTGTTCTCCTGCATGTGTGAGGAGTGTGTTCTCCTGCGTGTGTGAGGAGTGTGTTCTCCTGCATGTGTGAGGTGTGTTCTCCTGCGTGTGTGAGGAGTGTGTTCTCCTGCGTGTGTAAGAAGTGTGTTCTCTTGCGTGTGTGAGGTGTGTTCTCCTGCGTGTGTGAGGAGTGTGTTCTCCTGCGTGTGTAAGAAGTGTGTTCTCTTGCGTGTGTAAGGTGTGTTCTCCTGCGTGTGTGAGGAGTGTGTTCTCCTGCGTGTGTGAGGAGTGTGTTCTCCTGCGTGTGTCTGCGTGTGAGAGGTGTGTGTTCTCCTGCTTGTGAGAGGAGTGAGTTCTCCTGCGTGTGAGAGGAGTGTGTTCTCCTGCTTGTGAGAGGAGTGAGTTCTCCTGCGTGTGAGAGGAGTGTGTTCTCCTGCGTGTGAGAGGAGTGTGTTCTCCTGTGTGTGAGAGGAGTGAGTTCTCCTGCGTGTGAGAGGAGTGTGTTCTCCTGCTTGTGAGAGGAGTGTGTTCTCCTGCGTGTGTGAGGAGTGTGTTCTCCTGCGTGTGTGAGGAGTGTGTTCTCCTGCGTGTGTGAGGAGTGTGTTCTCCTGCGTGTGAGAGGAGTGAGTTCTCCTGCGTGTGAGAGGAGTGTGTTCTCCTGCTTGTGAGAGGAGTGAGTTCTCCTGCGTGTGAGAGGAGTGTGTTCTCCTGCGTGTGAGAGGAGTGAGTTCTCCTGCGTGTGTGAGGAGTGAGTTATCCTGCGTGTGTGAGGAGTGTGTTCTCCTGCGTGTGAGAGGAGTGTGTTCTCCTGCGTGTGTGAGGAGTGTTCTCCTGCGTGTGTCCGGGTGTGAGAGGAGTGTGTTCTCCTGCGTGTGAGAGGAGTGAGTTCTATTGCGTGTGTGAGGAGTGTGTTCTCCTGCGTGTGTGAGGAGTGAGTTATCCTGCGTGTGTGAGGAGTGTGTTCTCCTGCGTGTGTGAGGAGTGTGTTCTCCTGCGTGTGTGAGGAGTGAATTCTCCTGCGTGTGAGAGGAGTGTGTTCTCCTGCGTGTGTGAGGAGTGTGTTCTCCTGCGTGTGTGAGGAGTGTGTTCTCCTGCGTGTGTGAGTGTGTTCTCCTGCGTGTGTGAGGAGTGTGTTCTCCTGCGTGTGTGAGGAGTGAATTCTCCTGCGTGTGAGAGGAGTGTGTTCTCCTGCGTGTGTGAGGAGTGAATTCTCCTGCGTGTGAGAGGAGTGTGTTCTCCTGCGTGTGTGAGGAGTGTGTTCTCCTGCGTGTGTGAGGAGTGTGTTCGCCTGCGTGTGTGAGGAGTGAGTTCTCCTGCGTGTGTGAGGAGTGTGTTCTCCTGCGTGTGAGAGGAGTGTGTTCTCCTGCGTGTGTGAGGAGTGTGTTCTCCTGCGTGTGTGAGGAGTGTGTTCTCCTGCGTGTGAGAGGAGTGTGTTCTCCTGCGTGTGTGAGGAGTGTTCTCCTGCGTGTGTCTGGGTGTGAGAGGAGTGTGTTCTCCTGCGTGTATGAGGAGTGTTCTCCTGCGTGTGTCTGGGTGTGAGAGGAGTGTGTTCTCCTGCGTGTGAGAGGAGTGTGTTCTCCTGCGTGTGTGAGGAGTGTTCTCCTGCGTGTGTCTGGGTGTGAGAGGAGTGTGTTCTCCTGCGTGTGAGAGGAGTGAGTTCTACTGCGTGTGTGAGGAGTGTGTTCTCCTGCGTGTGTGAGGAGTGTGTTCTCCTGCGTGTGTAAGGAGTGTGTTCTCCTGCGTGTGTGAGGAGTGAATTCTCCTGCGTGTGAGAGGAGTGTGTTCTCCTGCGTGTGTGAGGAGTGAATTCTACTGCGTGTGTGAGGAGTGTGTTCTCCTGCGTGTGTGAGGAGTGTGTTCTCCTGCGTGTGAGAGGAGTGAGTTCTACTGCGTGTGTGAGGAGTCTGTTCTCCTGCGTGTGAGAGGAGTGTATTCTCCTGCGTGTGAGAGGAGTGTGTTCTCCTGCGTGTGTGAGGAGTGTGTTCTCCTGCGTGTGTGAGGAGTGTGTTCTCCTGCGTGTGTGAGGAGTGTGTTCTCCTGCGTGTGTGAGGAGTGAGTTCTCCTGCGTGTGTGAGGAGTGTGTTCTCCTGCGTGTGAGAGGAGTGTGTTCTCCTGCGTGTGTGAGGAGTGAATTCTCCTGCGTGTGAGAGGAGTGTGTTCTCCTGCGTGTGTGAGGAGTGTGTTCTCCTGCGTGTGTGAGGAGTGTGTTCTCCTGCGTGTGTGAGGAGTGAGTTCTCCTGCGTGTGTGAGGAGTGTGTTCTCCTGCGTGTGAGAGGAGTGTGTTCTCCTGCGTGTGTGAGGAGTGTGTTCTCCTGCGTGTGTGAGGAGTGAATTCTCCTGCGTGTAAGAGGAGTGTGTTCTCCTGCGTGTGTGAGGAGTGTTCTCCTGCGTGTGTCTGGGTGTGAGAGGAGTGTGTTCTCCTGCGTGTGTGAGGAGTGTTCTCCTGCGTGTGTCTGGGTGTGAGAGGAGTGTGTTCTCCTGCGTGTGAGAGGAGTGTGTTCTCCTGCGTGTGTGAGGAGTGTTCTCCTGCGTGTGTCTGGGTGTGAGAGGAGTGTGTTCTCCTGCATGTGAGAGGAGTGAGTTCTACTGCGTGTGTGAGGAGTGTGTTCTCCTGCGTGTGTGAGGAGTGTGTTCTCCTGCGTGTGTGAGGAGTGAGTTCTCCTGCGTGTGTGAGGAGTGTGTTCTCCTGCGTGTGTGAGGAGTGTGTTCTCCTGCGTGTGTGAGGAGTGAGTTATCCTGCGTGTGTGAGGAGTGTGTTCTCCTGCGTGTGTGAGGAGTGTGTTCTCCTGCGTGTGTGAGGAGTGAATTCTCCTGCGTGTGAGAGGAGTGTGTTCTCCTGCGTGTGTGAGGAGTGTGTTCTCCTGCGTGTGTGAGGAGTGTGTTCTCCTGCGTGTGTGAGTGTGTTCTCCTGCGTGTGTGAGGAGTGTGTTCTCCTGCGTGTGTGAGGAGTGAATTCTCCTGCGTGTGAGAGGAGTGTGTTCTCCTGCGTGTGTGAGGAGTGAATTCTCCTGCGTGTGAGAGGAGTGTGTTCTCCTGCGTGTGTGAGGAGTGTGTTCTCCTGCGTGTGTGAGGAGTGTGTTCTCCTGCGTGTGTGAGGAGTGAGTTCTCCTGCGTGTGTGAGGAGTGTGTTCTCCTGCGTGTGAGAGGAGTGTGTTCTCCTGCGTGTGTGAGGAGTGTGTTCTCCTGCGTGTGTGAGGAGTAAATTCTCCTGCGTGTGAGAGGAGTGTGTTCTCCTGCGTGTGTGAGGAGTGTTCTCCTGCGTGTGTCTGGGTGTGAGAGGAGTGTGTTCTCCTGCGTGTGTGAGGAGTGTTCTCCTGCGTGTGTCTGGGTGTGAGAGGAGTGTGTTCTCCTGCGTGTGAGAGGAGTGAGTTCTACTGCGTGTGTGAGGAGTGTCTTCTCCTGCGTGTGTGAGGAGTGTGTTCTCCTGCGTGTGTGAGGAGTGTGTTCTCCTGCGTGTGTGAGGAGTGAATTCTCCTGCGTGTGAGAGGAGTGTGTTCTCCTGCGTGTGTGAGGAGTGTTCTCCTGCGTGTGTCTGGGTGTGAGAGGAGTGTGTTCTCCTGCGTGTGAGAGGAGTGAGTTCTACTGCGTGTGTGAGGAGTGTGTTCTCCTGCGTGTGTGAGGAGTGAGTTATCCTGCGTGTGTGAGGAGTGTGTTCTCCTGCGTGTGTGAGGAGTGTGTTCTCCTGCGTGTGTGAGGAGTGAATTCTCCTGCGTGTGAGAGGAGTGTGTTCTCCTGCGTGTGTGAGGAGTGTGTTCTCCTGCGTGTGTGAGGAGTGTGTTCTCCTGCGTGTGTGAGTGTGTTCTCCTGCGTGTGTGAGGAGTGTGTTCTCCTGCGTGTGTGAGGAGTGAATTCTCCTGCGTGTGAGAGGAGTGTGTTCTCCTGCGTGTGTGAGGAGTGAATTCTCCTGCGTGTGTGAGGAGTGTGTTCTCCTGCGTGTGTGAGGAGTGTGTTCTCCTGCGTGTGTGAGTTCTCCTGCGTGTGTGAGGAGTGTGTTCTCCTGCGTGTGAGAGGAGTGTGTTCTCCTGCGTGTGTGAGGAGTGTATTCTCCTGCGTGTGTGAGGAGTGAATTCTCCTGCGTGTGAGAGGAGTGTGTTCTCCTGCGTGTGTGAGGATTGTTCTCCTGCGTGTGTTTGGGTGTGAGAGGAGTGTGTTCTCCTGCGTGTGTGAGGAGTGTTCTCCTGCGTGTGTCTGGGTGTGAGAGGAGTGTGTTCTCCTGCGTGTGAGAGGAGTGTGTTCTCCTGCGTGTGTGAGGAGTGTTCTCCTGCGTGTGTCTGGGTGTGAGAGGAGTGTGTTCTCCTGCGTGTGAGAGGAGTGAGTTCTACTGCGTGTGTGAGGAGTGTGTTCTCCTGCGTGTGTGAGGAGTGTGTTCTCCTGCGTGTGTGAGGAGTGAGTTCTCCTGCGTGTGTGAGGAGTGTGTTCTCCTGCGTGTGTGAGGAGTGTGTTCTCCTGCGTGTGTGAGGAGTGAGTTATCCTGCGTGTGTGAGGAGTGTGTTCTCCTGCGTGTGTGAGGAGTGAATTCTCCTGCGTGTGAGAGGAGTGTGTTCTCCTGCGTGTGTGAGGAGTGTGTTCTCCTGCGTGTGTGAGGAGTGTGTTCTCCTGCGTGTGTGAGTGTGTTCTCCTGCGTGTGTGAGGAGTGTGTTCTCCTGCGTGTGTGAGGAGTGAATTCTCCTGCGTGTGAGAGGAGTGTGTTCTCCTGCGTGTGTGAGGAGTGAATTCTCCTGCGTGTGAGAGGAGTGTGTTCTCCTGCGTGTGTGAGGAGTGTGTTCTCCTGCGTGTGTGAGGAGTGTGTTCTCCTGCGTGTGTGAGGAGTGTGTTCTCCTGCGTGTGAGAGGAGTGTGTTCTCCTGCGTGTGTGAGGAGTGTGTTCTCCTGCGTGTGTGAGGAGTGAATTCTCCTGCGTGTGAGAGGAGTGTGTTCTCCTGCGTGTGTGAGGAGTGTTCTCCTGCATGTGAGAGGAGTGTGTTCTCCTGCGTGTGTGAGGAGTGTGTTCTCCTGCGTGTGTGAGGAGTGTGTTCTCCTGCGTGTGTGAGGAGTGAGTTCTCCTGCGTGTGTGAGGAGTGAGTTCTCCTGCGTGTGAGAGGAGTGTGTTCTCCTGCGTGTGAGAGGAGTGTGTTCTCCTGCGTGTGTGAGGAGTGTGTTCTCCTGCGTGTGTGAGGAGTGTGTTCTCCTGCGTGTGTGAGGAGTGTGTTCTCCTGCGTGTGTGAGGAGTGAGTTCTCCTGCGTGTGTGAGGAGTGTGTTTTCCTGCGTGTGTGAGGAGTGTGTTCTCCTGCGTGTGTGAGGAGTGAATTCTCCTGCGTGTGTGAGGAGTGTGTTCTCCTGCGTGTGTGAGGAGTGAATTCTCCTGCGTGTGAGAGGAGTGTGTTCTCCTGCGTGTGTGAGGAGTGTGTTCTCCTGCGTGTGTGAGGAGTGTGTTCTCCTGCGTGTGTGAGGAGTGAGTTCTCCTGCGTGTGTGAGGAGTGTGTTCTCCTGCGTGTGAGAGGAGTGTGTTCTCCTGCGTGTGTGAGGAGTGAATTCTCCTGCGTGTGAGAGGAGTGTGTTCTCCTGCGTGTGTGAGGAGTGTGTTCTCCTGCGTGTGTGAGGAGTGTGTTCTCCTGCGTGTGTGAGGAGTGAGTTCTCCTGCGTGTGTGAGGAGTGTGTTCTCCTGCGTGTGAGAGGAGTGTGTTCTCCTGCGTGTGTGAGGAGTGTGTTCTCCTGCGTGTGTGAGGAGTGAATTCTCCTGCGTGTGAGAGGAGTGTGTTCTCCTGCGTGTGTGAGGAGTGTTCTCCTGCGTGTGTCTGGGTGTGAGAGGAGTGTGTTCTCCTGCGTGTGAGAGGAGTGTGTTCTCCTGCGTGTGTGAGGAGTGTTCTCCTGCGTGTGTCTGGGTGTGAGAGGAGTGTGTTCTCCTGCATGTGAGAGGAGTGAGTTCTACTGCGTGTGTGAGGAGTGTGTTCTCCTGCGTGTGTGAGGAGTGTGTTCTCCTGCGTGTGTGAGGAGTGAGTTCTCCTGCGTGTGTGAGGAGTGTGTTCTCCTGCGTGTGTGAGGAGTGTGTTCTCCTGCGTGTGTGAGGAGTGAGTTATCCTGCATGTGAGAGGAGTGAGTTCTACTGCGTGTGTGAGGAGTGTGTTCTCCTGCGTGTGTGAGGAGTGTGTTCTCCTGCGTGTGTGAGGAGTGAGTTCTCCTGCGTGTGTGAGGAGTGTGTTCTCCTGCGTGTGTGAGGAGTGTGTTCTCCTGCGTGTGTGAGGAGTGAGTTATCCTGCGTGTGTGAGGAGTGTGTTCTCCTGCGTGTGTGAGGAGTGTGTTCTCCTGCGTGTGTGAGGAGTGAATTCTCCTGCGTGTGAGAGGAGTGTGTTCTCCTGCGTGTGTGAGGAGTGTGTTCTCCTGCGTGTGTGAGGAGTGTGTTCTCCTGCGTGTGTGAGTGTGTTCTCCTGCGTGTGTGAGGAGTGTGTTCTCCTGCGTGTGTGAGGAGTGAATTCTCCTGCGTGTGAGAGGAGTGTGTTCTCCTGCGTGTGTGAGGAGTGAATTCTCCTGCGTGTGAGAGGAGTGTGTTCTCCTGCGTGTGTGAGGAGTGTGTTCTCCTGCGTGTGTGAGGAGTGTGTTCTCCTGCGTGTGTGAGGAGTGAGTTCTCCTGCGTGTGTGAGGAGTGTGTTCTCCTGCGTGTGAGAGGAGTGTGTTCTCCTGCGTGTGTGAGGAGTGTGTTCTCCTGCGTGTGTGAGGAGTAAATTCTCCTGCGTGTGAGAGGAGTGTGTTCTCCTGCGTGTGTGAGGAGTGTTCTCCTGCGTGTGTCTGGGTGTGAGAGGAGTGTGTTCTCCTGCGTGTGTGAGGAGTGTTCTCCTGCGTGTGTCTGGGTGTGAGAGGAGTGTGTTCTCCTGCGTGTGAGAGGAGTGAGTTCTACTGCGTGTGTGAGGAGTGTCTTCTCCTGCGTGTGTGAGGAGTGTGTTCTCCTGCGTGTGTGAGGAGTGTGTTCTCCTGCGTGTGTGAGGAGTGAATTCTCCTGCGTGTGAGAGGAGTGTGTTCTCCTGCGTGTGTGAGGAGTGTTCTCCTGCGTGTGTCTGGGTGTGAGAGGAGTGTGTTCTCCTGCGTGTGAGAGGAGTGAGTTCTACTGCGTGTGTGAGGAGTGTGTTCTCCTGCGTGTGTGAGGAGTGAGTTATCCTGCGTGTGTGAGGAGTGTGTTCTCCTGCGTGTGTGAGGAGTGTGTTCTCCTGCGTGTGTGAGGAGTGAATTCTCCTGCGTGTGAGAGGAGTGTGTTCTCCTGCGTGTGTGAGGAGTGTGTTCTCCTGCGTGTGTGAGGAGTGTGTTCTCCTGCGTGTGTGAGTGTGTTCTCCTGCGTGTGTGAGGAGTGTGTTCTCCTGCGTGTGTGAGGAGTGAATTCTCCTGCGTGTGAGAGGAGTGTGTTCTCCTGCGTGTGTGAGGAGTGAATTCTCCTGCGTGTGTGAGGAGTGTGTTCTCCTGCGTGTGTGAGGAGTGTGTTCTCCTGCGTGTGTGAGTTCTCCTGCGTGTGTGAGGAGTGTGTTCTCCTGCGTGTGAGAGGAGTGTGTTCTCCTGCGTGTGTGAGGAGTGTATTCTCCTGCGTGTGTGAGGAGTGAATTCTCCTGCGTGTGAGAGGAGTGTGTTCTCCTGCGTGTGTGAGGATTGTTCTCCTGCGTGTGTTTGGGTGTGAGAGGAGTGTGTTCTCCTGCGTGTGTGAGGAGTGTTCTCCTGCGTGTGTCTGGGTGTGAGAGGAGTGTGTTCTCCTGCGTGTGAGAGGAGTGTGTTCTCCTGCGTGTGTGAGGAGTGTTCTCCTGCGTGTGTCTGGGTGTGAGAGGAGTGTGTTCTCCTGCGTGTGAGAGGAGTGAGTTCTACTGCGTGTGTGAGGAGTGTGTTCTCCTGCGTGTGTGAGGAGTGTGTTCTCCTGCGTGTGTGAGGAGTGAGTTCTCCTGCGTGTGTGAGGAGTGTGTTCTCCTGCGTGTGTGAGGAGTGTGTTCTCCTGCGTGTGTGAGGAGTGAGTTATCCTGCGTGTGTGAGGAGTGTGTTCTCCTGCGTGTGTGAGGAGTGAATTCTCCTGCGTGTGAGAGGAGTGTGTTCTCCTGCGTGTGTGAGGAGTGTGTTCTCCTGCGTGTGTGAGGAGTGTGTTCTCCTGCGTGTGTGAGTGTGTTCTCCTGCGTGTGTGAGGAGTGTGTTCTCCTGCGTGTGTGAGGAGTGAATTCTCCTGCGTGTGAGAGGAGTGTGTTCTCCTGCGTGTGTGAGGAGTGAATTCTCCTGCGTGTGAGAGGAGTGTGTTCTCCTGCGTGTGTGAGGAGTGTGTTCTCCTGCGTGTGTGAGGAGTGTGTTCTCCTGCGTGTGTGAGGAGTGTGTTCTCCTGCGTGTGAGAGGAGTGTGTTCTCCTGCGTGTGTGAGGAGTGTGTTCTCCTGCGTGTGTGAGGAGTGAATTCTCCTGCGTGTGAGAGGAGTGTGTTCTCCTGCGTGTGTGAGGAGTGTTCTCCTGCATGTGAGAGGAGTGTGTTCTCCTGCGTGTGTGAGGAGTGTGTTCTCCTGCGTGTGTGAGGAGTGTGTTCTCCTGCGTGTGTGAGGAGTGAGTTCTCCTGCGTGTGTGAGGAGTGAGTTCTCCTGCGTGTGTGAGGAGTGTGTTCTCCTGCGTGTGTGAGGAGTGTGTTCTCCTGCGTGTGAGAGGAGTGAGTTCTCCTGCGTGTGTGAGGAGTGAGTTCTCCTGCGTGTGAGAGGAGTGTGTTCTCCTGCGTGTGAGAGGAGTGAGTTCTCCTGCGTGTGTGAGGAGTGTGTTCTCCTGCATGTGAGAGGAGTGTGTTCTCCTGCGTGTGTGAGGAGTGTGTTCTCCTGCGTGTGTGAGGAGTGAGTTCTCCTGCATGTGAGAGGAGTGTGTTCTCCTGCGTGTGTGAGGAGTGTGTTCTCCTGCGTGTGTGAGGAGTGTTCTCCTGCGTGTGAGAGGAGTGTGTTCTCCTGCGTGTGTGAGGAGTGTGTTCTCCTGCGTGTGTGAGGAGTGTGTTCTCCTGCGTTTGTGAGGAGTGAGTTCTCCTGCGTGTGTGAGGAGTGTGTTCTCCTGCGTGTGTGAGGAGTGTGTTCTCCTGCGTGTGTGAGGAGTGAATTCTCCTGCGTGTGAGAGGAGTGTGTTCTCCTGCGTGTGTGAGGAGTGTTCTCCTGCGTGTGTCTGGGTGTGAGAGGAGTGTGTTCTCCTGCGTGTGAGAGGAGTGTGTTCTCCTGCGTGTGTGAGGAGTGTTCTCCTGCGTGTGTCTGGGTGTGAGAGGAGTGTGTTCTCCTGCGTGTGAGAGGAGTGAGTTCTACTGCGTGTGAGAGGAGTGTGTTCTCCTGCGTGTGTGAGGAGTCTGTTCTCCTGCGTGTGTGAGGAGTGTGTTCTCCTGCGTGTGTGAGGAGTGTATTCTCCTGCGTGTGTGAGGAGTGTGTTCTCCTGCGTGTGAGAGGAGTGTGTTCTCCTGCGTGTGTGAGGAGTGAGTTCTCCTGCGTGTGTGAGGAGTGTGTTCTCCTGCGTGTGTGAGGAGTGTGTTCTCCTGCGTGTGAGAGGAGTGAGTTCTACTGCGTGTGTGAGGAGTCTGTTCTCCTGCGTGTGAGAGGAGTCTGTTCTCCTGCGTGTGTGAGGAGTCTGTTCTCCTGCGTGTGTGAGGAGTGTGTTCTCCTGCGTGTGAGAGGAGTGTGTTCTCCTGCGTGTGTGAGGAGTGAGTTCTCCTGCGTGTGTGAGGAGTGTGTTCTCCTGCGTGTGTGAAGAGTGTGTTCTCCTGCGTGTGAGAGGAGTGAGTTCTACTGCGTGTGTGAGGAGTGTGTTCTCCTGCGTGTGTGAGGAGTGTGTTCTCCTGCGTGTGTGAGGAGTGAGTTCTCCTGCGTGTGTGAGGAGTGTGTTCTCCTGCGTGTGTGAGGAGTGTGTTCTCCTGCGTGTGAGAGGAGTGAGTTCTCCTGCGTGTGTGAGGAGTGAGTTCTCCTGCATGTGAGAGGAGTGTGTTCTCCTGCGTGTGTGAGGAGTGTGTTCTCCTGCGTGTGTGAGGAGTGTTCTCCTGCGTGTGAGAGGAGTGTGTTCTCCTGCGTGTGTGAGGAGTGTGTTCTCCTGCGTGTGTGAGGAGTGTGTTCTCCTGCGTGTGTGAGGAGTGAGTTCTCCTGCGTGTGTGAGGAGTGTGTTCTCCTGCGTGTGTGAGGAGTGTGTTCTCCTGCGTGTGTGAGGAGTGAATTCTCCTGCGTGTGAGAGGAGTGTGTTCTCCTGCGTGTGTCTGGGTGTGAGAGGAGTGTGTTCTCCTGCGTGTGAGAGGAGTGTGTTCTCCTGCGTGTGTGAGGAGTGTTCTCCTGCGTGTGTCTGGGTGTGAGAGGAGTGTGTTCTCCTGCGTGTGAGAGGAGTGAGTTCTACTGCGTGTGAGAGGAGTGTGTTCTCCTGCGTGTGTGAGGAGTCTGTTCTCCTGCGTGTGTGAGGAGTGTGTTCTCCTGCGTGTGTGAGGAGTCTGTTCTCCTGCGTGTGTGAGGAGTGTGTTCTCCTGCGTGTGAGAGGAGTGTGTTCTCCTGCGTGTGTGAGGAGTGAGTTCTCCTGCGTGTGTGAGGAGTGTGTTCTCCTGCGTGTGTGAGGAGTGTGTTCTCCTGCGTGTGAGAGGAGTGAGTTCTACTGCGTGTGTGAGGAGTCTGTTCTCCTGCGTGTGAGAGGAGTCTGTTCTCCTGCGTGTGTGAGGAGTCTGTTCTCCTGCGTGTGTGAGGAGTGTGTTCTCCTGCGTGTGAGAGGAGTGTGTTCTCCTGCGTGTGTGAGGAGTGAGTTCTCCTGCGTGTGTGAGGAGTGTGTTCTCCTGCGTGTGTGAGGAGTGTGTTCTCCTGCGTGTGTGAGGAGTGAATTCTCCTGCGTGTGAGAGGAGTGTGTTCTCCTGCGTGTGTGAGGAGTGTTCTCCTGCGTGTGTCTGGGTGTGAGAGGAGTGTGTTCTCCTGCGTGTGAGAGGAGTGTGTTCTCCTGCGTGTGTGAGGAGTGTTCTCCTGCGTGTGTCTGGGTGTGAGAGGAGTGTGTTCTCCTGCGTGTATGAGGAGTGTTCTCCTGCGTGTGTCTGGGTGTGAGAGGAGTGTGTTCTCCTGCGTGTGAGAGGAGTGTGTTCTCCTGCGTGTGTGAGGAGTGTTCTCCTGCGTGTGAGAGGAGTGTGTTCTCCTGCGTGTGTGAGGAGTGTGTTCTCCTGCGTGTGTGAGGAATGTGTTCTCCTGCGTGTGTGAGGAGTGAGATCTCCTGCGTGTGTGAGGAGTGTGTTCTCCTGCGTGTGTGAGGAGTGTGTTCTCCTGCGTGTGTGAGGAGTGTGTTCTCCTGCGTGTGTGAGGAATGTGTTCTCCTGCGTGTGTGAGGAGTGAGATCTCCTGCGTGTGTGAGGAGTGTGTTCTCCTGCGTGTGTGAGGAGTGTGTTCTCCTGCGTGTGAGAGGAGTGTGTTCTCCTGCGTGTGTGAGGAGTGTTCTCCTGCGTGTGAGAGGAGTGTGTTCTCCTGCGTGTGTGAGGAGTGTGTTCTCCTGCATGTGTGAGGAGTTTGTTCTCCTGCGTGTGTGAGGAGTGAGTTCTCCTGCGTGTGTGAGGAGTGTGTTCTCCTGCGTGTGTGAGGAGTGTGTTCTCCTGCGTGTGTGAGGAGTGAATTCTCCTGCGTGTGTGAGGAGTGAGTTCTCCTGCGTGTGTGAGGAGTGTGTTCTCCTGCGTGTGAGAGGAGTGTGTTCTCCTGCGTGTGTGAGGAATGTGTTCTCCTGCGTGTGTGAGGAGTGAGTTCTCCTGCGTGTGTGAGGAGTGTGTTCTCCTGCGTGTGTGAGGAGTGTTCTCCTGCGTGTGAGAGGAGTGTGTTCTCCTGCGTGTGTGAGGAGTGTGTTCTCCTGCGTGTGTGAGGAGTGTGTTCTCCTGCGTGTGTGAGGAGTGTGTTCTCCTGCGTGTGTGAGGAGTGTTCTCCTGCGTGTGAGAGGAGTGTGTTCTCCTGCGTGTGTGAGGAGTGTGTTCTCCTGCGTGTGTGAGGAGTGTGTTCTCCTGCGTGTGTGAGGAGTGAGTTCTCCTGCGTGTGTGAGGAGTGTGTTCTCCTGCGTGTGTGAGGAGTGTGTTCTCCTGCGTGTGTGAGGAGTGAATTCTCCTGCGTGTGAGAGGAGTGTGTTCTCCTGCGTGTGTGAGGAGTGTTCTCCTGCGTGTGTCTGGGTGTGAGAGGAGTGTGTTCTCCTGCGTGTGAGAGGAGTGTGTTCTCCTGCGTGTGTGAGGAGTGTTCTCCTGCGTGTGTCTGGGTGTGAGAGGAGTGTGTTCTCCTGCGTGTGAGAGGAGTGAGTTCTACTGCGTGTGAGAGGAGTGTGTTCTCCTGCGTGTGTGAGGAGTCTGTTCTCCTGCGTGTGTGAGGAGTGTGTTCTCCTGCGTGTGTGAGGAGTCTGTTCTCCTGCGTGTGTGAGGAGTGTGTTCTCCTGCGTGTGAGAGGAGTGTGTTCTCCTGCGTGTGTGAGGAGTGAGTTCTCCTGCGTGTGTGAGGAGTGTGTTCTCCTGCGTGTGTGAGGAGTGTGTTCTCCTGCGTGTGAGAGGAGTGAGTTCTACTGCGTGTGTGAGGAGTCTGTTCTCCTGCGTGTGAGAGGAGTCTGTTCTCCTGCGTGTGTGAGGAGTCTGTTCTCCTGCGTGTGTGAGGAGTGTGTTCTCCTGCGTGTGAGAGGAGTGTGTTCTCCTGCGTGTGTGAGGAGTGAGTTCTCCTGCGTGTGTGAGGAGTGTGTTCTCCTGCGTGTGTGAAGAGTGTGTTCTCCTGCGTGTGAGAGGAGTGAGTTCTACTGCGTGTGTGAGGAGTGTGTTCTCCTGCGTGTGTGAGGAGTGTGTTCTCCTGCGTGTGTGAGGAGTGAGTTCTCCTGCGTGTGTGAGGAGTGTGTTCTCCTGCGTGTGTGAGGAGTGTGTTCTCCTGCGTGTGAGAGGAGTGAGTTCTCCTGCGTGTGTGAGGAGTGAGTTCTCCTGCGTGTGAGAGGAGTGTGTTCTCCTGCGTGTGAGAGGAGTGAGTTCTCCTGCGTGTGTGAGGAGTGTGTTCTCCTGCATGTGAGAGGAGTGTGTTCTCCTGCGTGTGTGAGGAGTGTGTTCTCCTGCGTGTGTGAGGAGTGAGTTCTCCTGCATGTGAGAGGAGTGTGTTCTCCTGCGTGTGTGAGGAGTGTGTTCTCCTGCGTGTGTGAGGAGTGTTCTCCTGCGTGTGAGAGGAGTGTGTTCTCCTGCGTGTGTGAGGAGTGTGTTCTCCTGCGTGTGTGAGGAGTGTGTTCTCCTGCGTGTGTGAGGAGTGAGTTCTCCTGCGTGTGTGAGGAGTGTGTTCTCCTGCGTGTGTGAGGAGTGTGTTCTCCTGCGTGTGTGAGGAGTGAATTCTCCTGCGTGTGAGAGGAGTGTGTTCTCCTGCGTGTGTGAGGAGTGTTCTCCTGCGTGTGTCTGGGTGTGAGAGGAGTGTGTTCTCCTGCGTGTGAGAGGAGTGTGTTCTCCTGCGTGTGTGAGGAGTGTTCTCCTGCGTGTGTCTGGGTGTGAGAGGAGTGTGTTCTCCTGCGTGTGAGAGGAGTGAGTTCTACTGCGTGTGAGAGGAGTGTGTTCTCCTGCGTGTGTGAGGAGTCTGTTCTCCTGCGTGTGTGAGGAGTGTGTTCTCCTGCGTGTGTGAGGAGTGTATTCTCCTGCGTGTGTGAGGAGTGTGTTCTCCTGCGTGTGAGAGGAGTGTGTTCTCCTGCGTGTGTGAGGAGTGAGTTCTCCTGCGTGTGTGAGGAGTGTGTTCTCCTGCGTGTGTGAGGAGTGTGTTCTCCTGCGTGTGAGAGGAGTGAGTTCTACTGCGTGTGTGAGGAGTCTGTTCTCCTGCGTGTGAGAGGAGTCTGTTCTCCTGCGTGTGTGAGGAGTCTGTTCTCCTGCGTGTGTGAGGAGTGTGTTCTCCTGCGTGTGAGAGGAGTGTGTTCTCCTGCGTGTGTGAGGAGTGAGTTCTCCTGCGTGTGTGAGGAGTGTGTTCTCCTGCGTGTGTGAAGAGTGTGTTCTCCTGCGTGTGAGAGGAGTGAGTTCTACTGCGTGTGTGAGGAGTGTGTTCTCCTGCGTGTGTGAGGAGTGTGTTCTCCTGCGTGTGTGAGGAGTGAGTTCTCCTGCGTGTGTGAGGAGTGTGTTCTCCTGCGTGTGTGAGGAGTGTGTTCTCCTGCGTGTGAGAGGAGTGTGTTCTCCTGCGTGTGTGAGGAGTGTGTTCTCCTGCGTGTGTGAGGAGTGTTCTCCTGCGTGTGAGAGGAGTGTGTTCTCCTGCGTGTGTGAGGAGTGTGTTCTCCTGCGTGTGTGAGGAGTGTGTTCTCCTGCGTGTGTGAGGAGTGAGTTCTCCTGCGTGTGTGAGGAGTGTGTTCTCCTGCGTGTGTGAGGAGTGTGTTCTCCTGCGTGTGTGAGGAGTGAATTCTCCTGCGTGTGAGAGGAGTGTGTTCTCCTGCGTGTGTCTGGGTGTGAGAGGAGTGTGTTCTCCTGCGTGTGAGAGGAGTGTGTTCTCCTGCGTGTGTGAGGAGTGTTCTCCTGCGTGTGTCTGGGTGTGAGAGGAGTGTGTTCTCCTGCGTGTGAGAGGAGTGAGTTCTACTGCGTGTGAGAGGAGTGTGTTCTCCTGCGTGTGTGAGGAGTCTGTTCTCCTGCGTGTGTGAGGAGTGTGTTCTCCTGCGTGTGTGAGGAGTCTGTTCTCCTGCGTGTGTGAGGAGTGTGTTCTCCTGCGTGTGAGAGGAGTGTGTTCTCCTGCGTGTGTGAGGAGTGAGTTCTCCTGCGTGTGTGAGGAGTGTGTTCTCCTGCGTGTGTGAGGAGTGTGTTCTCCTGCGTGTGAGAGGAGTGAGTTCTACTGCGTGTGTGAGGAGTCTGTTCTCCTGCGTGTGAGAGGAGTCTGTTCTCCTGCGTGTGTGAGGAGTCTGTTCTCCTGCGTGTGTGAGGAGTGTGTTCTCCTGCGTGTGAGAGGAGTGTGTTCTCCTGCGTGTGTGAGGAGTGAGTTCTCCTGCGTGTGTGAGGAGTGTGTTCTCCTGCGTGTGTGAGGAGTGTGTTCTCCTGCGTGTGTGAGGAGTGAATTCTCCTGCGTGTGAGAGGAGTGTGTTCTCCTGCGTGTGTGAGGAGTGTTCTCCTGCGTGTGTCTGGGTGTGAGAGGAGTGTGTTCTCCTGCGTGTGAGAGGAGTGTGTTCTCCTGCGTGTGTGAGGAGTGTTCTCCTGCGTGTGTCTGGGTGTGAGAGGAGTGTGTTCTCCTGCGTGAGAGAGGAGTGAGTTCTACTGCGTGTGAGAGGAGTGTGTTCTCCTGCGTGTGTGAGGAGTCTGTTCTCCTGCGTGTGTGAGGAGTGTGTTCTCCTGCGTGTGTGAGGAGTCTGTTCTCCTGCGTGTGTGAGGAGTGTGTTCTCCTGCGTGTGAGAGGAGTGTGTTCTCCTGCGTGTGTGAGGAGTGAGTTCTCCTGCGTGTGTGAGGAGTGTGTTCTCCTGCGTGTGTGAGGAGTGTGTTCTCCTGCGTGTGAGAGGAGTGAGTTCTACTGCGCGTGTGAGGAGTCTGTTCTCCTGCGTGTGAGAGGAGTCTGTTCTCCTGCGTGTGTGAGGAGTCTGTTCTCCTGCGTGTGTGAGGAGTGTGTTCTCCTGCGTGTGAGAGGAGTGTGTTCTCCTGCGTGTGTGAGGAGTGAGTTCTCCTGCGTGTGTGAGGAGTGTGTTCTCCTGCGTGTGTGAAGAGTGTGTTCTCCTGCGTGTGAGAGGAGTGAGTTCTACTGCGTGTGTGAGGAGTGTGTTCTCCTGCGTGTGTGAGGAGTGTGTTCTCCTGCGTGTGTGAGGAGTGTGTTCTCCTGCGTGTGTGAGGAGTGTGTTCTCCTGCGTGTGAGAGGAGTGAGTTCTCCTGCGTGTGTGAGGAGTGAGTTCTCCTGCATGTGAGAGGAGTGTGTTCTCCTGCGTGTGTGAGGAGTGTGTTCTCCTGCGTGTGTGAGGAGTGTTCTCCTGCGTGTGAGAGGAGTGTGTTCTCCTGCGTGTGTGAGGAGTGTGTTCTCCTGCGTGTGTGAGGAGTGTGTTCTCCTGCGTGTGTGAGGAGTGAGTTCTCCTGCGTGTGTGAGGAGTGTGTTCTCCTGCGTGTGTGAGGAGTGTGTTCTCCTGCGTGTGTGAGGAGTGAATTCTCCTGCGTGTGAGAGGAGTGTGTTCTCCTGCGTGTGTCTGGGTGTGAGAGGAGTGTGTTCTCCTGCGTGTGAGAGGAGTGTGTTCTCCTGCGTGTGTGAGGAGTGTTCTCCTGCGTGTGTCTGGGTGTGAGAGGAGTGTGTTCTCCTGCGTGTGAGAGGAGTGAGTTCTACTGCGTGTGAGAGGAGTGTGTTCTCCTGCGTGTGTGAGGAGTCTGTTCTCCTGCGTGTGTGAGGAGTGTGTTCTCCTGCGTGTGTGAGGAGTCTGTTCTCCTGCGTGTGTGAGGAGTGTGTTCTCCTGCGTGTGAGAGGAGTGTGTTCTCCTGCGTGTGTGAGGAGTGAGTTCTCCTGCGTGTGTGAGGAGTGTGTTCTCCTGCGTGTGTGAGGAGTGTGTTCTCCTGCGTGTGAGAGGAGTGAGTTCTACTGCGTGTGTGAGGAGTCTGTTCTCCTGCGTGTGAGAGGAGTCTGTTCTCCTGCGTGTGTGAGGAGTCTGTTCTCCTGCGTGTGTGAGGAGTGTGTTCTCCTGCGTGTGAGAGGAGTGTGTTCTCCTGCGTGTGTGAGGAGTGAGTTCTCCTGCGTGTGTGAGGAGTGTGTTCTCCTGCGTGTGTGAAGAGTGTGTTCTCCTGCGTGTGAGAGGAGTGAGTTCTACTGCGTGTGTGAGGAGTGTGTTCTCCTGCGTGTGTCTGCGTGTGTGAGGAGTGAGTTCTCCTGCGTGTGTGAGGAGTGTGTTCTCCTGCGTGTGTGAGGAGTGTGTTCTCCTGCGTGTGAGAGGAGTGAGTTCTCCTGCGTGTGTGAGGAGTGAGTTCTCCTGCGTGTGAGAGGAGTGTGTTCTCCTGCGTGTGAGAGGAGTGAGTTCTCCTGCGTGTGTGAGGAGTGAGTTCTCCTGCATGTGAGAGGAGTGTGTTCTCCTGCGTGTGTGAGGAGTGTGTTCTCCTGCGTGTGTGAGGAGTGAGTTCTCCTGCATGTGAGAGGAGTGTGTTCTCCTGCGTGTGAGAGGAGTGTGTTCTCCTGCGTTTCCATACAGGACTGGACCAAACAGCTGTGTATTCAAGCCTGTCTGAAACTGCTGACTAGGCAAAGTGCCCATGTTAAATATGTAAATATTTATGATACATGATATTGCTCTGACCCTGCAGTAATTCAGTGGATGCAAAAGAATAACCTGAGACATCAGCAAAAGAACATTTAATCCTCAGTTCATATATGATCAGACTCCCAAGTACAATTGAGACACATCCTCTATACAGCTTGTTTTCTACAAGTTGCATCTGATCAGATTACAATTTTTGTCCATCTGCAAATATAAGTTAGTACTGTACATTACTTGCCAATTATTGGCATGAACTGATCTCAGGGAAACCTCTTGTAAACATTGGCTGTTTCAAGTTATATCTTTACAGTCAACATGTCCTGGCAGCAGAATGAAAAGAAAGAAAAATATACAGTTTTCAGAATAAACTCTTGTGTTTTGTACATGGTTAGAATAAGGCTTCTCAAAGATGATGGATATGCAGTTCTTCAGATGTTCACATGGACCCACAGATTGAAGAATGTTCTGGAAGGAAATGCCATCTTGCTATCAGCGTTTGTGCAATTAAGCGTAATATCTCTGTCTGAAAATATCTCTTTGCTTTCAGCCTGTAATATCTGCCTTAAGCCCTTTGACATCAAGCGTTTAAGGTGCGAACTTCTACAATATTGTAGTATTATTATTAATATTGCTTCTCTCTGAAACAGCTGCATCATTACTGAGAAGTGCTCTGTGTTTGAAACAATCAAAGGTCAAAGATTAAATGACTTCAGCTCACGCCATTTCTCAACAGGTCAAGGAAGTGAACATTAGGGTAAGTTGTGCCAGAGTGAGTTCACAGCCGACTCTCTCACTTCAATACCTAAAACTGTCCACAATTAATTTGTCGTCATCAGTGTGGCTGATCATAACATTTAATGTTATCATCAATCTAACAATAATCATGACTTTATTTCCTGGTCTGGGTTCATTATAAATGAACACCATCTACTTATGATTCTCGTTTCAGAGGACATGAATGCCAACAGAAGCCAGTTTAGCAGCAACTAAACAACTATGTACTCACTGTATGTAATTAAAACTTTACATTTATGGCTCATTAATATGTGATCCAGGCACATTTCCCTGACATGGCCATGGTGATAAGACTGACTAGGAAGAGTTAAAAACACAAATCCTGACAGAGGACCGAGCGATACAGTGTGAAAACTGCAGCTTTAGATCAATTAAAACCGAGGTGGATCTTCCCTAACACATCCACGTTTACACGAGTCCTGGAGTTCTGGGCCTAAACCCGTGTTATCGCTGACAGGATCGCCCATAGGGAGCTTGTGAAAAGGCCAACAGGGAGATATTTAATGTTAAAAGGATTAAAGAAGTCAGGATATCTGCATAGACGACTCTGAGCAGCAGAGAAACCTTCCCATGTACTAACACTTCATCTTCAACACAGTGACGGTCAAACTAATTCTGTCCTGGGACATTTAAAAAGCTTTGAGTTTGATTTGAGTCATTGATGAGTGATACGGCTGCAGAAGTCCTGGGGTCTTTTTCAGCTTGTTTCTTCTCCAGATCACGTGTCCTCAATGTGACCTGCACCTCACAGAGGTAAACTAATGATCCCCGTTACTGATGACCACCTCAGGGCCAGCTGTGGTAGTTGGGATACGGGGCATCTTCTTGAGCGGGCTGGGAATATGCTGAAAGGGACAGAAAAACACAATCAGCCAAACACAAAACACTTGGAAATGATTTACTACAAAGAGCGTTTGTTTCGGAACTGGTTGTTTTCTCCACTAGTTTGGTTTGTTTAGGCATATATGAACACGGCAATCGCTCTCAGGCCCCGTTTACACCTGAATTAAAAACCCTTTGGTGCTTGGCGAAAAATTTTACATGTTTTTTTTTTTTATCAGAATGGTACGAAACTTCATCGACGAATTTCTCCTAGTGGAAACTTTTGGTACTGTGGCCAAACAAAATCATCCTGAAAGCCAATTTTTTGAGATATCAGGTTTAAATTTTGAACAACTAGTATATATTTCAAATCAAAATTTTAAAAAGTTCACTTTTTAAAACTTTTCTCTTCAGTAATAATCTTTCATCTTTGAAAAGAGAGTCCTCCTTACTGTGCGTTCACACCGGACGCGAATAGCGCGTCAAATTCGCGTCTACCGCGTCTAGTTTGACGCTTGACCACTTTGTGTTAATTCGCGTGTCAAGAGTGAAACTGACGCGCGTAAAAACAAAAGTTTGAAGCGAAATTTACGCGCGTCACGCGCGTCAGATTCGAAATCTGTTGGCCGCCATCTTTTTTATATTTATCGAGAGAGTCACCGCTCTGTATTTGCTCTGAAAAGCAGAACAGCGGCGTACAGATCATCGTCGCTGTATTTGGGTCCACCAGACCATTCGGAGGCGAACTCAGTTTGGCGAGTTTCACCATTTCCTCGCTCCAGGAGCAGCGCCTGGATGACGGCCGCTTTCAGCGGTACTTCCGCCTGTCCCGCGCCCAGTTTGATGACCTGTTGTCCCGCATCGGATCGAGGATCACCCTCGCCCTCACCAACCTAATCTGTCAAATATATATAACAGACAGGACACCGTCGGATCTAGAATAATTATGTACTATGTTGGTTGTCTTTACATTAGAATAATAATGTTTCATATAATCTAGAAATGGAATAAAGAGCATTCAATACAAAATGATTATGTCTCATATATTTAAATCAAGTTTTTATGTGATAAAATATTTGCTTTGTTGCTGCATTAGAACAGAATAGAATAGAAAAGTAATTTTATTCCATTTTGTCATATTAAAAAATAATGTATTGCGGCATCCAGCATCCAGATACTTCACCAGGTGACAGCAAGCAGGCTCCTGATTGGTTAACGCGGCGCGAATTGACGCAGAAGTTCAGATTTTTCAACTCGGGCGGCAGACGCGAATTCGCGTCAAATGCGTGAATGCACAAATGGCACTAACTAAATAATTCGCGCGTAACGCGCGTAACGCGCCAGATTCTTAATTCGCGCCATTCGCGCGAACTTGACGCGCGAATGAGGCGTATTCGCGTCTACCGCGCCGCGCTCTACGCCTCATTCGCGCCGCAGGAATTTTTTACGCGCGTAACGCGTCTTTGCATTGACTTAACATTGAAATCATTCGCGCCTGACGCGCTATTCGCGTCCGGTGTGAACGCACCATAAGTCTTTGCTCTAAAGCATTCATTTTTACGACAGTTTAAGCTGGAAATTAAATTTTCAGGTCTATGCTCAAAAAGTGAATAAATGGATTATAAATACAGCGTTAATATAATTTAGTAACATAAAATCCCCTAAAAATACAAAATATTAAACAAAAAACATTATCGAACTAAAATATAGTAAATTAATTTAATTGAAAAAAATACAAAATTCTGTAATCTTTGACCGGCACGCGCAGAGCACCAGAGGGTTAAGATGTGTTGTGGTTGATAATCTGGATGTGTGTACAGTAAAAATGATTACATTGACATCCCGTGCTCTACACATAGCCTAACGCACACGTAAATGGGCTTTACTTCCAGCTGAATGAACAGGTTTAACTGGTACCTCAGCTGCAGTGAGCAGTCCCGCCTCCAGAGGTCGGAGGTCGTTCATCGAGCGTCTGGCGTACTGTCTGCGATGCTTCTCGTCCACACGGGTCAGGTACCATGTTCCCGGGGAGAGATCCTCCACAGAGCCTTGAGGGATGTAGTTTGCTGTGGGAATATCAGAAACATCACATCGTCAAATGGATCCAAAAGATTTTCATATAGACAAAAATCAATGCGAGAAGAGGAGAACGCAAACGCTTGATTACCTAAATGGTGGGTTTCTTCTCTGAGCTTCATGTTCTCAGCAAAAACCCCCGGTGAAACCTTCTTTCTGGAGTCCAGTCTGGCCTGCAGGTCACACAGGCTGGAGACCATCTTATCCAGAGCAGAGCCTTGAAATGAAGATGTACGTTAGCACAACTGACTGACTGTCAGCAGCTTGAGCTAACAGTGTCTGTGCGATGCGACTAGCCTCTTACAGAAGCGTCAGCAGCTTGAGCTAACAGTGTCCGTGCGATGCGACTAGCCTCTTACAGAAGCGTCAGCAGCTTGAGCTAACAGTGTCTGGGCGATGCGACTAGCCTCTTACAGAAGCGTCAGCAGCTTGAGCTAACAGTGTCTGTGCGATGCGATTAGCCTCTTACAGAAGCGTCAGCAGCTTGAGCTAACAGTGTCTGTGCGATGCGATTAGCCTCTTACAGAAGCGTCAGCAGCTTGAGCTAACAGTGTCTGTGCGATGCGACTAGCCTCTTACAGAAGCGTCAGCAGCTTGAGCTAACAGTGTCTGGGCGATGCGACTAGCCTCTTACAGAAGCGTCAGCAACTTGATCTAACCGTGTCTGGGCGATGCGACTAGCCTCTTACAGAAGCGTCAGCAGCTTGAGCTAACAGTGTCTGTGCGATGCGACTAGCCTCTTACAGAAGCGTCAGCAACTTGATCTAACAGTGTCTGGGCGATGCGACTAGCCTCTTACAGAAGCGTCAGCAGCTTGAGCTAACAGTGTCTGGGCGATGCGACTAGCCTCTTACAGAAGCGTCAGCAGCTTGAGCTAACAGTGTCTGTGCGATGCGACTAGCCTCTTACAGAAGCGTCAGCAGCTTGATGCGACTAGCCTCTTACAGAAGCGTCAGCAGCTTGAGCTAACAGTGTCTGGGCGATGCGACTAGCCTCTTACAGAAGCGTCAGCAGCTTGATGCGACTAGCCTCTTACAGAAGCGTCAGCAGCTTGAGCTAACAGTGTCTGGGCGATACGACTAGCCTCTTACAGAAGCGTCAGCAGCTTGAGCTAACAGTGTCTGGGCGATGCGACTAGCCTCTTACAGAAGCGTCAGCAGCTTGAGCTAACAGTGTCTGGGCGATGCGACTAGCCTCTTACAGAAGCGTCAGCAGCTTGAGCTAACAGTGTCTGGGCGATGCGACTAGCCTCTTACAGAAGCGTCAGCAGCTTGAGCTAACAGTGTCTGTGCGATGCGACTAGCCTCTTACAGAAGCGTCAGCAGCTTGAGCTAACAGTGTCTGGGCGATGCGACTAGCCTCTTACAGAAGCGTCAGCAGCTTGAGCTAACAGTGTCTGGGCGATGCGACTAGCCTCTTACAGAAGCGTCAGCAGCTTGAGCTAACAGTGTCTGGGCGATGCGACTAGCCTCTTACAGAAGCGTCAGCAGCTTGAGCTAACAGTGTCTGGGCGATGCGACTAGCCTCTTACAGAAGCGTCAGCAGCTTGAGCTAACAGTGTCTGGGCGATGCGACTAGCCTCTTACAGAAGCGTCAGCAACTTGATCTAACAGTGTCTGTGCGATGCGACTAGCCTCTTACAGAAGCGTCAGCAGCTTGAGCTAACAGTGTCTGTGCGATGCGACTAGCCTCTTACAGAAGCGTCAGCAGCTTGAGCTAACAGTGTCTGGGCGATGCGACTAGCCTCTTACAGAAGCGTCAGCAGCTTGAGCTAACAGTGTCTGTGCGATGCGACTAGCCTCTTACAGAAGCGTCAGCAGCTTGAGCTAACAGTGTCTGGGCGATGCGACTAGCCTCTTACAGAAGCGTCAGCAGCTTGAGCTAACAGTGTCTGTGCGATGCGACTAGCCTCTTACAGAAGCGTCAGCAGCTTGAGCTAACAGTGTCTGGGCGATGCGACTAGCCTCTTACAGAAGCGTCAGCAACTTGATCTAACAGTGTCTGTGCGATGCGACTAGCCTCTTACAGAAGCGTCAGCAGCTTGAGCTAACAGTGTCTGGGCGATGCGACTAGCCTCTTACAGAAGCGTCAGCAGCTTGATGCGACTAGCCTCTTACAGAAGCGTCAGCAGCTTGAGCTAACAGTGTCTGGGCGATGCGACTAGCCTCTTACAGAAGCGTCAGCAGCTTGAGCTAACAGTGTCTGGGCGATGCGACTAGCCTCTTACAGAAGCATCAGCAGCTTGAGCTAACAGTGTCTGGGCGATGCGACTAGCCTCTTACAGAAGCGTCAGCAGCTTGAGCTAACAGTGTCTGGGCGATGCGACTAGCCTCTTACAGAAGCGTCAGCAGCTTGAGCTAACAGTGTCTGGGCGATGCGACTAGCCTCTTACAGAAGCGTCAGCAGCTTGAGCTAACAGTGTCTGTGCGATGCGACTAGCCTCTTACAGAAGCGTCAGCAGCTTGAGCTAACAGTGTCTGGGCAATGCGACTAGCCTCTTACAGAAGCGTCAGCAGCTTGAGCTAACAGTGTCTGGGCGATGCGACTAGCTACTTACAGAAGCGTCAGCAGCTTGAGCTAACAGTGTCTGGGCGATGCGACTAGCCTCTTACAGAAGCGTCAGCAGCTTGAGCTAACAGTGTCTGGGCGATGCGACTAGCCTCTCACAGAAGCGTCAGCAGCTTTGCACTACACAACATATCCACTGTAGACAGCAGCAGTGATTGTAATGGGATCCAGCAGATTTTTTGAGCGATTGCTCTTCCTCTGAGCGCATACAATTTTTTTAGAAGTTATGTTAATCTTGGAGTTTCATCCAGCTTTTTGTTTTAACATACAAATAGGTGGATGGAAACATGGCAAATGTAATACAGCACACTAATACAGGATTCAGCTGACAGGATGCCAGGTTTACTTAAGAAACCTTTTGGTTACTATTTGGTTAGTTCCAAGTACTTTTAGTAGAGTACTTTTCATTTAATTCACTCAATCAAAAAATAGGCATGACTACATTGTTATCTATTATATAATAATACAATATATCAAACATTTTTGGGTTGAAATTCCACATAAAAGTGACAAAATGTGTTGTACCATGACTGTGAGCTTGGTCGTACCGGCCACTCTAGTTTAGGGGAATGACACTCTAATAGAAATCGCTTCTGTGTGCATGTGTGTGTGAGTGTGTGTGTGTGTGTGTGTGTGTACCAGGTGTGGCGTCTTGTGTGACTCTGATGGAGTAGAGTGTGGCAGCAAAGCCTGAGCCGTAAGAAAACACACCGATCCTCTGCCCTGCCAACTGCTGTGGTGTGTGTCTGTAGAGACGTACAGATAATAAGAATCATGAATCTTTGTATATAACCATGAATGCTGTATGAAGATAAGCTGAGGCCCCCGTGACACTCACTGTGCGAGAACTGAGGCCAAGCAGCCGTACACTGATGGCGTGTACATGTTGCCGTTCTGGTTGGATATGAGGAGAGACGCTTTGGTTTTGTTCTCAAACAGTTCTGAACTGGCTTTCATAAAGGCCTTCTCCACATCTCTGTCAAAGTAAGTGTCCTCAATCTTCACGTCTCTGCAAAAAAAGTAAAGACATTTAAAACGTTTGGTTTATTTAAGATGCGGTCACTATGATCTGCTGTTGTATGGAAAACAGCTGTGAGAAGAATCTTAAAAAAAAAAAACTATTTTTGTCTTCCATTAAAAAAAAACAGCATATGGGTTATGAACAACATGAGAAAATGACTGAACTTTTTCTTTAAATAAAAATATATTATGATTAATTAACGTTAAATGTGACCATTGCATGCACTTCTCAGCATGCTTGTGACTCTTTAACGCTCAATCGTCAGCTGAAGGACCCATTAACCTGAAAGCTTCCAGTCCGCTGAAGGGGCCGCTCTCTGTGTTTGGACTGGGATGACACATGAAATCGTTGAGCATTAGGCGAGCCAAAGACTTCTGGACCAGTTTGCAGTAAGGAGAGTGGAAGACCATGAAGCCGAAGTCTTCAAGACTACAGCGCCTCTCAACACCCTCTGAAACACAAGAGGCCCTTATCAAAAGATGAGCAATAAGTCAATCCTCTAATAGTGTTTTTCTCTGTTGGGATGTGCATTTATACATCCTGAAGAAAAGATGAAACCTAAATTTCAGTCTGTTCCTCGCAGAGATATCATATAGTTTCAGAAGATCTGGAACAACGGGCATGAGTCGTATTTATTGACTGAAGGTTTAGCCAGTGAAAATTGAAAGAGGACATTTTAGCCGATAATGTGAACACAAATCTTTACACTAGCAATCAGGTACATGTCAATCATCAAGGTTTATAACACAGCATGTAATGCATGAGAGGAGGAAGTATGAGAAAATAAAGGGACTTCTTAATACTAGCATGCTTTTCCAATTTTAGGTGCCTTTAACTAATACGTACTTACATCATAAATAATTGTTTGGTATAATGTACAATTATTGTGTTGATGTTGTCTTGTGAAACTCTTGTCTGCTAGTGAGGAGGACACAGGTGAGGTTAGGACAGGTTTAGTGGTGCGACTCGGTTTAAAGGGGAACTGAAGCAGTCAGTCAGGTTCCTGTGACTCACACGCTGTGGTTTTGCAATATGACGGCTCCCTTGCTCCAAAAGCTGGAGCAAAACATCCATTTTTCTTTAAAATGGTCAAATTAATCGTGTTTTTTATATATTTAAAGTGGAAATCAGTTTTATAAATAACGTAAATAACTACTGACTGCTTCATTTCCTCTTTAAAGGTATTGTAGGTAGAATTTTTATAAAAAACTTTTATAAAATTTTTTCCAAATTTGTTAAAAACTTTCTGTATATATCAATGCATAATTAAAATGTAAGTACTCTGAAAAAGAAAGTATAAAAATCGAGTGTCTGTAGACCTCTCACGACTGTTTTAAAGACAGCTCATTATTTCCATTCACTCCACCCCCTCCCTTCTGGGCTCCTTCCAAAGCCACGCCCCCAAAACACATGAACGCGCGACTCCGACCGCTGAGCTGAAGACGCATTATTTACCTGAGACGAGCGGAGAGGAAGGAGCGCAGTGCATGTAGTGACATCATGTCAGAATCACATGTAAAAAAAAAATCTAACTTTATCATTATGAAGATAAACAAATAAGATGCATTTTAGTACTCACTATCAGGCTAGCAGATTGATATTGGTAAAGTTTAAAATATATATTTATTGATTCGCTAACGAGCTAGTTATCTATAAGGCAAAGCTAAAAACAGGTTGCATGATACACGTTTTTCCATTGCCATCATTTACACTGTGATGAAGATGAATTTCGTGTAAGATTCATAACATATATGGTGTTCTGCATGTAAGAGTTTCCATGATGAAAGCATTGTTGACTCTGATGAGGACTACACTCCAGAGACAAGTACCGCATCGTCAGCTCGAGGACAGATCCGGGGTCGAGGGCGAAGCAGAGGAGGCCGTGCAACTAGGGTCCGAGGAAGTAGAGGTTTGCCTTCGCGAACTGCATATGTGAATTTCGATTGGCCTTTCTCTGCCATTGTTTTGCTATTGCTAGGTTCCGTGCCTCTTGAATTACTCAAATCAAACGGGTACGCGCAAGTGGGCAGGTCATGTGTGGCAAAAGGGTGGTTGCCATGGTTGCAGGAGAGTGACAGTCGCCTAAGCCAATCCTTTGTTTCGTCCCGAATGGAAATAATGAGCTGTGTTTAGTGCAGATTAAACGTTCTAGAGTCACTCGATTTTTATACTCTTTTTTTATCAGAGTACTTACATTTTAATTATGCATTGATATATATAGAAAGTTTAAACAAATCTGGAAAAAAAGATCTTTATAAAAATTCTACCTACAATACCTTTAAGGGTGGGTTAGGGGTGAACAGTGTGGCTATTTTACAGAAATTAATATCAGCTGTAATTACATGCAGGCACTTTTTATACACATGAACAATGTAAAAACATGTATGTACACAATAAGTGCAATGTATCAAATGACACATGTAAATGTAAGTACATAGTAGTTAAATAACCTTAATATAAAGAGGGTATACAGAATTTGTGCCAGGAATTTTTTGTTAATTTTTGCTATCTGGCAGTCCTCAGTCACGATTTACTTCAACAATATGGCAGAATACTACATGAAAAGAAGTAAATAAAAGAGAAACTCAAAGATTGATTTACATTGTTTGAGAATATGTGGATATATTAGCCAACCTCTTTGCCACTGGGCGTGGATCTTGTTCCTGAAGACGGAGTAGCATCGATCTAAAGCGCTGAGGTAACACTGGATGGAGAGCTTGCCGTCCACCACTGGATACTCGGACACCATATCTGGCTTATAAAAATCATACGCATGCTGCATGTGTGTCCCACGAAGCCCTGTGAAAATATGTGATTGTATTCTTTATTTCATGAAGTAATTGAAATGTAGAGCATTACAGATTTCTGCATGAATATAGTGAATATATATAATATAGACCCTGTTTAGTTAGAGCTGTGAGTGTGTGTGAGAGAAAGGTCATGACAGCTGATGTTAGGCAGGCCTCATACCTCTCTCAAAGGCCAGAGGGGCGTTGGGTCCCACTAGCATGGCCACGGCTCCGGCGCCCCCTGTAGGCCTGGCGCTGCCCGTGGCGTAAACCGCAATATCTCCAGCGACCACCACAGCATAGCGACCTGCACCATCCAAACCAGTCAGTTAGTCAATGCTCAATAGGCAAACAACAACTCAAAATACAGCTTTTTTTACAGCTTGTGTGTGTGTGTGTGAGCAGCGCACCGTCCCAGGAGATGGACTCCACTCAGTTGTGTGTGTGTGTGTGTGAGCAGCGCACCGTCCCAGGAGCTGGACTCTACTCAGTTGTGTGTGTGTGTGTGTGTGTGTGTGTGTGTGTGTGTGTGTGTGTGTGTGTGTGAGCAGCGCACCGTCCCAGGAGCTGGACTCCACTCAGTTGTGTGTGTGTGTGTGTGTGTGTGTGTGTGAGCAGCGCACCGTCCAAGGAGCTGGACTCCACCCAGTTGTGTGTGTGTGTGTGTGTGTGTGTGTGTGTGTGAGCAGCGCACCGTCCCAGGAGCTGGACTCCACCCAGTTGACGGCGTTGAAGAGTGCGGCGGTTCCCCCGTAGCAGGCGTTGGTGGTGTCCACTCCCTCCACGTCAGTGTTGCCCGACTCCTCGAACAGCTGCATCAGGACCGTCTTGGTGGACTTGGACTTGTCGATGATGGTTTCGGTGCCCACCTCGAGCCGGCCCACGCTGTCGTAGGACAGGCCGCTCCTCTCCATCAGCCGCTGCACCACCGTCAGGCACAGGGAGCTGATGTCCTCCCGGTCCGAGCAGAAACCCATGCGGGCCTGTCCCAGCCCGACGGTGTACTTGCCCGCCCCCACGCCGTCGTACTCCTCCAGCTCGGCCTGGTCCACGAACTGAGAGGGCACGTACACCTCCATCGCTATGATGCCCACATCTTTAGGCCACGCGGCCTCACACACTGCAGGGAGTGATCCAGGCATTCTGAATGGACTGAGACAAAAGTGTGCAGGACGCTATAATTCAGCACATCGACTCCCATAAAGCAGGTTTAAACCAGTATCAGTCCCACTGGGACCCGTGCTGGTTATTGATGTCTAGAGAACAGGGTCGCAGATCACAGATATAATATTTCATAATGTTTTGTAAGATGTCTCTTATGCTCAAAAAGGCTGCATTTATTTGATCAGAAATATTACAATTTAAAACTGTTTTCTATGTGAAAATATTGTAAAGTGTAATTTATTCCTGTGATTACTCCATTACTCCAGTGTCACATGAGCCTTCAGAAATCATTCTAATATGATTATATGATGCTCAAGAAATATTTTCTTTTTTTTTAATTTAGGCTATATAATTTATTATTATCAATAGCTATGTTCCATCCACACGTTTTTATCCGCATTAAGTGATATCGAATGAAAAATGCCTTATGGAAACAGTAAAATTAGATTGAATTTCATGAATATCGACTCAAATGAAATACGGTCGGTCTCATCGGATTTGATCTTGATCGATATACGGCTCATGCGATAAACGCTGATGGAAACGTTATTATGGCGCGATCCATTTTGTCTAGCAAAACTTAGTTCCCAAATGTTTGCTTGAGTGTTGTGCAATTCGGTGAGAAAATTAATGGAAACACCTTCACATGTCTCAAATCAATTCAATATACCAATTTGATCGCAAAACAGCATGTGACGTCATTACGCACAGGGTTTTATTCGCTTTAAAGCCGTTTGATGGAAACACACTTTCACCAGCTTTATTCGCATGAGGTGTTTTACCGAACTCCAGATAATTCGATTGACAAGTGGATGGAAACTTGGCTAATGTTGAAAACAGTTGTGCTGCTTCATATCATTGTGGAAAACTTGATAGCAATCGTTTGAAACATCATTTTGTAGCAATGTAAATGTATTTACTGTCACTTTTGATCAATTGTAATGTGTCCTTGCAGAATAAAAGTATAATTTTTTTCTAATATGTTTCTCGAGCATCAAATCATCATATTAGAGTGATTTCCGAAGGATCATGTGACACTGAAGACTGGAGTAATGATGCTGAAAATACAGCTTTGATCACAGGAATAATAACTTACTTATTTTTACTATACATTCTCATAGAAAACAATTTCATTATTTCATTCAAAATCATTATTTTACATTTTAATAATATTGCACAATATTACTGTTTTTATTGTATTAAATGCAGTCTTGCTGAGCAGAAGAGACATCTTTCAAAAACATTTTAAAAAATCGTAATTATTCCAAACTTTTGACCGGGAGGGTATTCATAAATACTATGAGATGGCCAAGCGGCAAGTCCTTTGAAAAATGAAAACAAAAAAAAGTGTAAATATAAGAGTGCAACATCCTGAGGAAAGAGCCATCCGTGCGAGGCACATGGCAAAGCCTGTGAGCAGTGGAGCTCTGCTCTCTAATGAGATTAACCTTAACTGGGTAAAGGACATTACCTTTAACCCACATAGATATGGCTCTGCAGAGCAACTTGTCCTGTTGCTTGTCAAGTAAACACACTTGACCAGTCAATGTGGAAAAAAAAAGGAGAAAAAAAAAACCCCTAGTAAACACTATTGATATTGATTTATCTACGCACAGGGCATGTACATAACAGAGTTCATCGGAAATAAACAGAAGTAAATGCATTTTGGTATCACGTGATCTTGTCTTAAAACCATATATATATATATATATATATATATATATATATATATATATATATATATATATATATATATATATCCGTTTATATGGTAAAAACAGCAAACCTGTCATGTTTCTTTCAACTAGTTGACTTTAGTCAATATGAATTAACGGTACACCATTACAGATTGTTGTTCTGGTTTGATTTGGATGATGTAATCATTCCTCTGTAAAAATCTGAGCCCATTAATCATTTGACTGATTCTGTAAGTAAATAACGCGCTATAAATCAAGCGTTCTGATTTGTCGTGTCGTTAACAGTGATGTGGAAACGCTTTCACTCCTCACTGACGCTTCTCTCAGCAATAATTCAATTTAATAAGCACCTAATAAACGCAAATCTACATTTACATTATTAAACATACATTCCAGTAACGTTAGTAATAGTTCTGGAAAGGGTCTCGGCAATGACCCCACCTAACGTTACATGTGTCACTAGCAGACCGCGAACTTAGACCGTTCATCACTACGACATATAACGTTACACGACTTCACTCACATACAGGATAACGTTAGTTCCTCTTACCTTACAATCATATATCAGTTTCTATAGCGAGTCTGCGGTACGGTGAGCTCAGAGGCGTCCGGAGGGAGATCTCATAAGGTCAGATGTGTGTGTGATGAGTGTGTACTCGAGCAGTGTTCGTCGACGGACCGTCTTCCGCTGACGGAGGAGCGCGCTCAACTCACGCGCGTCCACTGCGCACTACACAGTGCGCACATTCAGTGTGTACTAAACAAGAATTTACTACTCTTTTTAATCTTAATATTCGGGACGCGTGAAGTGAATACGAACCCTGTAATGAACGCCTGAAACGTTTTTAAACCAATAATATGTTTTATTTTGCTTTTATTTATTTTTAGTAAACACCAAATAAACTTTAGTTGTATGATAACCATATACTTTTGGCGCGAGGCATTGTTTAATATTCAATTTACGTCGTTTCTGTTTTTTTCAGGGTGATTGAGACACTTTTCCCCAGTCATTTCAATGGAAAAAGTGTCCCCTGAAGATCACCCATATTTAACGTTAAGTCACTAACGTTAGTACTCTGATAGTAAACGAGATCGGAGGATCAATAGATTTTATCTTCACAAGGAAAAAAGTTATCTGTAAAGTTATACAAAAGCGCTCATATTAAATTTAATTCAGAAAGTTGGTCATAGGGATTTTATTAGTGTTGCGCCGATATTGTATTTCACTTTATTTTTTTTAATTATATATTTTAGAATAATTATGAATCTTTAATAAAAGTAAAAAATAAAAATCAATAAGAGCTTTTCAAGTGCATGCTGAACTATCGAGAGAAAGTCACTGATTCATCAATCATTTTTAAGTTAATGTAGAGCAAGTTAGCCAGAAACTTTATAAAATAGGCTATAACATTAATTTAGATAAACTTTCCCTCAGAATTAAGCACATTATTGTTGTTGAAAACAGTTTTAGACTGGACTTACCTTTATAACCGAGTTCAGATCCTAAGAGAGCTTGTCATTGAGTGAAACGGCCGCTGAAGGCTGTATTAAAGACATGCTATTTATACACGGCGAGCGGACGATACCTGTGCAGCGCGCGCGTCTGCTTCTGGAGCGCTTCCCACACAGCCAATCAAAACACAGAACGCGTTCTGAAGGTCCTCATCTTCCCGCCCCCTCAAGCTCTAAGCCAATGAGCGCTTCAGAAAGGAGGGTCGCTAGACGAGGTGCGCATAGTGGTTCAATGGTGTGAGTGGATGACGGTGTATGGTGAGAGAGCAGCAGCCAATCAGAGCGCACGACTGATTCTGCTCGCCATTTCTGCGCGAATCGGCAGGGAAGCGTAATATCGTTTCCATGACTACAAGAGGTTGAACGATGAAACGCATCATATCGGAGGATCATCACATCTCAGGTCAAGTGTTCACTGGAATGACAGGGTAATCCTTCGAGTGAGTGAACATATTCAAAAAAGAATTATGGAAGATTTTGAAAATACTTGAGACAATAACAATGTCTATACCTTCCTCATTACCAGTTAGATCATTACGATAACGTAAATTATGGGAGAGATTGATTGACCAACATAAACTAAATCAATAACTACAAATAAACTCATTTTAAGTGGTCTAGTTAATATATAATAGTTAAAATAGTGCAACGTAACATGCAAAAGTTAAATAAATAAATCTATATAGATTTTGTGTATATATATATATATATATATATACAATTTAGAATAAAAGACTGTTTTTCTCCTTTAGTTTCTCCACGAGTTAAACAATAAAGGTTTTTAAAAAAAACACCCCACAGGTGAATCACAAAATTACAGACTTGTTTTAAGGCAAAGGTGTATAGGATTTTACTGGTTTTCCAAAGGAAGCTACAACGGTTAAAGTTTAGCATGTTAAGACGCCCATATTTCTTACAAATGTAATTGAAACCAGTTTGATTGATTGAACCGCATGTAATCAGCACACCCAGTGCTGCTTTATTGACTGAGAATAAAAGGACCAAATATGAACCAAAAACACAAGAACAAACTGATTTTCCTATATGTTTTATTTGCTATAAAGACCAAAATAGGTAGATTTCATTATAAAATGCTTCAAATGGGGTAAAAACCTAATAATTAAAACATTTTTGACAAAGCTACACAGGATTAAAAGATAGGCTACAGCTTTAGCCAATTTTCATTTTCTTTTGCTGAACCCAGAGATTTATTTGCACAATAAAAGGTGCTAATATAAGTTAGCCCTTAAGCCCTGGAGATCTTTGAGGGGAAAAAAACAAAGAATCAGAGATATAAAATTATAATAAAAGAATATATATTTTATATATATATATATATATATATATATATATATATATATATATATATATATATATATATATATATATAAAATTATAATTATTTATATATATATATTGAGAAAGTGAACTTTGGTAGAAGAAAACTCTAGAGGACACCTGAGGTAGAAAAGACTGGAATAAAACAGCAATAGACAATCTTCACATAAAAAGTACCACCAAGTGACGAGAAACAGCATCATTTCACACAGATCCGTTCAGCCCAGAACAAAAGCCCATGAAATATCAGAACAACAGAACGCAGTGAGATGAGGAGAGCTGAAGAAATGACAGAAGATGTGGAAAACTCAAGTAATACTGATTAGATTTATCAAGAAACAGACACCTTTCCAGTATATAAAAAGACAGAGTGCATAACTTTAAAGCTTTTATAAAGGCATAGGGAAAAAAAAGAGAAAAGAAACAAAAAAAAACCAAAAAAAACACACATAACAGGAACAAAATACGTATTTATGATGAGAAGTGTGGCTTTAAAAATGCAGGAGTCAAGTAAAATACATTTAGCTACCAAAATTCATATTTACATCTTAACTCTTCAAGCTTGATCAGCCTGTTTTCCACATAAAGCAGTAGAACTTGCATTAAATAACATTACTTTTAAAAAATATTTTAGAAATTGTCACGTTTACAACTCAAAATTTGTGTGAACAGAGTCCAAATAAAGTCATTAATATTCTTTTAAAATGGTTTTAAAAATGGAAGAAAACCTAAAAAGCAACAACGCTTGAAGAGCTACAGTTCAGACACCTGACATGTTTTCAGAACATGCATAATGTTAAGGGTTTTGGGGGAAAAAAAACAGTGTTTATGAGCTCTAAAGTTGTTAGCTAAATATGATCCCTCCACCGAAATGTTCAACGCTTGTAATGGAGTAAATAACATACGAGGAGATATTCAGTTACGCGAGCTGAATATTCCTTTAGGAAGCTTAATCGTTTACAAAACGTCTGTTGGATTTTCGTGAACTTGAACAGAACAGCACCAATAACATGGCTGAGTAAATAACAGCTGAAAAGGAAATTAAATTTCATGACGAGTCGACACCCAAAATAAAGAAATAAGTAAAATCACGACATATAAACTGAAATCGAGCAGGAGATCCGAAATTATGTTCCAGTGAGACGCTTAAACAAGATTTACAGACGCACATCACAGTCTAAAATTGGGCGATAGCTTTGAAAAGGATCCCAATTACACACATTAAGCTAAAACATGTAAAACCAGACATTTGTACAACATGATCTCCGTTTAGAAATGAAAAGCGATCATAAGCATTCACATTCAGCGGTGCGCTAGTTCAACTAGCAGAGATTTGTCTTTCACCAAAACACATTCATGGTGTAAAACACACGAGGCCTGACATGAAGATCCGTCTAAAGTCAGAAGTGTTAAATGTGGGGGGGGTTTAACAGATGAGCCACTGACCGCCGTTGACTAAAGATCACCTGATTCTCAGCCTCCCAGAAGGGAAATGGACTGAGCAGAGATCTAAACTTAAAAACAGAAATGGCACTTTTATACAGACACTCGTGTTTTTTGCATCATGTATTGAGGATACAGCATTCAGGGCGCTCTGCGATGAGTGTGTTTAGTGTGTGAAGACAGAAGTGTGTAGACTAGCAGTAGGAGCGTGTCAGCAGGAGCAGGCTTCAGTAGTGTGCCGGCTCTACCAGGTGTGCCTGAAGATGGGGTGTTTCAGCAGCTCTCGCGAGGCCGGCCGGTCCGAGGGCTGGAGCTCCAGGCAGCGCAGGGTCACGTCCCGCAGGCCCGGGGACAGGTGGGGGGGGATGCCTGGGGCTGTGGTGGCGCTGGCAATCTGAGGGAGAATGTCAATGTCTATTTTACTTACTGTATATAGCACCATTTATCACATTCTAGGTTGACCAATGTGCTACACAATGAAAACACAACAATAAGACAATGCAATATAATTAATAAAAAAAAACTATGCAATATAACTTCCTCATTGATTATATGGTAATTAAAAAAAAAGAGGGTTTTAAAGTTAGATTTAAATACAGACAGTGATGCAGATCGAACACAGAAGGGCAGAGACTTGCATAACAATCTCTGGTTGGACGACCGGAGAGACAAAACTGGACGTCGTTCAGTCAATAAATCCGAGAGGTTATGATGGGCCGAACCGTTTAAAGATTTAAACGCTAAAAGAAGATTTTTAAAATTCACTCGATAACGCACAGGTAACCAGTGCAGTGCAGAGAGCGTAAAACCGGCGTAACGTAAAGACGACCGGCTAATCCCAAAATAAAATGAGTTACAGTAATCCAATCTAGATGTAATAAAAGCATGATTTATTCTTTCAAATATTTTTCTTTACAGAAGAGGTTTTACTTTTACTAGTAGTGAAAGCTTAAAAAAGCATGATTTGACCACTGTATTTATGTGTTTGTCAAATTTCAGCCCATCATCAAAGACAAAGAAAAAGAGCTGATGTTCCCTTTTGCCAAAAACTTTAACCACTTTTGATTTTGGCGCCGCCTCTCTGTTGATCTGTGGGTTGAGATACAAACATGCTAAAATGTTTTAACAAAAGTGTTCGAGTCAAAATCCTTCGATTTGCATCTTCTAGTGGAGTTTTGCTAACAAACAATCAGTGATATCTGGCTGCAGCCAATGCCCTGTTCACTCCTGGTATTAAGATGCGCTTTGGTCGATCGGATCACAAGACGAGGGAGACACATATCCGTTTACACCTGGTGTTTTAATCCGTCTCTTTTGTCCACTTTCAACCACTTCTGTCCTGATTTCTTCGAGGGGACGGTCTCTGGCCGGGTTAATGTATGGGCTTTTCCAGATCTTTCAATCTAATGGACAAAATAAGCTCACGCGATTTACATATGAACACACTCAGAGACGACGGAGAAACACACTGACGGCCGAAGACCAGCCGAACGCTGTGAGTGTGTGTTAGAAATCAGTAATGATGAGAGAACATTGTGCTTGGTACGCTTTTCATCTTCAAACCAAACTTGGGTCATCAGCCGTCAAAGTGTAAATACGTCTGGCTAGTGCGCGTCCCATAATGTTTACGCGTTAGGTCAGCGAGAGAAGACGGTCTTTAGAGGCTGTTCGAACACATTCGATCACATGAGTGTTTACACTACGAAAGCAATCCGGTCTAATGTGTTCTCCCTCTGGAAGTGGTCAGAAGTGGACAAGCTCAAAGCGTCTTAGACCCCGTTTACACCTGTGTTAGCGTCGTCCACTGGTGACACAATCAACCAAACGCATCTTAATACCAGGTGTGAACAGGGCCTTAGAAATAGAACATAATGTTAATTTACATATACTACCGACAGTAACAATACAAAGCTGGAAAAAACTCAGTGAATTTAACCTATAATGCAAGAATATGCTTTTTCACTTCCTGAAGCTACTGAGTACTGATTTAGTACATGTTTTTAACTAGTACATTTATTATTTGTTCAGCATGAAAATTATTGTGTAAAAACATTTAAGGAAATGTCAAATATGCCAAGTACTTAACTCACCTGAAGTCTTTTACATCAACTCATGGTAACATGTATTATAAATGGGTTACATTTTCAGTAAACATGACTACATTATTGTTTTGCTCATAAAGTCCTAATAATTCAATCCTCACCTTGAAAATGAGTGCCAGGTGGTTGGAGTGTTTCTCAGCGTTCCAGGGAGGCTTGGCACAGGACATCTCTATAATAGCACAGCCCACGCTCCAGACGTCACAGCTGCGCCCGTACTGCTGCCCTCGCAGCACCTGGACACACACACACACACACCAGTTCACATTAAACTCTCATCTGACACCGGAGACGACATCTGTAGTAACGCAGAGACCATTCAATAAAGCTGCCATCAAATATAAAAAAAATGCAAGTTGTCATTAACTGACATGAAGGGTCTGAATTTTTACATTTTTGCTTTGTAGTCTTTTTTTTTGGTTGTGTAATGCGTTCCACATTCATTTGATAAACCCTTTGATTGCACAAATGAAAATACAAATAATATTTTGCATTGAATGATTACTTTTGTTTTATGATTAACTAAGAAAAATGAGTAGATTAAATGATGAGGAAACCGCAGGTGTGTGTGTACTGCCATGTATTGGTGGTAAATCCTGCCCTGGAGAGCCAATGCTCTGCAGAGTTTAGCTCTACTTTGAGACATGCTATTCATTACGAAGCCATTCTGTTCAAACTAAGTATTGTTTCTTTATGTCGTTAATTGCCAGAGGGTCACTGCTGGGAGCAGAACTAAAGAAGGGATGATGCTGGATACCCACCTCACCACTTGTGTCCAAAATATTACCAGCTTATTTAGACAGACCAATCAACCACCACCATTCAACCCACTGGTCCCATTACCCATAAAACAGGTGGCCCTTTAGCAGCGTTCGTTCACACTGCCAGCGAATCCTGACGCTGTATGTCACAAGACTCGATTGTGGGTGTTTTTAGTGCTGTTGCTCTAATGTTATTGGTAGACTGCACATTTCAACATCTTTAGAACATGAGATCGATGAAATGGATATTAGTACTCTGCTGCCAGAGAGTTTTGTTATAAACTCCTGTTGCCATTGTTCACTGATGTAGGTGTAGCGTCTGGACCAATCAGACACACACTAATTATTCATTATATTTAATGAACAATCCAGTAAACTCACTCTCCCAACAAAGGTCTATGAAACTAACCCCGAAACTAACATCCCAAATGAAACAAACACACGGGCAGAACCTGGTGTCCTGTTACAGGACGCCGTAGACTGATAAGGAGACTTTTACGACCTCAAAAGGAATGTTCAGAGAGTGCTGACTGAAATCCTAGATCAATAGGCCTGTAGCGGCGCGGCGATGACGTCATATCTTTTCGTCGACACTTCTTTCTTTCTTTCTTTCTTTCTTTATTTTTCACCGTTCCCGGAGGTACAGCTTGCCACCATAGACAGTAAAAGAAGGAATGGCGGAAGGCAGTGACCGTGCTCTGGAGATTTTTCAGCCTTTTAAGACGAGGACCAAATCTGAGGTGTGGTCATATTTTGGTTTTTACAAAAGTCCTCAGGGAAACTTAAAGGTTGTATCAGTCATTTCAGGCCCAAAAAAGGCCGAAACATAAATGATCACATTCACTGTTTATTTTGGTTTTGAGTGGTGGTTGTACCCATTTGTTTTTGTGTGCAGATCTCAGAGCCTATAGGCTGCATACAGAGACGCGGTTTTTGGACGGCATGCTTATGGGGCGGGCAGCTAGGACAGATTAGATGAATGTGATCATTTATGTTTTGGCCTTTTTTGGGCCTGAAATGACTGATACAACCTTTAATCGAGGATGGTCTCCCTGTCTGCAGAACATGCTCAAAAACGAGACTTTATACAAGCTAACAAACCACAAAAAGACAGCAATAAAATGCAAAGTGCTATAACCTCCTGAGCTGTAGCTACCCACCAGCCTGAATCACCAGCTGGTACCTTTTGCTACTAACTCCATGGTGAAACCTAGACCTTTGGCTGTCACAGGCACGTCTGGTGTGTAAATCCTCTCTCTCTATCCTACGGATGTCCAGTCCTGCTCCTGGAGGGCCAATGTTGGTGTTTACTAAGGAGGACTGGAGCTGAACTCTGCAGGATTGGACTTATCCTCTAAAGAACAAGGGGAAACGTATTTTCTCCAGGAATGCAGAACCTCACGCCATGTTCAGGGAAAGAGCATGAAGGATATTCTGCAGCCCTAAACACTCTCCATCCTCTGTGCATTTCCTAAATAAAGGCTCCTCAGAAACAGGGCTGGGTGGAAAAAAATGTATTCTCCGACGTATCGTGATTCTCTCTTCAACGATTCAGAGAAGTTCAGAATCGATTTTGAGTTTCGTTTTTAACCGCAGATGTGCGACGGCACTATGTGCTCTTGAGACAGCCGTTTTCTGATTACTTCCAATTCCACACACACAAAACCATTAAACCTTTTACAAAATGTTGGGTGTATTTTAAATATTTGTTTAATGGCATCTCTTTACTAAGAACTATGAATGAAGGCCAGTATCACATATACCAATACAGCTACTGATATAATTGGATTTCTGTCAATTTCTGGGGATGAAATTAGTAATTATAGCCATTCAACATTACAGTATGATTGAGAGCCATACTTTTTTTTACATTTAATAGGCTTAAAAAAGATATCACTTTTAATTTAATTGAACTTCACATAAATCTATTATAATAAATGTCACATTTAGCAGTGCCTTTAATATATCAGGGCTCAAAACTAAGGATTTTTCCTACTGGCCAAGACGGGCCGGTTCTGATGTCTACCTGCTCTGCCAAAATATATAGATTAATCCTTATTAAAGTTACAAAAGTGATTCAGTCAAGAGCAGTGAGTTATTTTGTTGTTTGATTAACATCAATGATAGACAGCAACAGGTATATTAGGCTTATAAAATTTTAGATTTTAAGTCAGTAAACTAATTCATAAATAAGAACAAAATGTAGATCAAGAATCATTTTGGAAACAGATTGTGACTCCTAGAATCAGAATCGAATCGTGAGGTGCCTAAAGATTCCCACCCATAATTGGGAGTACATTTATTATGGACCATTACAGATACTTCGCTTTGAAAGTAAAATATAGTCACACAGTGAGAAAAAAAGCATCATCAATAACGGTTTCATCATTGCAGGCCTCTGAAATTGTAATGGACCTGAATCATGAGGTGCCTAGAGATTCCCAGCCCTACTCAGACCTACTGCACCTTCTGTCTGCGGTGCATTATTTACTGCCACAGTCTCTTGTTCCAAATGAGCCCTAGTGCACTTGTCATTATAAGTATAGGCATGTAAAGGACCACAAATTGACGGACCGCGTGGCACATTTTCAGTACTCTGGCTATATACAATAGCCACAATATATATTGTATTCTAAAATACAACGACTCTGCACAACTTTACTTGCTCTCTAAGCTTTGGACATTTTAATGTCACTGTCCGTTCACAAAACTGTGGTCAAGTCTGGTGACCTCTCTGTGTGGTGTTCAGACGTACGTGGCCAGTCAGGAAAAGAGGACAACGTGGATTTAGATCACTGAGTAACTTGAAATGAAAGTAAATTGCAGTTCTTTTGTGGAAGCCACAATAGGCCAACCCCTTGTGTCGTTGTTGTTATTGTGTGCCCAAACTCTGCTTAATTAGGAAGCAGTTCAGCTGGCCCTGCCTCCCCCAGCAGGGTATTCATTACTGAGACCTCTTCAAAATGAACAAGCTTTCTTTTGTCTGGGAAGGTCTCCTTCTCTTAGTCTCTCAATTTCCAACCAAAGCTTTAAGCAGAGTCTGAGAAGGCTAACTTCTACATCTCCATTAAGTAGTTGAATTAATTGGACCCAAGCAAACTGAGTATTGTGTGCCTCAGTTTAAAACCCAAACAGAAGCATATTTTGGCGGTAATGTTTGCATTTAATACCTCTAGGGATGCACGATATTGGATTCTGGCCGATATTCGATATGCCGATATTTTCAAACTAATTTTGGCCGATGCCGATACCGATATATATACACATTTTTCCCCTGATATATTTACACTTTAATTTTACTGAAGAGAAATCCAAGTCTCTCTCCTGTACTCCCTTTACCGTATTACACTCATGTGTTGTAGATAAGGCAATACACAAGACAAACAAAACAACATTTGATTCTACCATATATGTATAAGTTTACAAATGTAGACAGACATTCACCCCTGAAAAATAGGTCAATTATTTAACTTGGAGAATAAATGATATGCCAGTGCCACATTTTATTTTTAAGTTTTCAAACTTCAGTCCTTAGGAATGAAATAAATAAAAATAAATTCTCAAATAGGATATGAAGTTTGATGATGCTGACTCGCGATCTTTGCAGTAGGCTAGTGAACGTGCCAGAGAGAAATGCACATTTCATTCGGATTACATAGTTTTCTTTCGTTTTGAATTGTTCTGTTTAAAAATATGATTTCAAGCGTTCTGTAGATAATAGATATATTTCTCAGGTCTGTGAGGAAGTAGGCTATGCTGAGTTTCGTTTCATTTATGAGGGCGAGCTCCAGTTCATTCGCCGGTGCCTCCGTGTCGTGATATCTATTATCTGCTTTATTTATTAAATCCAGGAAAATTGATGAAACATTGATACATTAATACAAAACGAAATTCACTTTAAAGAAAGGTTTTGTGCTTTCTGTTTGATGTCTCTGTGAAAGTTTTAAAGCATCTTTTAGTGCCGCTTTCAGAGCGCTCACGTCCGTAACATTGTTTGTTCCTCATAAATGCGAACACGAAATATAAAATGAATATTTTATGTTCTGTGGAGAGCATAGGCTACTAGCTTGGAGAGCACATAATCTTTAAAAACACGACCGATCGATCGATCGACCAACAGCACGAAAGAGAAAAAATAATAATGCGTCATTGTAGCCTACCCAGCACTTCTGAAAATGCATTTCCAAATGCGTCTCCATCCCAGCACATTTCAAGCCAAACTGATGCCCATACATGAAATGCCTCCACTTGTTGGAAGTTTAAGTTGCTGGCGCTCATGCTACGTTCACGGTCGTCACGTGCGCATAGGAAACACGCCACCCTATCGGCAAGGCTCATCGGCAGAAATATTCTTATCTGCCGATACCGATGATGGTCATTTTAAGCTTTTATCGGCCGATACCGATGTTGTGCCGATATCATCGTGCATCCCTAAATGCATCAAATACATATTGCAAACAAAAGCAACTTAGCCATTGCTACCTACTGTCCTATTTGAATGCAAGTTTTGAAAAGTAGTTTTGATATTGTGTCTGACTTGCTATACCACATGGACGTTCATGGAACACAGAAGTTAAAGGTAATTTATTCAGGTCATTTATAAAGGTTTATAAGGTTTATAAGTTGACCTCAGAATAAAATTTTCAGAATGAAAATTTCCTGATAATTTCCTGACCCCCACATCATCCAAGATATTCATGTCTTTCTTTCTTCAGTCAAAAAGAAATGAAGGTTTTTGAGGAAAATATTACAGGAGTTTACTCCATATAGTGGACAGTTATCAACGGTTTGAAAGTCCAAATGTCAGTTTCAATGCAGGGCTCTAAGGCTCTAAACGATCCCAGCCGAGGAATAAGGGTCTTATATAGAGAAACCATTGGTCACTTTCTAAAAAATAAATAAACATTTACATACTTTAACCACAAATGCTCGTCTTGCACTAGCTCTGCGATGCGCCACACATTACGTAATCACGTTGAAAGGTCACGCGTGACTTAGGCGGAAGTACCGACCCAGTGTTTACAAAGCCAAAGTGCAAAGACTAAGTCAAACGCCATTTACAAACAAAATACATTAAATAAAAGGTAAAACAATGATGTCGGATGATTTTGAAGTTGGAGGAGAAAATGATATGGAGGTTTTCACCCTACCCTACATTTTTCAACCGGAACACGCGTGACCTTTCAACATGATTACGTAATGTGTGGCGCATCACAGAGCTAGTGCAAGATTTGTGATTAAAAAGTATATAAATGTGAAAAATGGTTTGGCTAGATTAGACTCTTATTCCTCGACTGGATCGTGTCTTTGAAGCTGCATTGAAATGTTGGACCTTCAAACCGTTGGACCCCATTGAAGTCACTATATGGAGAAACATCCTGGAATGTTTTCATCAAAACTAATCCTTAAACATTGGCCTGTTAAAGTGAACTAATCCTTTAAACATTGGCCTGTTTAAACACTTCAGGGTGTACACTTCCATCTCAACACGTTTTATGTAGTAAACAGGCAGGTTTTGTATTTTTAAGTTCAAATGTTTACCTCAGGAGCCATGAAGGCAATGGTTCCCAGGAGCTGACCCTGGAACTCGCCCGCACCTGTGCCTTTTGAAGCCAGACGTGCTGCTGCCCCAAAATCAGCTATCCGCAACCTCTGGCCCGTGCTGTCGATTAGTAGATTGGCACCTACATGGGTTAAAAGGAGACCATAAATATAGGAACACAGCCTAAAGCTCTGCTCCACAACCTAGTGAGCTGGCTTGCTGTCTACTGCCTATGTAGAGAGCTAACATCTAAGGCCACTTGGGCAACAACCCAACGTTACACAAATAGAGCTCCAATGCTCTCCAACAGAGTTGAAAAAGAAATAAAAGTTGGGAGCGGACCTACAGTATGATGCTATCTCAGTAGGAACCTGCTTAGGTTTGGAACAGAGCTTATAAAGAGCACACAAAAATACTTTACTGAAAAAGTCATTGCCTTCTCTATCCACCAAACCAACCTGTAAAGGACACAAGAGTACGCTGAAAACCATTCCTCTCAGTTTGAGACAATAACAGTGCTTTCAGTAGCCATGCTCCAGTAGCTTACCTTTGATGTCGCGGTGTATGATCTGATTCTCGTGGAGGTAGGAGAGACCTCGTAGGAGCTGCTCGGTGTAGTTGATGACCACGCCCTCCTTAAACGCACCATATTTATTTAAGAGATGAGATACTGAGCCACCTGAGGAAAACAGAGGAGTTACAAGTATGACTTTTATGGACTAGGACAGATCTGGTAAAACAGTCATTCAGAAAACTGTTACTTACTATTCAAACGTCTTTTTATTTAAGCATATTATTTATTTAACATACAATTCACTTGTACATTCTGAGATGAAACGGACCAAACTCAGGACAGTGGAGGGGAAACGGACCAAATCAAAAGTAGGGATGCACCGAATCCAGGATTCGGATTCGGCCGAATAATTGGGGTTTTTAACGGGGTTCGGTTTCTGCCGAACCTTAGAATGTTTTTATACTGAACCGAACCCGGGCTTGCGCTACGGTGGTCGACGTCACGCCGCCGTTGATTACGGGAAGGTGTTTACGTAGTGTAACCTATGAGTGTAACGCGTCGTGTCAGGAAGAAAAATAGGGATAGCTCACAGCTAACATTAAAGTTATAGCAGAGGCCAGACAGATTCACGGAGGCGATTGCCATCTCACAACTCGCACTTTATTCCCCAATTGAACTCGTTTAACTGTCTTCACACGTTCTACCGTCCACAGCATTACTTAATAAACTAAATGAGATAAAAATGAGCATCAAACAGAAATAACCCACAACACGCACGATACAATACAGACTGCAGACAGTCCAACAGGACACGCGCAGCTCTTAAAGGGGCCACGCCTTTTTACCACTCGTTACAGTAGGTGCACCGTTCGAATGCTGTGAGAAAGTGAAAATGGAACTCATGAGCAGAAAAAGTGTTGTTTGACAGTACTTCCAGTCAAAAGAATACAATTTGGACTTGTCGTGGTGGCAAGGACCCTAAACAATACATAACATTGCTGCTGTTAAAATGAATAATGTTGCTTATTCTTTTTTTTCTTTTTTTTTTAATTAAAATAAAATAAAAGGAAAAATCCACTTCTGTGGATGTTATTTACTTCATTAATGTGTTTACTGTGTTAAGTGACTGAGGATGAGAGTAGGATTCGGTATTCGGTTTCAGATTCGGCAGAATCTTAACCAATGGATTCGGTATTCGGCAGAACCCCAAAAATCTGGATTCGGTGCATCCCTAAAGACACATCTGACCTGAGTATGTATCAATCTCTCCTCTCTTCCTTTTCTGTTGATGTTCATGCTGCGAAATCTTTATATTTCCACAACAAGATCAACAGCGCTTTTAACACTCCTCTGTCCACCTCCACCACCACCCACCTCTTCTTTAAATTGCTGATGATTTTGCCAATTTCTTGACCAACAAAACAACCACCATCAGTAGTCAGTTCTCAGCTCCACATACACAGGAACCCAGACCAACCACACCCTCAGCCAGAAATCTTCTCTGCACTAACCGAGGCAGAAGTATCTAACCTTCTCCTCTCCAGTCATCCTACCACCTGCCCACTAGATCCCATCCCCTCACACCTTCTACAAGCCATCTCTCCCACACATCAACTCATCTCTCCATACTGGCATTTTCCCTACAGCATTCAAGCAGGCTCGGGTAACTCCACTGCTTAAAAAACCCACATTAAGCACGTCTTGTAGAGTTACAGACCTGTCTCTCTTCTACCATTCATAGCGAAAACACTTTAACGAGTTGCTTTCAACAAAGTATCATCTTTCCTGTCTCAGAATAACCAGCTGGGTGTCAACCAATCTGGCTTCAAGAAAGGGCATTCAACCGAGACTGCATTACTGTCGGTCACAGAAGCCCTGCGGATCGCAAAAGCTGCCTTCCAAATCATCAGTTCTCATTCTGCTGGATCTGTTTGCTGCTTTCGACACTGTGGATCATCAGATCCTTTGGTCCACCTTCTTATCACTGGGAATCACAGGAACTCCACTCCAGTGGTTTGAGTCCTATCTCACAGGTAGGTCCTTCAGGTTTGCCTGGAGAGTTGAAATATCCAAAGCACATCAACTGATCATAGGGGTTCCTCAGGGTTCAGTTCTTGGTCCTCCCCTCCTCTCCTTTTACACCACATCACTGGGACCCATCATACAGGCACATGGTTTCTCTAACCATTGCTATGCTGATGACACACAGCTCTTCCTCTCATTTCAACCAGATGATCCCACAGTAGCTGCTCGAATCTCAAGCTTTCTGGTGGTAATCATGGATGAAGGAACATCACCTGCAGCTCAACCTGGCTGAGCATGCACTGAACAACTTCTTGTTCAGGCTCTGGTAATTTCTAGGCTTGATTACTGCAATGCTCTTCTGGCCGATCTTTCATCATGTGCAATTAAACCTCTACAAATGATCCAGAATGCTGCAGCTCGTCTGGTCTTCAACGAGCCCAAAAGGGCCCACGTCACTCCTCTCCTTATCTCTCTGCACTGGCTACCACTCGCTGCTCGCATCAAGTTCAAGGCATTGACGCTTGCTTACAGATCGACCACAGGCTCAGCACCCTCCTACTATTACTCGCTTCTACGAGTCTACATCCCTACCAGAAGCCCACGATCGGTGCCTTGCTGGTGGAACGATCTCCCCACCATCATCCGGAATGCAGAATCCCTGACAACATTCAAAAGACAGCTGGAAACTCATCTCTTCTGTTAGCTGTTAACCTAGCTGTTAACCTTTTCCTTTAATCTTCCTTTGTCTGGCTTATGGTACGCTAAGCAATGGCTGAACTTTGTATTTTGAGCACTTCTTGCATAGTTTTTGCCTCTTCATGATGACTTGCTTGCTTTAGTCTTCAATTGTAAGTCGCTTTGGACAAAGCGTCTGCTAAATGACTAAATGTAAATGTACAGTGTCTACAGAAAATCTTTTTTCTGCGGCCAAAGAAATTAAAATGGATTCTAATGTATATTGATCCTCAGAAAGAATACCTGGCAAACTAAGGACCACTGAAAGAGAGGTGAGATGGATTGATATCACTTCAGAAAGAGGGATTAGGTGAGTTTCACTTATAACTGGACTTTTAATTGAGTTTGACATATTAATTATTAGGCTATTAATAATAAGTCTTAGCTAGGGTTGCCAATGTGGCAAAGCAGTGATTCATTTATAAACATGGATACAAGCATTTTACGTTTAAGACATCAAAGTAGCTTTCCGAATTAAAGCCAGTTTGGCTGTAATGTAGTCTAGCGTACCCACAGGCAAACGTCGTATTATTTTGGGAAAGTTCTGAGTCTTTGGGCAGGAAATTTTTCGGGGACCTGGCAACCCTGTTGAGATCACAATAAGACCACTACATTAAAGGAGCAGTTACATTTACTTTCGTTTAGAAAATTCTCATGGCCAAAATCCAGCCATTTCAACATTCCACACCAATGGAAATTTTGCGCAAGAGGAGATTTCGCAGCAAGTTCAAGTTTGACCAATCTTGACCAACAAAAAACTGCTTGGTTTGAAAGTAATACTGGACCCGTTGATCACACCTTTACTCTTTTTCAAATTTTTGGACAACCCACCTGCCATCCACTCCACAAAAAGGTTGTAGTTGTTCTTCTCACAAGTTGCCCCAAGCATTCGGATGATGTTTGGGTGGTTAAGGAGACCCATCATGCGAATTTCCTCTCGCAGTGCCGTAACCACCTCCTCCTGCTCTGAGGAGGTGTTCCTCACATACGTCACCTGATGAATAAAATCACAATCAAGCATTGTGAATGTATGTGTTCTGCAATAGCTGCCAAAAACAAAACATATTCAGCCCCCATGTGTTCATATATAGTGCTTTTGTGTACCCCAGGGGTGTCCAACCTTGAGTAGGTGACCCGTCAACATAATTTCTCATAATTTTCTGATAATTTTCCTAAATTTGCGTTTACAACTATCCAAACACACAGATCCCCCATAAAGTGTTAGGAAAAAGTATCGGGTGGTGTGGGTAACCGATATTCTCACCTGTTTGACTGCCATCAGAGTACCAGTGCCCACATCCTGAGCCTGGTAACATGACGAAAAGGCACCCAGGCCAATTTGTTGCCCTTTTAGCCATTCCTTGCCCTCCCTGTATGGCTGCTTTGCTTTGGTATGACCAGGCAGAGTCTCTGGTGTCTGACCATGAGAAGGAAAAGGAAAAAAGGCATGGAGAAATGAAGCCAAACAAACTTTTTGATCTTAAAATTGTACATGAGCAGTGCTTGCGTAAGGCAGAATGATTAAACAGTCAAGGTTTAAAACCTAGATGTTATTGGTGTCAAATCTCTTTCCACATTCTCAGAAAACCTTTAGAGGTACAACAGCTTGTAACTGGGGCAGTGCCCTTAATGGGATATCTTTGTATCATATTTGCACCATAACTAACCTTATTGTACCGTATTTCAAGGTGGAACCTTAATGGTACATATTACTACACTAAGGCCCTGTTCACACCTGGTATTAAGATGTGTTTGGTCGCTCGGATCACATGTGGACGACGCTAATACAGGTGTAAACAGGGTCTAAAGACCGGATTGCTTTTGAAGTGTAAACGCTCATGTGGTCGATCGAATGTGTTCAAACGTCCACAAAAGGCCGTATGCTCTCCGTCTACGGACCTGATATGTAACCATTATGGGAAGCACACTAGCCAGACAGGATTTAAACTTTGTCGGCTGAAGACCCAAGTTTGGTTTGAAGATGAAAAATAAACCAAGCACCATGTTCTCTCGAGCAAAACAGATCTTAACACCAGGTCTAAACAGAGCCTAATCTACTAATATGCACCCTTTTTGGGGTAAATAAAGTACCAAGATGTCCTTTTAAGGATACTGCCCCAGTGACAAGCTGTTATTTCTGACAGTGTACAGGAATCACCTTTATTTTTGAGCAGAGTTTACTATGATATTAATAGCCATGCACTTACATCCACCTGAATAATGATCACGTCCTCTCCTTTCTCCACCTGTAATTGCGGGATGACAGGCAGGGCATCTTGAGACTCGGACATTGCCATGACCACAGCCAGCGCCTCCTCTTCCTCAGCCTCCATCTTCTCCTTGCACTTCTGGTTCTTGGTCATGTCCTCGCTGTAGGCGTCGTCGTTGGTGTTGGCCTGCTCCGGTGACAGCACTGCCACTTCGGACTGGAAGGTGACGGTGCTGTCTGCCGCAGGTATGGAGGCCTCCAACAGGTCCTCCATGCTGGAGCTGAGATCGGCCGAAGCGTCTATGCCGGGGAATTTCTCCTCGATTGGTGTGAAGACCGTGTCCTCACTGGGGATGAGAGCAGAACCGCCACTGCAGCACACCTCGTCTCTGGACCTGACCTCCTGAAGGTCCAGTTTCATGTTGCTCTTTATCCCTGGGCTTAAAGCTTTAGCTCCGTCAGATGGAGAGGGTCGAGAGGGTCTGGGCCAGTGGATGTGACTCGAGGGCAGCGGCCGAGTTTGGGTGAACACGGGGGAGGGCAGTTTCTCCAGCTCCTTCCCACTACAGGCACCTCCACTTAATCCCTTCTGCACTGGCAACTTGCGCTGGGAACTCAGTGAGGACTGGGGGAGTTTGTTGGGAATAAAACTCTGTGGAAGGCCTTTGAGGTTTTCTGGAGGGAAGGCTGAGGCGTTGGCCATGGACAGAGAAGGAAGGCTCGGGGGTTGACTGGATGAGGGGGAGTTCAAACATTGACTAGGTCTGTTTCGGGCCTGAATAGGGGGCTTTGGAAACTCAGCAGGGCTTGTGATGATGTTTGAGAGTCTCTCTGTTATATCGTCTACAGGAGTTGAACTGGCTTGACCTGGAAGCGGCACCTTGGCGTTCGGCTGCTGTAGACCATGGGTGGGCGAGTTCCTTTCAGTCGTACACGGGGAGTTATGGGGGGCGGTGGGCTCGATGAAGGCATTGGAGAGCGAACTGTGTCCGGTCTGTAGATCGTCCACTCCCAGATGGATGGCTTCCAGGATGTCCATCTCCTCAGCGATGGCTAGAAGACGCCTGCGCATGCGGGCGTAGTGAGTGGAACTGGTGACGTTGAGCATGTCCAGAAGCTTGACAAAGACATGAGGCACACGAGCTACCATACGGGCAGCGCTCAGGAAGACGCGACGAGAAAGCTTACCCACCATGGAGTGAGAGTTATCGATGGACTGCAGCGCAAAACTTAGAAGAGGCAGCAGCTTTTGGTACCTACAAAGGCAAAATATTGGAGTTAAAACCCATGACAATACAGGAAAGCACTTTCCACAAAAAGGCTGAATACTGGTATCCCTTTTCTTTTAAATTGGTTTCAATTATCAAGAACTGAATAAATATTGAGCTATGTTTTTCTTGCGACCCTGGTACAATCATTACCTGCTCTTTATGGGATCTGTGATGCAGTTAACAGTAAAGGCCCAGGTATTCTTAATTTTCTGCATTCGCTCCATGGGGTTAGGCACAGTTAAGCATGCAGGCTTTTCAAAATATATTCCATTGGCCGCGAGGACGGAAAGATGCGTTCGGTGGATGAATACTATCCAGTGGACTTTGCTTTCAAGTGCTCAAGTCACTTACACATGTGCGCACCAAAGTATACTTTGGGCTTTACTGTGTCTGCAAAGGTGTGACCCAAATGGCCGATACAATTTGTGAGACAATGTCATCTCTCACCAGATATAAAGGTCTGGTTGCACAGACAGAACTTTTGGCTAAGACTTTAAGAAGGATGAGACATAAAAGAATCAACCGCTATGTTATACTACCACTTTCAATAAATTCTTCTTCCCAGAAGCATTTTGCTCACAAGAGTAGAAAAAAAAAAACTTTTAATACATTGAATTTGGCTGAGCAGCTGCCCAAAAAAGTAAACAGATACCAATCTAGCAAGCTCTTACTAAGTGATAGGTAACACTACAGATGTCCCAATTCGATTTTATTTTGACATTGATTCAGTTTGATTAGATTCTGATTCATTAGAGTTATTATGTCCATTTTGCTTACATATGAAAGAAATTATCCTAGGTTAAATCTACAATCCTGGTACTTGTTTTTAACTGTACAATTTTAAAATCGTATCACTAAAAAATAATGACATCACACAAACATGTCCTAAAAATAGTTTCCAGGGATGCAAAAATGACAAACTTTTATAAAGGTACATAAATGGAGAACAGAAGCTCAGTGAGATTAATATGTATTTCTGTACCTCTCCACAAGGTTTTGGGCCTGGTTGGAGTCTCCACCTGACACAATATGAGGGTAGAATTCAGCAGGAAACTCCAGTAAGAGCCTGTCGATCAGACACAGACGACCCAGCAGTGCTTGCCAGTTATTGGCCTCCGTTTTAGAGCCCAAGATACAGTTCAGGACATAGTCAACTCCACCGATACCAATAGAGCCTAATGGAAAATCAGAGATGAACATGTTTCCATTGAAAAGCAAACAAATGTTTGAAAAAAGGATAAGTTTCAGTCAATAATGTAAGCTTCTTATTCCTCACACAAAGCTAAAGTATAGGTCCCAATTACAAGTATATAAGTAACTATAAGTATAGCATCCCAATTCTCGTATTTATGCTCTATTCTATGCGGTTTTGTAATATAAAGTGCGAGTAGGGTGTGAAAATGTCATCTGAAAATGTCAAAATTTAACTAATACATAAAAAAGAAGTGTGGAATGTTTGACATTTCTTGCACTCAGTCACAGCTTTCCTTTTATAGCGTCTGGAGAGAGAGTCAGTGATGGTTAACAAAATAACCTTTTCAACCTTATACACTAGACCAGGGGTGCAAAAGAGTTTAGCTTCAACACAATCAAGTACTTCAGGCTTATTTGAAAACTGCAGCTATGTGTGTTGGAGCAGGGTTGGGTTTTGCACCCCTGCACTAGACAGTTGAGTACATAGTGTATAGTGCGTCTTTTGGGACACAACATAAGTAACTTCAAACAACATGGAATATCGTTAATAAAGCCAAATGGACTATTTTTATGATGCTTTTATTGCTAGCCACAAAAAGTACATTTGCCTTTCTGGGTGCACTATAAAAAATAAAAAATAAAGGAATATTAACCACCAGCCAACTTCAGGATATTATATCATTATTACACAGATTTGCTGATTACAAATGTGTACCTGCTTTGAGGATTTCTCTGCCCACAGCGAGTTCCCCCATTTGACCTTTGCACAGCTCCAGTAGCGTGGACACGGACAGCTGACTGGTGCGACTATGAGCACAACAAGACAAACAAGTACACTTAGCAAACCCACTTCAAAAGAGCATTTAAAGTCAACAGGACTCAAAAGGGATACTAAAAGTAAACACGTGATTATCCATCAAGAACTGATTGGATGGGGAAAAGAGGACGTCTGTGAAAACCTTTCAGTTACTAGATTCTGATGAAAGATTGTTTACTTTAAAATAACATGCACCAATGAATCATTCACAATAAGACCAGGGAGTTGTGGTGGAGTAACAGTAACATTTAATTGCATACTGACAACTCTTTAAGTAATTACAATACCATCAACACCAGCAATACATTGTCTGTGCCTACAGTGCCCGTCCACTAGGTGGCAGTAGCCTGTTAACTTCATGACAGCCTAGAAACTATATGACGTATACCAGATCTTCTGATTGTGATCATTCCCCTTTTGGCAAGCTTTGTATAATGGAGGAATCCTGGATCAGGTCAATTACACCCCGGCAACTCATTTATGCACTATGCGTGACGACTAGGGCCCACTCAGAGAGGCTCTTCAGCGAGCTGTACCTGTTAGCGTCTGCACACTTGACCAGTATGGTCTCCACCACGGGCCGCAGCAGCTGCTGTAGGCGAGTCCGCTCCGACACAGAGTGACAGGGGGTGTAGACGAGCATCGCTCGCAGGGTTTTCTGAAACAGCACAAAGATTGACTCTTAATACAGATCACAAATGATCTTGCCAAATCCAGGACTGTGGCTTGTGGATTCTCTAGTCCTGTGTTGAGCACAAGACTGGTTTTCTCAGACCGTTGTGATTCAGGACACAGAGGGATGCACGATTCATTGAAATATTTACCCCCGGTTTCAGTCAAGGCTTAAGTCTAATCCTGGTCTAAAATGCATGTTTGAGCTGGTTTAACTGAAAGCATATCTTAAAATATGTCAGTGCCATTGTTTTGTGTCAAGATTCACACCAGTAATGTTTTTTTGTAAGGCACGTTTATAAAAGATACTTAAATGTCCTGATTAAACTAAGACCTAATCTAAACTAAGATTAAACTCGCTCGCTCTAGATTACGGCCGATTTGAACGAATTTGCGGTATAAATAGTCGATCACGAGTGGCTCAACAATAATCGGGACGTCCCGGCTAATTCGGGACAGTTGGCAACCCTATTTCTCCTCCATTGTAAAAGTTGATACGCATTTTTATTTTAATAGCCTTTATACACAAACACAAGTATGTGATTAGTTGCAGTTTATTCATTTTTCTCCCTGGGGTCTGAACAGTCCTGTGATCGGCTTGCCTACAGTACATTAACAGTGCTACACTGTGTGTGTGTGTGTGTGTGTGTGTGTGTGTGTGTGTGTGTGTGTGTGTCTGTGTGTGTGGCCTGGTAAACCCTACGTTATGGGGACAAAATGTCCCCACAAGGATGGCAATGAAAATGTAAAATGCAGAATGTCTCCTGTGATGGGTAGGTTTAGGGACAGGGGCAGTGTAAGGGGACAGAATATACAGTCTGTACAGTATAAAAATCATTATGTCTATGGAAAGTCCCCATAAAACATGAAAACACAACGTGTGTGTGTGTGTGTGTGTGTGTGTGTGTGTGTGTGTGTGTGTGTGTGTGTGTGTGTGAGAAAGAGTTCACCCTGACCCTGACTCCCAGAGAGAGCTGGGGAGTGGTGACTGATAGCACAGTGCACTGGACCGCAGCCCAGCATTGATTAACACAGCATACACACCCCTCCCGAGCACAAACACATTCACCCTCCTACACACACACATACACTAAAGGATAATATAATGCTCCTCTGCCTGCAAAAAATAACTCCACGTCAAGTATAAATAGTGAAACATTATGAAATTTGAACTCGCCACATTTAGTTCCCCAGCAGACTTCAGATCAGCCAAAGCGCTACACAACGGCAGTGTTTACAGAGCAGTCGAACACTAGGTAACATCCTGAAAGCTTTTGTCTGTAGTATTTTTAGTTCATAGAGACAGCCCTCTTTTCTGGTGCGTGTTCAAAGAATATAGGAAAACTGCTGGAAAGCCCCTAACGGACAAAACGCTTGTTTTCATAAAGCCGGCTCACTGGAGCACACAGCCTGAGGGAAAGACACCAAGTCCAAGCAGCAAGACCTATCGCTTTGTTGTTGTTTGTTTGTTGTTTTAAGGAGGAGAAATAGGTTATGAAAGAAAGAAAAAAATAAACCTTTCTTTTCCAGCTTCAGTCTGAGGATCCCTGCTGCTTCCAGACTTCCTGGTTTGAAGTGAACTTTAAAACTAGACAGCGTGGTTTGTTGCACTTTAGTACTCTGGCCCGGTTCAGATAACCTCAGATCAAAGTTGACAAAAGGAAAAGAAATATCTAGACATTGTTCAATGAAGATGTTTTTGCACATTAGCCAATGGCTAGTAAAAACTATTAAGGGCCATGAAACGTTTTTTTGCTCTATTTTTGTTATGTTTCTTGGGATTTTTGCCGGGGTTACTCTTTACTCTTTATCGAAGGACATCCTGGGATTTTTAATGATCTGGGATTCTTCAAAGAACTTGCTTTCATTTTCTTTATATTTTATATTGGAACCTATAAAAAATAATATATTAATAGTTGTACTATGCCTGGATTACTTTTTATTATCTAGATTATTTTGCCGTAAACGTTATTGTGGAAAAATATTGAGATTTTTATCTATATTGCAAAGTCCAATTTGGATGGACCCGTGGTATGATGGAGGACACCGAAACCAGCCAGTAGACCAGCAAAGTGATCACATCTTCCTCAATGTGGCTCAGTCACCCGTTCTGACCAGGTCATGTGAACATGCTCCTTTGTCCTGAATTGTGGTGTTAATGAAGCTAAATGAAAGAGCAAAGGCCACCAAGCCAAAATGATGAGCCGATCCTCGGGTTTAACCAGCCCTGATGACTGTAGGAGCTCTTGGTTAGTGCCGGATTGTGCAACTTCCTTCTGCTGTACCACAATCTCTCTCGTTCATGTGATCAGAAGCATCACACGCTGTCAACACGACAAGTGAAGTGTTCACATGATAATAGCAGCGGGTCAGGCATGTGAAACAGTGGGTAAGTAAGCTCACATGTGACGGCACTTCAGCATTCTGCACGGACGAGCGTTTGAATAATAAAGACCTTTGCTTCACAGAAGCATGAATGTAACCCAGTGGTTACCAAACTGGAGTTATAAAAGTCAGCAGATTGTTATGCAAATGATCCTGCATATTATCACTAGTAAATAGTTGAACAAAATATTAATAATTTATGACCTCATGATGACTCTCAATACAGCCTGAGTGATCCGTTTCAGTTGCAGTGGTTGTCGTGCAATAACAGATGGAGCGACTGAAGAGTCAGAATTGAGTATTGCAGGGAGCCGTGTGAAAATATAAATGGATGATGCACGGTTCTGCACTAAGCATGGACACTTGTGACAGGACTGCCAGTGGCAGGTAAACAAAGCAGACGAGGAATTTACTTCTAATGTCACAGCTGCCAAAACACTGTCTACATCAGACGCGAGCAGCGTGACAAAAACAGACAGAACCCATTATAATCAGTGATGCTGTCTACACTGGATGCGGCGCGACACGTGACAAATCCCAGAGAGTAAACTCATGCCCCTCCGGTATTGCAGGAATATAGTACTGGACTTAAAGTAATGGATTGCAACGCTCGCTTTGTCACGTCCAGTGAAGAAGACAGCCTCAAGACAAGACGACATGACGAGGCACGGATTCACCAGAGCAGTGGAGGGTAATGAAGAGAGACCTCAGTGTGCTGTGCCTGGGAACATTCGCTTCTGACAGTATGAAGCCTAACAAGTTACGACGCCACTTAGAGATTCATCACGAACACAAAGAGAAGCCTTCAGAAGTTGTAGTACTGTTACTTACAATGGTTCAAATCCTATAGGATTGTGCAAGCAATGTTTTGTCAGAGTGTCTTTATGTGGGGCAGAAAAAGTTTGTGAACCACCGTTAACCAGTGCAGTCTGTTCGACTGGAGCACTTATTCATTGTCATGTCGTTAACACTTTACAATAAGGTTCATTAGTTAATGTATTAACTAACATGAACTAACAAAGATGTAAAAAAAAACTGTAATACATGTATTTCTCATTGTTAATGTTAGTTAATAAAAATACAGCTGTTCATTGTTAGTTCATGTTAGTTCACAGTGCATTAACTAATGTTAACTTTAATGTTCATTTTAATACCGTATTAGTAAGTTTAAATTAATATTAACTCTTCCGAGTCGCCGATCACGCCGGTGTGATCAAGTTACATGACCAGTTTAAGACGTCGAAGCATAAAAACAGTCACGTTGAGCGCTGCCGTCCACTTCTGTCGAAAGTGCTGGCTTGAAACTCTATTCTAATTTTTGTTTTGTGTTAATAGACCAAGTAAAAACAGAGATATGATTATTTAAACTTTATATTAAAAAAAATATTGAAAATATTGACGCGTTCGTAAAAGAACACAAGATGGGATGCGACAGGCGTTGCATTTATTCTAATAACTTTGTCAGTTTTTGTCATAAAACAAAACGGAGAAAAATGTGTGAATCTGCTGATTCTGCTCTTCAGGCTGCACATTTTACAGAGTGGAGGAGAAGCCAACTGAGCAAAGACGCGAAATTGAAAGGTGGGAGACTGACGGAGTAGACAAAGAGAGACATATAGCCTATATAATATATAGAGAGATATTATTACTATACATATTATAGTTTTTGTAAGAGTTTGAGTAGATTTTGAGAGTAGTTTAGGAGTAGTGTAGGTAGTTTAGGAGTAGATTTTGAGCTTTTTGTGGAAGGAAAATTTATTTTATGGGAGAAAAACCCCCCACAAAAAACCTATGAAAAAAACACCTGATATTTGTTGTAAATAGTTGCATGTATAGTTTGATTTTGTTTTCATTTGACCTTTTGTATGGTATATTTGCACTATTTAGGAACCCCTCTTACTCAAGCAATGAAAGCCCTGTAATGTAGCTGTCTGTGTAATTTTCTGTTAAGTGTTTTGTAGAGTTTCTAAGCAAAAAATAAAAGAAAAAAACGCCTATTGCCACACCTGCTTTTTGCTGTATATAGTTCGATTTTATTTAAATTTTAACTTTTTTTAATGTTGTATTTGCACTATTTGGGAACCCTCATACTCTGGGAATGCAAGGCCTTAAATATAGCTCTCTATATAATTGCAAAAACTGTTTTAAAAAGCTAAAAAGAAAAAAAAAAGCATATGGCTACACCCGCTTTTTTTTGTAAATCATATTTTTTTTGTATATAGCTTGATTATATCTGAATTGTACCTGTATATATATTGACATTTACAACTTGTGTTTACATTTTAAACCATTTAAAATGGTTCATTGAGCATGTTTGTGTTTTTTGTAGTAAAAAAGCCATCATTTTTCTATTCGGATTTTGTGTTTTTTGTGTGATTTTGGGTCCAGTATGTTGATACAGTACATCAAAGTGAAAAACTAATTGTCTGGTCATATAGGTGATGTTGTGCTGAAAACAATGATACCAAATATTGGTATGGTAAACATTTATGTCGCAAATTAAAATAAATAAAAAGTACTCAAAAACGGCCAAAATAGCCCAAGACTCCGAAGGGTTAACTAAGATTAATAAATGAAGAAGTATTGTTCATTCAACTAAGGTAGTTAACTAATGAACTAATGCGTTACCGTCATGTCTAACAGATAATATACTACTGACAGTATTACTGAAGAGATGTTGTTCATCGTGTTTATTCAGTATGCTAACCCTATATCTGTGTCAGTGGCAAGCGTGAGTGTTATTAAAGCCTCTCACCAGTGCTGCCACGTAGACCTTGTAGACGGGGTCAGCGCAGACCATGGAGAGCACACTGCAGCAGGACTCCACCACCACCTCTCCGGCCACCGTGCCCAGCCCCGCCCCCGGCCCCGCCCCGGCCAATGAGTGCTCCCCGTTGGCCAGCAGGAGCGCCCCGCTCACGTCATGTGACAGCCGCCGGAGGGCCATCTCCCTGATGTTCCAGTTACGGGAAAAGAGACAGCCAACCAGCTCCAGACCGAACACCTGAGAGAGAGCACACACACACACACACACACACACACACACACACACACACACACCAGACCGTCAGCGGACCGGTTACGCCAGACAAAATAACATTAAGAATCTTGTCATCATTTTCTCTCTTATGGTCTTCCAAACCTGTATTAATGTCTTTCTTCTGCAGAACACTAATTATTTTGACATTCAATGGGAACCAAAACTGTTTGGTTACCAACATTCTTCAAAATATCTTCTTTTGTGTTCCATAGAAGAAAAAGTCATACAGGTTTGGAACAACTTGAGTTTGAGTAAATGATGACAGGATTTTTTATTTTTGGGTTCACTACTGGGTCTTTATAGGTTTAAGAATACATGGAAGCCATGTTCTTTTTGTTCATGAATGGTCACTTTAACGAGTTTTCTCTGAAGACCTGATGCAGTGTGTGTGTGTGTGTGTGTGTACGGCACCTTGATCCAGGGTTCGGCGAGCTCGGTGTAAGTCTGCGGGATGTGCTGCACTCCGTACTGTGGGAGAGAGAAGTCGCCCTCCTGCCCCGATCTGGAGCTCTCGGCCTGAAGAGATGAAGACGAGGAGGAGGAAGCAGCAGCAGCTGTTTGACTCTGGGAGTGGTTTGTTGTGCTTTCCACTGTAGATGAGGCCTCATAACTACACACACAAAAACACAAAGACACAGCTCTTGAAGGCAATATCCACAGTACACTACTGTTCAAAACAGTATGATTTTTAACTAAACATTTATAAAGAAAGGATGCATTAAATTGATAGAACAATTCCAATTAAATGTGGTTTTAATTTACATGAAAAAATGCAAAACTTTTTTTTTACATTGATTATATTCCAATTATAATTTTTTCCATTTGATTATAATCAAATCATCATATCAGAAAGATTTCTGACTGACTGTAGAAGACAGTTTATACTAATGGCTGCCATTGTGTCTCATAACGTGACAAAACACATGCATGTTTAAGGTCTATAATAGCGCAGAAAAACATCACAAAAGGCAACAAACCGAACCCGTGGTTTGTGTTCTCATAAGCTGACATGGCAGGACCATAATGCACTGACTGTCTGAATGTGCCAACCTCTCGACAGTCATGCCATCTCACAGTCAGCCAAGACAAATGGAGGGGATTTACTTCATGAAATTAGAATAATTGCAGTTTCCTAAAGTGGAAAACAGCAGGGTTTGGTTTCGGGCATCATTGTGTGTGGGGCGAATCTCTGGATGGTTTGCGGGAAGCTGGAAAACACCAAAAACCGACTAGCCGCTAGCATGTCAATCCCAGGCAGACACACACAAACATGGCTGGTGCCGGGCTGTCTCGCTCACCTAACCACCAGAGAGGAGCTCGACATCTGCCCACCCTGACCTCTACATGATCTCATCTCAGTCTATGGGTCGTCAACATATTCCTGATGTACTCTTCTGAGGGAACTTAAGCTCGTAAAACATCTTTACCTGTAAAAATCATGTGACTTCCACTTGGCTCTACACAGAGGGCAGATTAACGTGTCGTGATTTCTCCGGCACTCCTCGGCCCCTGAAACACAGACAGGGCACAAGAGATGGTCACATAACTCATCATCATGACATGAAGGCTGTCAGAGGATATAGAGCTAGGATGTGCTTTAAACAAACAACAAGTCAGACTTCAAATCATCTCCTGCGAGGAAGCCTCATGTTATTACATGTAATCTGTCTTTTGTGAGTATTATGACAGAATCGTGCAATATTAAGCCCATTTACTGCATTACCCAATTGGCTACATTTGGTAATTCAAATATCCCTAAGGGGGTGTTCATACATGACTTTTTTTTATTCCTTCAACTTTTTATGCAACAATCTCTTGTTGTTGAGTTGTTGGCTGTTTTAGCACGAGGGGAGATCATTTGAAGAGCTCTGTAATAGAGATTGAATGAGCATTTAACATTTGCGAGACTGTAAAAGATCTTCCAAAGCCTTTATTCTTGACATTATCTTAATATTTATTGCCCTAGCAATATCCGTGTTTACATGGACCCTAATAATCTGTTTGTAATCGGACTAGAAGCACAGTGGGAATAAAATAATATAAAAATAAAAACACATTACCACGTCAATCAGAATGAATTGGCCAAATCCGATTAAAATTTCATCCGGATTATAAGGGGTGATTTAAACCTGTCCTAATCTGATTGAGAGCACATGTAAACACTTGATCTGATTGAAAACCGACACTGGAAAGCACTGCTCATGTGTAATGACGTGTGGAACGAGCTGCTGTTGTTGTTCAATGAAGTGTCATAAATGAGTGTCCCGTCGTTCTAAATCTCTCCTTCCACTCATCGCCTGTGCAGTGGAGCACCACAACGCCCCATCGGACTCTCCTCCACAGACGCCTTTAGCTGCGGGAAGGGCGGTTTTAACGGCTTGATTAATTTAAGCAGCACGGCACAACGGTTCATGTGCTCGTCGTCTCCTAATTAGGACCCGAAAGCATAAATGTTATGTTTGCTCTTTAAAACAAAGAAAATCAGAACGGTTAGTTTGCGGAAACTTGTGAAGTATAAATGCGCATATCAACCCGATCGCTTTATTTAGTGTTCATGTAAACATTACATTAGGATTCATCAAAAGGTGTCCATGTAAATGTAGCTACTGTCTTTATTAGCAGACATAGATTTGGAGAAGATGCAATCAAATATGTGCACCTAAATGCCTGGTTTAGAGATTGTGTAGAGTTTTTGTGTAGAGAGATTGTGTAAAGTTTAGAGCATTAGTGTAGCTGAAAAAAATGTGCAGAAAAGCCTGACACATGCTCACTCCGGAGCAGGCCTGAAGTGTTCTGGGCTCTACAGTAAAAGTATGCATAAAAAGGCTCTCGAAGTCTCCCTCCTGTGATGTGGACAGATTCAGAAGTCCATTCTAGTTCTTGTGACTACTCTAAATATCACAGTAGGTGATGTGGGATAATCTTGGATATTTGTCTTGGTACTTACATATAGACATGCAGTGATGGTGGAGTTTGTTTCGGCAGCCCTCTTCACACACCGTCAGACTCTCCTCATCCAGCATGTCCAGCAGACAGATGGGACACATCTGCTCCTCCTCATCCTTCATACTGCTCACAACAGTGGACACACGCTCAGTTTTAAGAGGTACACATGGGCAGTGACACAAAAAAAAAAACTGTTTTAATTGGATCTTATGAGGAATCAAACATTTTCTTTTGAGATATCATGCAAAAATACCATAATATTTTTAGACCTCAAAAATAACTTCTGACATTTTATAACTTACTGACTTCACACAGATGCATCAACATCACTGTGCACATTTACACAACAACATCACCAAATATTTGGGGTTCATCTTGGCTTGCCCAGTCAGCTCGTGAGGTAATACGGAAAAAAGATGTCATAATAGCAATAAACTATGAATTCTGATTTAATTATTATTTTTTTATTATTTTTTTTATTTTTATAATTATTATATTTTGTAAGAGACTGTTTAAAATAAATGATGCCGTTTTCAACTAAAACAATGTTGTAACAATGTTGAAGAAAAACTACTGATTACAGACAAGAAGACATAAAACCTACAGCTTGTGCATGAGCAAACAGGAGGAAAAAAAGTGTTACTGCTCATTTCAAATGAAGCAGCATGGAAATACATTTCATAGATACAACAGCAACATTTCTTTAATTGTAATTATAGACCGATAATTGGTTTTACTGATATTTTCTAAAGGGATAACACCTAAAAAAGTGATTCATGTCATCCTTTACACACTCATATGCCGTTTCACACCTGTTTGACGGATTTCTTTTTTTCCCCACACAATGTTCACAATTGTTTTGGACCCTATTGACTTGTATGGACAAAAATCTTCACAATATCTTGTTGTGTGTTCAGCAGAAGAAATTCACACAGGTTTGGAACAACATGAGGGTAAGTGAACTATCCCAGTGTCTTAAGAAATGTGGTGCTCATGGCAAAAGGTGCTGACAAAACAATACGATGATTGCTGCAATTAAAATGTGAAAATACAGTGACAGCCCTAAAACATGAATGATAGGACCTCTTTAAAAAGGGCCCGTAAACCAAGATCCACAGTCAGGGACAGCCTAACACACACAGTGTCTCTCGAGCTTCACCGACCTGCTTTCGTTGCTGGATGGGGAGGCGCTGGAGGTGCATGACGTGTGCGAGTTGGACATGCGGGACACAAACTTCTGGATGGTGCTGCGTGAGGGAGCTTTGATGCGTGAGCTGCGCCGATTGTGGTACTTCTGAAACAAGCTCTCCACCTGAATGAAATCAAAGCATGAGTGATCTCTGAGCGTGAGGAGAGGCCCAGTGCTCCGGCTGGATCACGGTCACCTCACCTCGAAGTTCTTGAGGGTCTTGCGCCACAGCAGGGGGTCTGACGGCTCCAGCTGGAAGACCCTGAGCATCACGAAGAGGACGTGGATGCAGAACGTCCCTCGCCCACAGCTACAGGTCTGTGATCACACACAACACAAGGGAAGTCATATTATGAGGAATAACTAAATATTAATGTAAGCGACACAATTATGTTAAGTCGTACCACTCTAGTCGACTATGAACTATAGACTATGTTCATGTTTATATTCATGTAATATTTGACCTATTACGCGTGTAAGCACACACATAAAGCTTGCCGCAAACCATCGGCAGAAGTAATGATTATAAACATGTTGGAAAAAATAGCAAGGAGACATTTTAATTGTTTATTAATAAACTAGTGTTTTCTGAGTCAGTGTCGCTGCAATAAGGAAGTTGACGACGCTGACTCTCATCTCTGCCATAAAGTGGACACACCTTTAGAGAGAAATGCACCTTTTATGCGGATTACATAAGCAGAGAGTATTTGTAGACATTTCAAGCTTTCTACAGATGTGTTTCTCATGTCTGTGAGGCAAGTGGACACTGAGTTTCGGTTCGTTTCAGTGATGCACTGCAGTTCACGGAGACCGAGACGCCAGAAAGTGCATCCTGTTTATTTTCTTTATGGTGCAAAAGCACAACGTTTTCTTGTTATTGTGAGATTACACAAATAAAAGTAGACCCTTTATGTTTCGAATGATGTATTGTATTACTCCTATCTGTATGACCGAAATGAGTATTTTAAGTTGTTTCCGCCGTTATCAGGACAAAATCAAGTGATCGCGGCGGCGCCTCCATGTCATGCAGTAAAGCACACTATAAGCACACTATACTTCAGCTCTGCACAAACACTTGGATGTGCACCTAATAATAGCACACATTTATCTAGGATAATGAGGAGTTATGTGAAGATGTTACTACTTTCATGTTTCAAATGACAAGCCATATTTGAGGTTGATGGATGATAGGCAAACGTTTGGATTAACTGTCTGACATACTGCGTCACTTCGCCAATTCGCCAGTTTTTTTTTTTTTCCTGCGATTAACTGACTAATAACATTTTGGTCGACTAACGTTTAGTAAGCCCTTTAAATACCATAGATTGATTTACTGAAACCAACAATAGAAAAATGACAGTTCAAACATGGTTTCCCCGTGGTGTCCCAACACACTCCAGACTCCCTGAAACCGGTCGACAATCTAGTTTTTTTTCCTTTACTGTACTGATGTATGACGCTAAATATGTATTTGTCTCAGGGAACCAATTTCCTACTAGCTGTTCTAGTTCCATGCCTAGTTCTATTATGCGTTTTTACTCACATAATGCAATCATTTTAACTTATCAATATCATACTTATTGATATGGAAATTGATGTGTCGGGCCTGATAACCTTTAAGGGTTTTTCTTTGACTAGTGCATTGTTCAGGACTTACACATGTTGGATATAGGGACATAGCATACCTGTGGACCAATGAACACCCGGAATTTGTTGTCAGGACTGTCTCCGCCAATCAAGAATGAGTTGGGTCCTATTTGCTGCAGCAGATAGAGTCGGGCTCTCATGACCTTGTTGACCCTGCGGTTGGTCTCCTCGGGACTATATGGGGAAAAGCCATCAGGGGAGGGAGCTCTGCGGGGGGGCGTCACCCTGCCGCTCTGTAAACACACATTCAGACCACATTTTTAAGACCACATAAAAATATTGTCATTTCTACATTTAAATATAATCCATAAAAATATCATTATTATTATTTCTTATTTATTTCTAACGTCATGTCAGCAATAAGGCAATCTTCAAGACAAGAACAAAGTGAATAAAAAGTCACACAATTAATAAAAAGATTAACACAAGACAAAGATTATAAAATACATGCAGGTGATACTTTTGTAAATGCATCAGTTAAACATATCTCTGAATAAAAACAATTTACATAATTTTTTTTTTTTTTAAACAGCACACTCCAGTCAAATATGTTTCCCTGTCATTGGACTTCTGCAAGGAAGCCATGATGGTGGTTCTTCACCTTTTAGTAAATAACCATGTGTGAATTTCTAATTACCTAAATGGCACCTAGTAAAAACAACTTGATCATACCTCTATTTGAACTGAGTATTACTGAGGAAAACCTTATACTAGGATTTATTTCATGTAACCCATTTCTGTGGCATCCGTCCCACTCCATCGGCCACTTATGAATATAAGAGTCACTGGTCTATGGTCAGAGGGTGAAATATGACACTCTGAAATATTGAAAGTTCATGCCTCTTTTACGCATCATTCATGCATTGCTGTTAAATTGAAGAAAGAAGCATTCTAATAACACATTCTAATAACACATTCTAATAACACATTCTAATAACACATTCTAATAACACATTCTAAAAACACATTCTAATAACACATTCTAAAAATCCAAACAATCTGTAAGGTTTCCAGAATTATTCACTGTGCAGTGTGTGTTCATCACCAGCACGTTTCTATCCATGACTTTTTGTGTGAACTAGACTTGCAGAAACCCAAAACACTCATCTATACCACAACAAAATTCATGCCAGCAGAAGACAATATAAATGTGACAAACTCACAGGCACTGGGGAGCCTCTCCGCCTGCGCAGACCAGGAGAATCGGGCTTCCCAGCAGTCCTTGTGGAGGAGGAGGATGAGGAGGAGGAGGGTCCAGGAGAAGGGCTGCGCTGGCCTCGGCTGTGAGAGGAGGACGAGCTGTGCCCGTCGCTGCCCGCCTCAGTGCCGTCGGCTCGCAGAGGGATGGGCTTCACTACCTGACACACACACACACACATCAAACACTGCTTCCATCCCGCTTCATTTGATCTTTTATTTTGTCTTGTGGGGATGAGTCATATTGGCCAATATGTGAACATTAAAAATGTTATTTCCAGTGAGAAAACATTAGCTAAGGGTACGTTCACACGACAACGATGAACTTAAAATGGAAAAGTTTTTCCTATGCGTTTCTCGCGTATAGACGACAGCGTTTTCAAAACGATCACCGTTCACACTGATCAGTGAATGTCACTTTGTAAATTAACACCATGTGTCTATAGACTGAACATGTAATACACATGCTCACAATGTTTTCACAAATTCATGTTGTCGTACTTTACATGGAACTATGGATTAGTGGTATCGTTTTCAAAAACTTGCACTTTGAAAGTTTGCATTTTCAGGCCCCCAAATGACATTACTGTGTAAATGAACAGCTAAAACAGACAAAAAGTTTTCCGTTTTTAGTTGAAACCTGTCGTATAAAGGTTCCCAGCGCAGCGTTGGAGCACTCAGTGTGAAGCTCCTCAACAGGAACTGGTGTGTGTCTGTAATCATGCTTATGTAAGGAAGGCCTGCTGCTCTCAGGAGACGACCTTCAAACTTCTCATTTCCCGTTCCTTACTTACAGGTTTTCTGCCATTTTTGGTAACAGGGCATCTAATCCAACGATTTAACCATTAACAGTAGTTAACAATAGTTAACTAGCCAATTAATCCAGTGATTTAATTGTTAACTGTAGTACTGTAAAAAATCAGTAATACACTGAAGAATCAGTATAATGATGCCATATGAATAAAACAGAAGAAAATGGTGACAATGTGTTCGGACTAGAAATTATATATCTCAATTAGTCTGTTACTTTACACCATTTAACCTAAATAGAAAAAAATCTTCATAATGCAGAGCAAGAGCATTATAAAATTAACTAGATTTTTTTATTTATTATTATTCCTCAAAATGAGCCCCATTTATAAGCAATGTATGTGAGGCCATGCATGTTAAAAAATACCCTTATAATTACATACATTATATTATAAAAATAAATAAGATCTCAATTGTAATATTAGTAATATTATTAATAATATAATATAGTAATCATATTTTATTTTAAATATTATAATACTTAATATTATAAAATCATATTTAATATTTTAATATAACTATTATTACTATAATAAAACAGTAATACAGTAATATTAAAATAAGGTTTTATTTGTAAACATTAATCACATTAGCTAACATGGACTAACAAAGATTAATTGTATAAAGAATTATTGTTTAATTGTTTAGTTAATGTTAGTTTATAAAATACAATTGTTCATGTTGTTCATAGCACACATTAATATTAACAGACACACACAAACTTGATTTAAAAAGTGTATTAGTAATGTTGACATTAACTAAGATTAATAAAAAGCTGTAGAAATACTGAAATGTACTAATGTAGTTAACTAAGATTAATAAAATGCTGTAGAAATACTGAAATCAGTATAATTTTATCAACCTTTTGTCACACTATCGCAGAAAAATACTAGTAATGAACACGGAATAAACTGAGTCTAACATGAGCATAACAGTAATGGACGTGTGCAGAACTACATGTCACCGGTGGACTAGTTGCCCGATCTTCAGGTCGTAAGCAAGCCCTGTATGACTAGCCATGTTTCTGCAGATGTGTTCCTGCGACACGGTGTTAAAGCGGCCCTGTTGTAGACGTGATGTGCGACGGGTGTGTGCAGATGTGCAGTGTGGTGTGTGCAGATGTGCAGTGTGGTGTGACCCACCATCGGGCCTCTCCTGCTGCGCCGCTCCAGCCACTCGCTCTTCCAGGTGGGCATGCAGGTGGCCTTCAGCTTCTCCCGGATCAAGCGCTCCTCCGGCCGGTCCTCCATCTTCTGCAGCCCGCGCAGAGTCTCCCTGCTCTCCATGTCCCGGCTGCAGGGGCACAACACACTGTCAGCGGCCTGAGGGGCAATCAGCATGTGCGTGAACCTGCATTTCACCACATTTATCCCTTTTACACGGTTTCCAACAGATATTTCCCAGCAAGCAGCACAGACACCAGTGCTCGACCAATAGGGGCTCGATGCCGGTACTGTAGAGAGCAAGGTGGCCGATGGCCAATATAAAAATGATAAATGTGATATCACACTATATATTTAGTTATTTAAAAACTATTTAAAAAGTAAATAACACGTGCAATTAAATGTATTTTTATTTTACATAATATATACCAAATAAAAAAAAACTATTTGAAAATGGCAAATTGCTCAGCTCACTTTTACACAGTTTATATAACATAATTGTTGCATAAAAGACTGTCAACTAACGAAGTTCCTGTGCATCTGCGCTGGCTGTCTAACTCAAGGTCTCAGCACTGCCAAGACTCATCAGCCGACGCCAGAAATAACAATGCTAAATATCGGCATCGAAAGTGCATCTTGATGCATCCCTCTTGCAGTCCTAAAAGCGCTCACAGAATTTGCACACCGTACAATCACATAGCAAGAGAAATATTCACACACAAATGTGTTGTTTGTTTGCACCCAAAGTTGAATGTGATGAGACGTAAAGACTGGTTACAACAAAATAAAATAAAAAGATAATAAGCCAACACCCCCACACTGGCTTCACTGGCTGTCTGCAGCAGGGCATTTATTTAGCACACGCTTTTATCCTAAAGCGACTTACAAATGAGGAACAACACATGACATTTATCATATGCAGTCATACATGCAAGGCACGAAAATCAATCGGTCAGGAAAAACTCACAGATCACCTGTATGAACCAATCAAATTACTCACTGAACCCATCAGTAGCTGTTTCCATTTGATTGATATCAATATTACGATATTATTTGCCTGACAAATGCAAACAAAATTTACTTGAATTCTCTGCAATCATGTTTTGGAACATCAAAAAAAAAACTTTAGTTCTTAAAATAATATACAAAAATACTGCCAACTTGAAAATAATGTTCAACAGGCATTGCATGCATGAAAGTGTCAAAATAAATGTGCTTCAAACATAATTTTGACACATTGCATCAATACATCATATCATGAGTTAATTGTCACATGACTTGATCCATATGCATGAATCGTTACACCCCTTCTAAACGATTGCATGTTTGTGTAACAAAGTGCGGTTCAACATAAATATGCAGAAAAGAGTTTTTGCAATAAATGGTTCTTAAAAGTATTTTTGTATAGTGCATGGAGGAAACCACATTATCTCTTGCCATCTTACCAGTCATGCATGAATTTACACAAGATGAAAATCACAACTGAGGGTCTGATTAAACATCATTAGAGTGCGCGCTGGAAAGCCCCTGAGCCTCCCGACAGCGAGACGAAGCCTGAGAGAGTCAGTCTGGAGCCGGCGGGATGGGGAAGGAGCATCTCCAGCTGTAACGAGGATCACGCCGTCCCTGCGCCTCTGTCGGGGTCCTCTATAGACAAGCAGCGAGCGCTGCAGAACAACAACAAACACCCGGGACAGGAAAGCCAGACTTCCTGTCACATCACACGAGGAAGTGCTCTGACGTCAAACCGCTACTCTTTTGCAGAAGCGTATCTGCTGACCAACCCATCGTTACAGCTCCAGCAAATACTGGAGTGATCATTAACCTCAAACAAATGTTCTTCGATCATGGCTCTAACACTGTAGAAAAACTGCTAATGTAGTGTCGCTGATGCAGAATACAAACTCTGAATACTGACAGTGGAAATAAAATACTGCTTATGGTTTATTGTGTCTATAATGAAAATGAATGGAAGAGCAGAAATATGAGGACGACTGCTTGTGTTTTCACTGGTCCATTACTGGTGGTTAATAACGGAGGATGGGCACGGGACGGGTATTCGAAAGAGACACTAATGATCGACCATGAAAACCAAACTTTCTGTGATTCTAACGGTTTGATCCATTAGACAGCAACACAAACACACAAGGTGACTTCCAGTTCAATGCAACACTTTTTTTAAATGTCTTGTCCCCTTTGACACTGCTAGATACAGCCGAAACGTAAAAGAGCACAGAATCTCGACATCTGAACGCAGCCGTGTTAGCTTGAGATGCCGTATTACACATGGCCAGCCGTGGCTTCAAAACAGAACGTCAGGACGTTAATAGCGGTGTAAAAGATAATCATGGTCATCTGCAGAAGGGCATAAGAGACACTTTGAGTGATCTTTTAACAACAGCATGATGTTTTGAGTTTTGTAACAGGGCTCAACAAGGAAACACTAGTAACCAGCACTCAAGTACAAGTTTTAATCTGTCCGTCCATCCATCCGTCACAACTACAATCTCTGAGCACAGGTCTCCTGATAATAGCGTGCTGGACTAGCTGTCTGTCACATGATGCAATGAGGGAGTCATATCTGTGTCTGTGTGCAATTAATGAAGGCTTTGAATCAATTACATTTGAGTAATTACACACACAGGCTTCTGGGATTAAATTATATTTAACATTAAAAATCAGTCACAAATACTGACACTGAACACCCAAATTAAAAGGTGCAGTGCGTTATTTCTCAAAGTCGTTGCTGTACATTGTTGATATTTGAGATGAACCCAAACAAACACACCCTTCCCTTCAGTGCCCAAAGCTCAAGCCCAGGGTCACTCGCGTGTGGAGCGAGGCAGAGTCTGCGTTCAGGCCTTCCCGCTGAGCTCTCTCCAGCGCTGGGCAGCGGGTCTAGTATTAACGCGGATCCTGACCTTCGTGACCCAGTGATATTTCTCTTTTGTAATGTCTCTCAGCCATCTCTCTTTCTACAGTCTTTTCATACACCCCGAATGCTATTGGCTACACACGTTTGTTGTTGTGTTGGTCCAACCAACAGCGTTTTTCAAATATTGCTTACGTGAACTTTAATATAAAATTAACAAAGGTAGTAGAGATTATAAATAACAAAGGCCAGGATTACCAGTACATCAGTAGCACTTTATTTTACAGTCATGTTCCCTATGACTATGTAGGCCTATTCACTGTAGTAATGACACTAACTGGGTAACAACTACTGACCCTGACCCTAAACCTCCACTTAATCCAGTTACCTTACACTACCTTACCTTTGTGGGTATGTACACTGTAAGTACACAGTACATAACATATACTGTAAAATAAAGTACATACTGCAAAATAAAGTGCAACCAATACATCTATTAAACAGTATTATTATTATATTTGAAAGCCATCATAAACATTTTATAAGTCAATAATTAACAACAATTACAGGCCATAATGAACCATGACTTTTAATTTAAATAAACACCAACACATAGTAATGCCTACAGAAATTAAATGTCACATTTAGGTTTGGATTTATTTAGCTTCACCACTGATATTTGTTCGAATTAAACAGCAACTATTAAATTACAGAAATTAATACTTTATTTTATACCTTATCCCAGCCCTATATTTATTAAAATATTATTATTATTATTATTAATAATAATATTAAATATTATATATTATAATAAATAACATTTAATTATAATGTATAATAGCATTAAATATCAAAAGGCCTAAAAATTGTCATCCCTAGTTTGTAGCGGTGGCACGGTACATGAAAAGCATCCGAGACGATGGGTTGGGTCGGAGTGTGTGTGTGTGTGTGTCGCAAGGTTGATACTGTTTTTGTGTTGAGCTGGTTGATCTTATGCTTCACTTTATGATTATGGCCTTTGCTATTGTTATAACCTCATTATAGGCAATTATGTTTAACATATTTTGACTTATTTAAAAGACAGAGCTTTAAGACTTCCTCTCTTTTTCTTTTAAATTATAACATTTTTGTAAGAGCTACACTGAAGTTGGCAGTTTGATAAATGCAAGCTAATTTCAATCTTTGTGTGCTAAAAAGGCACAAAAGTTCCCGTAGACATAGCAATACACATTCTCCTTTTTCTGCCAAATAAACGAAACATGTCATCAATGTCTTCTACCTTGCTGTATTAACATCTCACCTAGCTTTCCTCAGAGATGGTCCCAATAATGTGCTCAAAGTCAAGTCAAATTCACTTTGATTACATGCATGATTACATATTACAATCTTAATACTGTATCCTATTCCTAAATTGTGGATAATTAAGCTATATATAATATGATGAAGTACATTTCTGGAGTGTTAAAGATTAAAAGAAAAAATAAGAACCGTACAGAACCGAAAATCGCGACCCTAAAACCGTGATACGGTGATACCACCCCTAGTTTGGAGATGTACGTTTTAGTTCTTTTTATAATACCATTATTCTTTTCCTTGCTTATTTTAGATGCTTATTTGAATAATTAATGCTGTTATTAAATACATGAAGAACATTTGTATCCTTGTTCTAATGGGTTTATTATTTATTGCAATGCGTTTCTTTGTTTGTTATTACTCATTTATTATTACTTGCATGCCATATTTGTAATTATTTCAATGGTTAATATTTACATGAACATTTATCCTTTCAAATAAGTATTTAGTTAGTTTAGTTTATTTATTTCTTCTGTTATTTTGAACAATTAAATCTTAGTTCATATATAATTCAAAAATCCTGTACATAATACGATGAAACAAAACAAAATATGTACATTAGAAAAAAAAAGAAAAAAAAAAGAGTACCTTAGGAATTTAAATGCTATTTGATCTTGAAGAAACTTCTGATTAACATTGTACATTAAACTGCAGACAGTTTCAAGTTTTCCACTGTATATATTTACTGACTCAAAGGCTAATTCTCGCACTCAATGTTCTGTGTGAGAGCTGTGCGCCTTTACCGCGAGCGTCCACACGAGGCGTGCGAGAGCGCAGCCGACGCCTCACGCCCACACTGGGAGAGCCGCTCTCACGAGCCGGAGCCACAGCGAAACCGGAGAGCAGGAATGCAGCATCTTTGCTCTGAATGGGAAAGTCGTGGTGGCCAACCCCTGCCTCTCAGATAACAGCTATCCCACAGTGCCATGGGGCAGGAACAAAGAGGCATTGTGGGCCGCGCAGGTGGGCTGTGGAGGAGCCAGCGCTGGGAATGCTTCTCGGGCTCCACGTAAGCCTAGACTGCAGGCCTGTAGCGGTGCACACCCTTTCTCACGCGCCGCCCGCTCTCAGCGCTCCGGTTACGCCAGCACAATGTGTGCGCCGGAGGCCGGAGCGCTCGGACCGCAGACTCACAACACACTGAGCTAACCAGAGACAACTCAACCAGCAAACAACAAGCCATAAACTAACCCTTCTATCAAACACACAAACCAAACATTACTGGTAAACAGCGACGGCAGGCGTATCGTGCAACGCTCACAGCTGTACCCACGCCCAAACATAAAGGCAGGCCTCGGGTCAGACTGCAGCTCGGCTGCTTCAGGGGGTTTGATGAGGGCTTGAGCTAACTCGACAGGTCTGAGGATGCCCATCCGTGTTTTACTCCAGCAATATATTAGTGATCGGTATTTGCGGTTTTTACGTGAATCGGAATCGGCCGATACGCCGCTGCTGTTCCCCGGCATTATTTACAGACAGGCGTCCACAGGCAGCTCTGTGTTGCTGGAGACGCTGCAGTTCACCTGCAGATCATGCACTGCCCCTCCCCCACTAGCAGAGTGCGCTGCAATCTGCTCTTCCAGTCCAGATAACGGTAACTTTTAAACTTTCAAAGCATATTTTAACTGTTTGACTTTGCTGAAATATTGCCATACACTTTGAAAATGGAAACACATTGCTCTATATGTGCTTGCAACTATAGCTAAGCAAGTTTGTGGGTCCAAATGGAAAACGCGAATGCCTCGTCTATAAAACTGCTTGCCATTGTATTTAGGGAGCTGCAAATAGCTAAGTTGTAGGCTATCCGTTCAGTAGGGCTGTCAACGAATATTCCAAATTCGAATATATATTCGAATAGTTTTAGAAAACTGAATTTCGAAGGTGAAAATGAATATTCGAATGTGGAAAAACACGCCCGCGGTAGCAGACTAACGTTCCCACAGCACAGCTCGCTCGGAGCGTTCAATGTCGTTTCTATATACTGTGAAACTTTAATTAATGTTAATATTATTTGTTTCAATCACTGAATGAAGCCTGCTATATTTGGGACAAGTGTCACTTGCACAAAACTCTTGATCAGCACTCAATATTGGTTTGTTGTTGTTCATTTAAACCTTTATGCACAGAGAGCGTGAGCGCGAGAGAGAGAAAGTGCCTGCGAGCGAGCGAGCGAGCGAACCAGAGTGAGCTCTGCGGTCTTGGCCATTAGTTGATTTACATGTTTTTGTGTAGGTAATATGTTGTCAAATATGTTTAAACTTAAATAAGTTAGTTATGATAGTTATGTCTCTTTGTATTAATTTGTCCTGTTCATTGACAAAATGCGCAACGAGATGTTTGAATATGTTTTTATGAGGTGAGGGAATATTCAAACGTCATTTGAGCAATTTTGACAGCCCTAGTATGCATACGGTAGCCGTTACGAACACTGGTCATAGGATTAAGTAATGCCAACGTTGTTCCGTGCCATTTGTGGGAGATTTATTCAGCGACCACCTGGCTGAGGTTTGGACGCGTGTGGTGTGTGTCTCCCTCTCGCCATCGCAGTGATTTTAGAGACTAGACATGCTCATTTTATTTTATGTAGAAAAATTTAAACCAAGGCAGTAAATAGTTGGTTAGTTTTAACATTAAGTACAGTGTGCACTGTGCACTTTATTATGCTGGTTGCTACTGTGTGCAATAGTGTAATTATTTTATTTATGCTTAAATATTTATTTTCAGCACTGAACTTTTTTTTTGTTCTACCTCATGTTTTTAATATTTGTTAAATATTGTTTATCTACTTGTTCTACCTCACATGTTTTTACTATTTGTTAAATATTGCTTTTTTAAAGTTAAATAAATGTTACTTTTTTTAAATTGAGACCTGTAACATTTGTTATCATCATGTAATTTTTATGATGTAATTTGAGGGAGAAAAAGCAGTATCGGCTCCAAATATCGGCTCAAGAAAATCGGCAGCCCATATCGGTCATCGGCTAAGGCTGATGGAAAAAAAATCGGTATCGGCACTAAAAAAATCTAATGGTACGACCGTTTGATTGACGGACTTACTGTCCAATGATTCTAGGTGGTCTTGGAAGTGATTGGCTGGAGTTTTTTGAGTCCTGCCCGTTCCACAGATGATTAAATTGCTTAATTTTCATGTCAGTGCTTCTGACTCAGTGGCTGTAAGTGGGTTATGAATAGGATTTCAAGTGATTTTGATAAAATGGACAAAAAACACCTTTAACCCTTGTGATGTGTTGAAAACCCTATAACACTTGCAGTGTTCCCGGTCAAAAATGACCGACCTACAAAAACAAAACAAAAAACATAAAATCACTTGTTACGCTTTTTTAATCACCAAAAAGTTTATTCAATCTTTTTGTCAACTAAGATTGAGTCAAATATTTGTGATAAAATAGCATAACAAGAGATTTATAAGCTATTTATAAAACGTATTGGCCGGTCATTTTTGACTGGGAACACCGCAAAAGTTTGTACAAAATAAAATCATTTCCAAACAAATTTCCTAGTGATAAACAGAGCAATAAAAAAAAACATTGACAAGTTGTTAGACTCTGGGTGAGTAAAGTCAGTACATTTTTGTCCATTGCAATAATAATATTAACTAGCATTTTCGGGTACGGGAAAATCCTCTCCGGGTCAAAATGACAAACATAACAGGAAAATAATGCAAAAAAGGCATTAACACAAAACTGATTTTCATTTGATCAAACGATACCGATTTTTACATCAGAAGAGTTGATGTTTTACTGCGTGAACAGATCTTCACTGAGCATTAATTGTAGCGCACCTGCCATCCAATAATCACAATAAGCTTTGTGCTTTATTACTTTTGATATGAAAAAGGCTCAGCTTTCAATTCATAAGCAAACACTAGCCCTATTCGGACAGTAATTGTTTCTCATGGGGTCGTAAGGTCTTTTCAACATTTACAGGGGCTAGTAGGGTTAGGATTTCATCGCCGTTTTTCTCCCACCACCCGCGTAAAGATCCATGGCCGAATTACCTAATGTTTTTTGACAAAGTCTAACAGTAATTTAATTGCTGTCCGAATCCACATCAATGAGTTTACAAGAAGAGAGCAATTAAAAATTCACTGTTTAAACCCTTTTTGCCCACTGCCGAGCACCATACGGTAAATGTTGTGTGTCGCTGTAATTTAGATGCATTTTAAAGATCTATCCTAGGCTTTTATTTCTGAAATGCTAAAAGTATTTACAAGAAAAATATTATCACCGCTCAAAAGATTTAAAGAAGAAAAGCATGTAAACATTTCAAATGGGCCATTACAAAATGGCAGAAATTATATACATTAACAATATAAACCGAGCAGCTTTATGGTTACCTCATGTAAATAATATTAACTTATTTCTGCAAAATTCAAAAATTTTAATTAAAATAACATCCATCATTTTGAGGTAAAGTACAAGACAGAAAACCATTTTAACCATAGTGCATCTATCTTCATATTCTTAAACAAGAGATTAAATAAATAATAGATGGACATTATTTTCCTATTATTACGTTAAATATCAATTAATTGTTATTATTAGAAGCGTATGACATTTTATTTACAGAAGACAATCATGTGACTTGACCACTTTACCGGGTTCGAGGATCACAAAAATCGCTCCTCCACGTCAATAAATCTCCAGTTTATCACTAATGCACATTTATTATGACCGACAGAGAAGCGACTCCTGAGTGAATACGGTAAGAGTGCTCTTTACTGTGGTGACGGTCACTGTAGCGGCTCAGATCAAACGCAAACCATCTCCTCTTCTGCTCTACTAGTTACACCATACACTACACATGCATGAACATCAGAAGGAATGTTAAAAGATACAGTTATTGAACTTACTATTGAAAAGTATCATGTCTAATGTAATCCCTCAGATTTTTTACCGCGAAAAGACATCAATAAAACAATGTAACGTAACGTCACACTGACCTCAGAGAAGCCATTCGGGGACCATAAACTCATGTCAGCTACAACAATACTAGAACTCCAGAGATAAGCATTTATTTGAATAGTCTATTAATATTTGAATAAATATTTGCACTATATTTCATACTCATTTTATTTTTACATAACCTTGTTCTTCAATATTAAATACGTTTTGAATAAATCCGTCATAAAATCAAATCAAAATAGACTCGTGAATTTTTTTGTCAATGCCCAGCCCTACAACAAACTACTTAACAAGTGGCTAGAGGGTGGGAAATTAACTTTTTTGTTAATTGGATGCCCAATTTTACCAGCCACTTTTCCCGGAATTCAAATTTATAAAGTATTATTATACACAGTAGGTACAGTGCATGGACTGTTCGACGGGAAGGTAGGCTAACCATTCCCTCGTTTTCCCTTCGTCATTAATGCGCCATTAATGATCATCAAATGTCCTCTGAAGTTTAAATTACATGATCTGATCCCGTTTCCCCGTCCTAATAGTCATGCAGAGAGAGCGAACGCGAACAGGCATTTTCTGGCGGCACACGCGGGACCGACTGCAGGAAGCCTTGGGAAATACATGTTTCAGTGACACTGTCCTCCGACATCTGACGACGCCAGCTGAGGAAGCAGGACAGGCGTGAGGCATCAGGGTCTACTGCTATAGTGGAGGTAATCAGGTGTCCTTGCCTTAAGCACGACAGGGGCGTTACAGAGACCCAATGGTGTCCCGCTCGTCCACCAGGATCCCCGCTATCACGATATCATCACACTCAGATACAGGCCAACTGGGTCACACTGTGAAAGTAGTGCTTCAATCACTGCACACACTGGCTTACTGTACAGCTGAGAAACCCCCGGTGGGAAAGCTCACCAGAACTATACCATCTAGGAAACCTAAGATATCTCTGATCATACTGGTACACGGTTTAAAGATGCTATTTCAAAAGCTCATTATTTTGTAATGAACAGGTTAACATGATTTAATGTTATTAAAACAAACATAATAGTTGCTTCTCTAATCCCAGTCTGTCTGAAACGCACTGATTTCTACACAGCCCTCCTCCAGAAAAGCTCAGAGTACTCTGATTGGCCAGCTGAGCCAGTGCGTTTAAACCTTTGGGCGGGAATTATGTGCTAATATTTCACTGTGACGTGGACGTTTGAGGAAGTAATATCAAAGACTGCAGAATAACACAAGATGCGTCGCTCGTATTGTTTTGAATGGGGAACAGTGCAACGCTCAATGTGGCGGAATAAGTCCCGCCTTCTAAATAAGAGCCAATCGCTGATGGGTAAAGTCACGCATCACTGCAGCTGCCGTTAGAAGCTCCGGTTGCCATAGAAACAGTCAGACGCGATTCCACTGCGCGTTAGCTTGATCCAGCTGGGAAAATACCGCTTTCTGTCATGATTCGAGCATTTAGAAACTAAATATATGAGACAGTTGTTGTCTGAATTCATTGGTGATTTAAAATATGAAATGTTATCGTAAGCTTGGTGAACTTCATCAGTGTCAAGTGCTTAGACAAAGTGCTTATGCCGTTCAATGCAGTTCAGACACTTTTCACCAATGCAACTTTAGCAACAGTTTTTTTGTAATATTTAATATTACTATGATATTGTATCTGTAAGTGTTTAAAAACCCCAAGTAATGTGAAAATGTTTGCAGAACAGCCTGACCTGATAGTGTGGTGCGTGTTTGAGGTATGCAAGTAATGTTTTTTTTTGTGTTACTACTACTGCTACTACTACTGCTACTACTAAGATTTAATTAAGTGTTTCCCTAAAAAAAATTATTGTAATAACACATGTTCAGAGAAGGGAAAGTGTGTTACTTTATACCTCTCACTTGTTACACACTTTAATTTCTAATGTAGCTGCTATTTTGAAGCACTTTTCTATTTTAAATCTTTTTTTAATTTGTTTTATAGCCTGTAGTTTGCACACTCTTTTGAAAAAGAGGAGCCTAAAACAAGATGTGTTTAAACATGCCTTTAGCAACTTTAGCAAACCTTGGTCTTTTTTCACCCAATTAACGTCAAATGAGAACGGTTGTTGGTTGCAGAGGTCCATCCAGCTGAACGCGAGCGAAGAACCCTGGTATTATTTTTGGAAGTCATCTGAGATGTCAAACTCATAATAAATTATTTCCTAATATAGAATAGACCCGGAGTGAGATCAGCACTACATACACAGGTTTGTGCTAGTGGAGACAGTGACTAGTGAAAAGTTTCCAGTGAAAATACCAAGTCAAATTTTTGCTTTGAACATTAGTAAATGTTCCATGGAGAAAGGACATTAGAGATGATGAAACTGACCATGACTATAGATCTGCTCTTCTATGAATAGTTTCCTCAGATTTGGTCCACGGAGTGAAACAAGCAGACATGCAAAACAAACTCCACCGTCAGCCTGTCTGGAAATGGCCAAACAGAAAGTGTACTGTGTATGAAGGCGCCTCATTATGAACCTGTTTTCACACAAGCTTTCAAGGCATCATGTCTAATGATCTATTTTACAACAAATTCAAGCGAGCTTTAGAGGAAATAGGCACAAAACATTGGGCACAGATTAACTTTAGACTAAAATTCATCCATTTGAAGGATCTCTAACAGGTTTGATATTTTGAGCCGGTTGCAGAACACGCATTGGTGTGTGACGTGCCTCATAACTGCCCCTGACCTCCAGCTCCCAGTGTGATCAAAGCCGTGCTGACCGCATCGACCCACCCAAGGCTGCGTCGACCCACCCAAGCCCTCGTGGACCCGCCGTGCTGACCGCCTAGACCCACCCAAGACCGCGTGGACCCACCCAAGCCCGTGTGGACCCGCCGTGCTGACCGCCTAGACCCACCCAAGGCCGCGTCGACCCACCCAAGCCCTCGTGGACCCGCCATGCTGACCGCCCAGACCCACCCAAGCCCTCGTGGACCCACCCAAGGCCGCGCCGACCCACCCAAGACCGCAGGACGCACCGACCCTCCCGCCGACCCACCCGAGGCCGCGCCGAACCACCCGAGGCCGCGCCGAACCACCCGAGGCCGCGCCGAACCACCCGAGGCCGCGCCGACCCACCCGAGGCCGCGCCGAACCACCCGAGGCCGAGCCGAACCACCCGAGGCCGCGCCGAACCACCCGAGGCCGCGCCGAACCACCCGAGCCCTCTTAGACCCACCCAAGGCCCAAGGCCGCACCGACCCAAGGCCGCGCCGACCCACACGAGGCCGCGCCGAACCACCCGAGGCCGCGCCGACCCACCCGAGGCCGCGCCGAACCACCCGAGGCCGCGCCGAACCACCCGAGGCCGCGCCGAACCACCCGAGGCCGCGCCGAACCACCCGAGGCGGCGTCGAACCACCCGAGCCCTCTTAGACCCACCCAAGGCCTCACCGACCCAAGGCCGCGCCGACCCACACGAGGCCGCGTCGAACCACCCGAGGCCGCGTCGAACCACCCAAGCCCTCTTAGACCCACCCGAGGCCGCGCCGACCCACACGAGGCCGCGTCGAACCACCCGAGGCCGCGTCGAACCGCCCAAGCCCTCTTAGATCCACCCAAGGCCCAAGGCCGCACCGACCCAAGGCCGCGTCGAACCACCCAAGGCCGCGTCGACCCACCCAAGGCCGCGCCGAACCACCCAAGGCCGCGTCGAACCACCCAACTCAGTCTCGTCGACCCAAAGTTAAAACGCTTTCGATCACAGATCTATAAACAATAGTTAAGATGATCCTATCAATGCCAACATTTCTAAGCTTCCTAAGTAGACTTAAACGCTGTCTAGTTTTCATATGCATGGTCCACATTCTCCTGAAACGAAAGTTTGTCATCAATGATTGTACCTAGATATTTAAAATTTGAGACTTGCTTTATCTTTGTACATTTTATAATAACTTGTTCATATAGGGGGCCAGCTACACCTTTCCTATTTTGATTCCCACAGCATAGTTCCTTTGTCTTCTCTATGTTCAACCGTAGATGACTATTGTCAACCATTGTACAATTCTTATCTGCTTGCCAAGAAATTAAAACATTTACATTTACATTTAGCAGACGCTTTTGTCCAAAGCGACTTACAACTGAGGACTAAAGCAAGTCATCCGGAAGACGCAAAGAACACCACAAGAAGTGTTCAAAATACCAAGTTCAGGCATTGCTCAGAGTAGTAAAAATCAGACAAGGGTAAAGGATTTTTTTATTATTTTTTTATGATTTAAAACCAAATCATCTGCGTATTTGATCAGGGTGAGATCATCGTTGTTACACCAAAGCTCGTTAGTATAGACAGAGAAAAGCAGAGGGGATAATACACATCCCAGTGGTAACCCTGAATTTAAAACTATAGAATCAGATAAATTTCCATTAACACAGACTCGTTGGGGCCTATTACTTAAGAATTTCTCAATCCATAAAATTAACTAAAAGACCTAAATCTCACAACCTTTCTTTCAAGATTTGTGGCTGTACAGTATTAAATGCTGATGTAAAATCCATAAAAAAGCATTCTGACGAGCATTTGTTTTGTTTAAATGATGCTGAGCCTTATGAAGTAAGGTCAAGGAGGCATCAATGGTGCGCCGATTCAGCATGTAAGCAAATTGTAATGGGTCTACAGAGCTGTTAAATTGTGCTAAAAGTTCCTTGCTCAATATACGCTCCATGCACTTGCACAGCACCGATGTAAGGGCAATTGGGCGAAGGTTCTTAGGAGCTCTGGCATTAGAAGTTTTTGGTACTGGGATAACAGTAGTGTTTTTCCATACCCCTGGCACAAAACCAGCATCCAAAAAGATTTGAAACCGCCTTGTACAAACATGCCCAAGTTGTACTGCGCATTCTTTTAAAACAATACCCCTAAGGCCATCTGGACCGGTAGCCTTATTTGGTCTGATTCCACGGAGCACTTTGATAACCTCCCCTACCTCTATTCTCAAAGGTTCGGATTCTGTCAGTGACATTATACTCAATGCCTACATTGTCAAATCTTGAATAAAAAGCATTTACATTATTTACAAAGCTATGAGGGTCATCATCAGACAATTGTGCCACTTTCTTTTGTTTGCCCATCATTATGTTTAATCCTTTCCATGCATCTCTGACATTACCAGTTTTAAATTAACTTTCGATTTTACCTTTATACTGTAATTGTGCCTCCTTTATCTTATATTTAATTATCTTACCCTGTCTGTTTCATTACTTTAAAAAGCCATTCTTTTCTCATTTAGAGATTGTTTAAGATCTTTGTTAATCCAGGGTTTGTTGTTTGGAAATATTCTAACATTTCTTGTTTGAACCACTGCCTCTGAATGATACGGTTCCCAGTTACATACATTTTTGTACAGAGACTCATAATCATCATTGCAACAATTAACAATAACATCATTAAAAACAGATTCCAATCTGTTCTCTCAAAGCAATCTCTTGCTGCTGAATGACAGGTTCAGACCTTTTTAGTACCTGTCTATATGTACATAAGCACCATCCACATTACCAAAACATTTGTCCAAGGTTTTACTCAGTCTCGTCAGGCAGGTTATGTACTGTTCCAGATTCGTCAAAAGCGCAGATAATTCACAGTTATTAAAATCCCCCAAGAGGAACACTGGATCATCCGGTGAGTTACGTAGTGCCATGTTGTAGCTGGCAGCAATGCCCTCGGCTGCATACAAAATTTGGACCAGGTACGTAAACTAAGATAACAGTTATTTGACCAAACTTATTTGTATTATGGTGAAGGTTCAGTAAATCCTCCCGGCTGTATATAATCAATTCACCGTTTCTCAAACTTCCCAACTCTGTGTTGGCTTCGAGTACAAAGGCACAATCGGTGACCTATTCAAAGCTCTAGCTCCAAATCCAGACCAGTATAAGTTTAAAGAACATATCTCCAAAGTTTTGAGAGTAAAACAGTATCAGAGACAAAGTTTAAAAAACAAACAAACAGACACGAACATACCAGCGTCTGGGTCAGCACTTTCCCCCAGTTTGTTTTCATCCATCATGCATCTCACGAGGCCTGGCTGAGCTGCGTTAGAGAATACAGTGTTGTCGCTATGTCATAAAGGGCGTTCGCAGCGGGTAGTTGTAGGAACGAGCCCAGGGTGATTCCCAGAGAACTAATGGTTCCCTTAGGAACGTTTTCCGGGTTGCATTCGCAGCGCCGGTAGGAACTCTGGAGTGACGTAAGCCGCACTTGTTTTTAGAACGCCTGAGCAAACAAACAGCGCTCGCATTCTCCGTGTTCATTAGTTTACGATCTGTCAGACAGTCCCGTCTAACACGTTACTAGATAGAACTGTTATACATAGAAAGTAGACCGTATGTAAAGGCATTAGCGTATGCGTGTGCTTGATGTCCAGTGTTGCGGAGCAGAAATTCATAATCATGTTTCTCTTGGTCGTCTCAAAGTTGCGCTGGATTTTCCCCTCAGCGTAAAGGTTAAGAGGTTCATCTATCACTGTTTTACATGTTCGTAGAGTTAGTTTCTGGAGTAAATATATAGGCTATAATCTGTGTTTACACAGCTTTTTTTTTTTTAAATGACGGGAGCTGGTGTTCAGCCAATCAGCGTCACTAACGTCACTGTAGTTCCTATAATGCTGGTGTAGACCGACTCTGAAGTAGGAGTAAATTAGTTCCTCCAAAAGGAGTTCCTAGAACTAAAATCGCTCCTAGTTCCTGCGGTGCGAACACGAACACGCCAGGGAGTTTTGGAATTTAATTTTATAACAAAATCATCTTCCTCTTGGTGCCAACAGACGCCAACAAACGCTGATTGAACATGTTCAGTGAAAACAAACGACCAATGCCAACCGACACAAAAAGGTGTAACACACTGATTGCTTTTGTCTGTGCGGTGTGAATTGGCCTTTAGTGTAACAAAAAAAAAAAAAAAAAGGTACGCTGAACCTTCCAACATGATAATGATAAGGGGACCTTTCATTGTGATGAACCAAAATATGAAAGTGTGTCCAAGTCAAGGCCCAGGTCTATTATTTAAATCCAAATGAAGTGATCCAAATGAAGTGAATGCATCTCTTTAACCAAGCATTCACATAATGCTTACCTTTTATACTACTGCTGAATCAGATCGAATGCATTAATATTATGAACATCAGCTACGCTAATTATTTCTCATCTGCCTTTCTGCTGTTATCTCGGGACGCAAGTCCCGAGGTAAATAGCGTTCGTCAGCTCCAGTTTGTATCCAGCCTCTCACGGAGACTTCAGATGATCCAACACCTATGATGAGACGACTAAACGCCTGTGGAGAGACGACTAAACGCCTGTGATGAGACGACTAAACGCCTGTGGAGAGACGACTCAACGCCGGCGATATGTTATGCCCTAAATTAATACATGATGAACTAACTGTATTTTCTATGTACATTTTTAATGCACTTTCTGTAAAGCTGCTTTGAAACAATGTGTATTGTGAAAAGCGCTATACAAATAAATTTGAATTGAATTGAATTGAATTGATGAGGGGGACTTGAGGTGGGCAGTATATGCAAGAAACCCTCCATTATCACACAGTTAAAGACATTCTACATGATGGAGAAAAGCACATAGTAAGAGAAGAAGCACATGCAAAAAGGTTTGATTTACAGATAAAGTATCTGCATCCCTGCAGTGTTTCCATTAATGACCTAAACTCTGGCGGCCTGTCATAAGCCCCTTTCACACAGCGCACTGATCCCGGGAAATTGCCGGGAAATTGCCAGAATTGCTTTGTGTGAACGCAAACGTAATGCCCTAGTTTATTATGATCGAATCAGAGAAGAAAAAAACGCACAAGCGAGAAATCGCAGCTCATAAGCAAACTTAAAGACACTGAGACATTACATGTCACGTGTCTTTACAGGATTTTTACGGGTTGTGTGTGAACGCACTCTCTAATTGCGGAAAATCACTGGCAGTGTGAATGAACCAAAATCAAACGAACCCGGGTCAAATCCCGAGTCACTTTATCCGTGTCTTTTCCAGAATCTAAGGTTCATAATGAACCAAAAATATTTTAAGACTTCTAATAATAACAAAAGTTGCATCCCAATTCAGAGACTGCATCCTTCAGAGGCCGAATGCTTCACGGCGGCGCGACAGGCCGTCCCGACTCAGGGCTCCTTCAAACGAGGCCTACAAATGCATCCTGCGTTTCTCAGGCAATGACGGATTCAGCAGAGGACACGGCCTAGGCCATCTCAAGAGTCACTGTGTGCTGAGACCACAGCACTTCAGGCTGGATTACACTTCTGTAGGTATTGGGTTTTCAACTTCCTTGAATATCTAATGATACAAATGTAAAAGAAAAACTTTAAAGCTTAAAATTAAAGGTTGTATCAGTGATTTCAGGCCCAAAAATAAATAATCACATTCATCTAATCTGTCCTAACACTAGCTGCCCGCCCCATAAGCAGGCTGTCAAAAAACGCGTCTCTGTATGCAGCCTAGGCTCTGAGATCTGCACACAAAAACTAATGGGACAACCACCACTCAAAATAGGGCTGCACGATTCTTGCTAAAATTTGAATCACGATTTTTCTCCATGGGAATTGAGATCACGATTCTCTTACACGATTCTTATTTTTTCCACCAAAATGTATTGCACTCAAGTACAAAAAACAACAACAACAACAACAAAAAAACTTGTTTGTGTGATAGACTACAGGACAGGCTCTGTATTAAAATTAACAATTATTAAACACTATATTAAATTTAAATAACAAATTTATAAATAACCAGCTTGTCAAAATAACAGTTACAATGTGCAATTTTAACAAACTATACAAATATCTAAAAATATGTGTGCTAAAAAGTGCAAAACAACATAGTATGAACAAATGAATTTTAACAAACACTATACAACTATAAATCAATGAAGTACAAAAGAAAGTGCAAAACAACATTGTCAAAATGCAGAGGTGCGAATTTACAAACAAATGTTAATTTAACATAAAAGCATAGGCTACTGCGTGCATGGTTTGCCATGACTGAATGCGCGCAAAGTGCCTTAATAATCCCTAAAAAACTGAAATCATCGCGATCTCAAACATCTCTGTTAGTATCAATGAAGCTGATTGCACAATGAATATTTCATAATATCTACACTTTGTTAGTTATAATCAGAGGATTTACCAGCATGCAGAATTCACTGAACAAAAAGTCAATTTTGAGCAGTGATGGGAGTCTATCTTAAATGCTTCTGATTGTGTTTAAGAAATCAACACACATGTCTGTGATTTGCTACATCGCTCAACGCTGCAAACATGTTACAAATAGAAACTCTGGCTTGTAAATCGTTTAAATTTTGTTTTAGTTGTTCTTTTCTACAACAGATGAATAGCAATTTATTAGTTTTTATGTTTTATTCGTGGATATTTATATTTTGAGTCCCGCGAATCGTTTTATTCTCCCGCAGCCCACACACACACAGAGTGAGTGCATTACCGCCCGCGCTCACAGCCTCGCGTCATCAAATCTAGTCCTGCGCCACACGTCTCTAGATCAAGGGCCCGGCCCGAGGATGGCGGCGGGATATATCGGCCCAAGTTCCGCCTCGGGCAGAGAATCTAAGCTCTAAACAGGACAGAGTAACACGGCGGATATCGCTCATACATTTTTTTGACGACGTAGCGTTAGTTAAGGCGGCAGGCGTGTGTTGCTTAGGCGGCCGCCTTAGTTACAAAGTGCAGCGGGAAACCCAGCACGGAAGTGAATCGCCATCATTAAGAAATGAGATCGCATTTATGTTTGAATGGAGATCGTGATTTTTATTCGATTAATCGTGCAGCCCTAACTCAATACCAAAATAAACAGTGTTCCAACCAATCACCGACAGGGGCGGGTGTTGTGAGGTTTTGAGCTCGTGCACGGCCCCTGTCGGTGATTGGTTGAAACACTTTATTTTGGTTTTGAGTGGTGGTTGTCCCATTTGTTTTTGTGTGCAGATCTCAGAGCCTAGGCTGCCTACAGAGACGCGTTTTTTTGACAGCCTGCTTATGGGGCGGGCAGCTAGCGGATCGTTAGGACAGATTAGGTGAATGTGATCATTTATGTTTCAGCCTGAAATTACTGACTGATACAACCTTTAAAAGTTAAAATGTTGACATATCTTACTAAGATGTGATATTATATAGTTTATACTATTTATTATGTACATAAATGGTCCACGGTAAACATATTTAAACGATGGATGCCGCCTCTGAATTGGGACACAGCCAAGGTCTCTAATCTATCGTTGTTTTGCGCCATTGCTTTGGCAAAGCATCGGTCAAACGAAATAAATTGAAAGTGCGATGTGACTGTGACCTTATCAAATCCCAAAAGACTGTAATTTAGTGAAATAAGTATACAGTCTGTTTGCGTGGCACAGTTGCTCACTGTGTTTAGCTCAGAAGGCTTGGTTCACAGTGGGTGAACGCAGTGAACTCCATCTCTGCATGTGTGTGAGTTTACCCAGCGTTTGAAAATGTAGTGCATTTGCATAATTTCCAAAATTTTAAATGGGCAGATGATTACAGCATTGATTTGTAATGAGACACGTTTGCAAACCTGTTTTTTTTTTTTTTTTTACAAAAAATGTTTTCTGCCAAAATAAAAGCTCAACTGCAGGTTTTGTCCAAAAAAAAGTTGCATTCAGAGTTATCTGTTACAGTTATCTCTTGCATGTGTAGGACAAAAATATTGTCATTTCTCTACAGTAGCGTAAAGTAAAAAAAATTAAATACTTATGAAATATTCCTTTTAATATATTTTACAGTGCATTTGTTTTAAAATATATGGCTATTGCTGTCATATGAATAACTTCCTAAAGGAGTAAAACCTAGGACGGCAATATGAATGTAGACGGAGACACTATATCAACTAAAAGTAGGGTCGAGGTGCACGTCAATGCTGACTTTTTACTGTTCAACTTGGACACTGAACATGGGTTGGAGCACTTCATTTTGAACTCTCGAAGTGCACCAGATTGATATTTTTAACTTGGGTCCACCCACCATTGTCTCACAAAATGCTGTGGGAAACACTAATCCCAGGATCCACCCCGTGAAATTGGATGAAGGATTGTGTGTAACCCTGTAAGCTGCAAAGAATCTGAAATAAGGGTTTTATATAGTTTCACATTTTTGCTTGCTACGTACTACGTATCTCTATTTGTGCTGCTTCATTGTTTTTATGACAACACTATAACTATAAAATGTGCAAGGGGAACGGAGTAGGGTTACACGGATATAAATAGTTAAATTCAAGGTACTAATACGCAGCCTTTACAGATAAATCATGCACACAAGGTGTAGGCTACCTTTTAGAAGTGTAACTTTCAAAAGTTTTTGTGAGCGAGTTTTCAGAATCCTGAAAAACAAAATGTACCACATTTTTCACATAAATATAAAGCAGTGCAACTGTTTTTAACACTGATAATAATCAGAAACGTTTCTTGATCATCAGATCATATTATCCTGATTTCTGAAGGACTGGAGTAATGATGCTGATAATACAGCTTTGATCACAGGAATAAATTATACTTTACATATATTCACATAGAAAAAAGCTATTGTTATAATATTTCACAATATTACTACATTTATTGTATAAACCGTGGTAAAAACTATTTTTTTCAGGATTCCTTGATAAATAGAAAGTTTAAAGGAACAGTGTTTATTTGAAATATAAATATTTTATAACATTATAAAATACTTTACCGTCACTTTTGATCAATTTAATGTATTCTTGCTGAATAAATTATTATTATCACTCTAACTTTTGAAGAATAATGTATATTCTTAGAGGAATCAGACAATTATTTAGAGGATTAAAAAGGAATGAAAAGATGAAAATGGACTTGAATGTTCTAAAAAAAAAAGCATAATTACCATTTTCAAGAACTGAAGAATGCATTAAGATTTGTGAAAATAATGCATACAAATGGGCTTGTTTGTGCTGGGAGAGAGAGACTATATGAAAAAAACGTGTGTGTGTGTGTGTGTGTGTGTGTGTGTGTGTGTGTGTGTGTGTGTGTGTGTGTGTGTGTGTGTGTGTGTGTGTGTGTGTGTGTGTTCACGAGGGCTGGAACAAACAAACTCTGTGTGACTTAGCAAGAACAGAGGGAAAAAACTAGGTTGGGAATCCTTCACAATATGATACACCCACTGCAAAACGTCAGAATTCAATACATGCTAGTGTTTCACAATATCATAACTGGACTGCAACTGAAACTGCAGAAGAGAGTCCCAGCACGTCCACAATAGAAAGGGTTTAGAGTTTCATGTCTCTCACAGCCCTGAGTACAGTCAGAAAAACAGGTCAGAGTCTGAGCTTACTGTGGGATCACCGGCGACAATCAGCAGATGTGTGAGGCCTTCATTAGAAATAGTCTTTACAGGAAGCTGGATGTGTGTGTTTGTACCAGTAACACTATAGCAGGTCTGTGAATGTTTGGGTAGACAGTGAATCGATTCATAGGTTGTTTCAGAATGATTCAATTTGATGTACAATGAGATTTGTTTGGATGAATGATTCAATGTTGTATTTTTTAAAAGTGCATTCATATTTATCAAAGTAGTAGTAGTAATAAATCATTTTTAATAACAATTCTTTTCATATCCAATACCATGGTTTACCAAAAATAAATAAAATTTTAATTAGATAATTTGATTCATTTAATTACCACATTGTTTTGATAATACATTTATATTTATCAAATAAAAATAAAAAAAGAATAAGAAAAATTCTACAGGGTCATTTTATTATAAAAAATATATTCAATTAAGGTTTAATGAATTCAATTGATTAGACATGCTTTTAAATTGTTAAGATTTAATTAACCCATTAAAACTTAATTTTAAAAAAAGAACACAATTTGGGGTAAATAAAATATTTCATAGGGCCCTAGAATTTTTATTTCTGTTAAACTGAATACATTTTATTCAAGATGTAAATTAATTAGACATTATTTTTGATGACTAAAATCTAATTTAACCATTCAAATGGAATAAAAAAAATAAAATAAAAAAAAGGTAATTGGGGAAGAAAAAAAACAATTTCATTGGCCCCTACACTTGTCTGTGGGTTTTTCCCCCTGATTATTTAGAGATTTAAAGGAGCCGTATGTAAGATTGTGGCCAAAACTGGTACTGCAATTACTTTCAAATTACCGACTCGAGGTTGCCAGATCGGCTGCAGGATCCGATTACGACACGTTTGTAGCTGCAGCTGTGGGAACTAGAGCAGAGCTGGCAACCCGGATGCCCAACACTACTGACTCCGTGATTGGTGGATCGGTGGAGGGTGGAGCAACACTACAGACTCCGTGATTGGTCGATCGGTGGAGGGTGGAGCAACACTACAGACTCCGTGATTGGTAGATCGGTGGAGGGTGGAGCAACACTACAGACTCCGTGATTGGTGGATCGGTGGAGGGTGGAGCAACACTACTGACTCCGTGATTGGTAGATCGGTGGAGGGTGGAGCAACACTACTGACTCCGTGATTGGTAGATCGGTGGAGGGTGGCGCAACACTACAGACTCCGTGATTGGTGGATCGGTGGAGGGTGGAGCAACACTACAGACTCCGTGATTGGTAGATCGGTGGAGGGTGGAGCAACACTACTGACTCCGTGATTGGTAGATCGGTGGAGGGTGGAGCAACACTACAGACTCCGTGATTGGTGGATCGGTGGAGGGTGGCGCAACACTACAGACTCCGTGATTGGTCGATCGGTGGAGGGTGGAGCAACACTACTGACTCCGTGATTGGTGGATCGGTGGAGGGTGGCGCATCAGACCAAAACACAACATGACAACATCAACATCAGTTGAGGGCTGCAACTTCACTTTTTAAATGACAATATCCTGGCCGGACTACTGTTGTCAGTGATATAAGTATTTGAAATGAACATGATTTCTTAAATCTGAAATGACATTCTTAAATGATAGTGACATATCAGGGTAAATGTATGATTAATTGAAATAAATTTCTTACATACAGCTCCTTTAAACAGACTTGTTGCTTTCAATCAGTAGACTAAGCTGTTATATTTACACTTTTTTTTTTTGGTAAAGTTGACATTTGAACCCTTATTCTCATGCGCAGCATAGCCAAGAGTCCTGCATTTCCCTGTGCTTTATATCCTTCACTCTGCACATTGCTCTGGCATGACCCAGGAATGCAGGGAAATTCCTCCCAGCAGACGCTTCATACACACACACACAGCCCAACTGGAGCAGCACGACCACAGTCTGCTCACTGGCCCCCTGCTCAGCAGGATTGCCCCCCCACACACACACACTCACTCACACACACACTCTACAAGAGCACATCATCAGCCCTGCTCCGTGTGACCGGCAGCTCCTGAACACGTGCGACAGCTGTGGTGTGTGTTCAGTGCGCAGGACAGTTGCTAACAGTGTTTCTGATCACATTCCTGCACCCCATCACGGGACACTTGTGTTCCTCCCACTCCACTATCTCACTCACACACACACCTCCAATGTCAGGCCGATTGAGCCGCGATCGCTGACGGGAGCGCTGGAACTGGAGCGCAGGGCCGAAGATGAACCCAGAGCTCATGAAACACACACAGGAGTGAGGAGCGTAACTACACACACACACACAGAGGAGTGAGGGGCGTAACTACACACACACACACACAGAGGAGTGAGGGGCATAACTACACACACACACACACACACAGGAGTGAGGAGCGTAACTACACACACAGGAGTGAGGAGCATAACTACACACACAGGAGTGAGGAGCATAACTACACACAGGAGTGAGGAGCGTAACTACACACACAGGAGTGAGGAGCGTACACGTGTACACATACACACAGGAGTGATGAGCGTAACTACACAGGAGTGAGGAGCGTACACGTACGTACACACAGACAGGAGTGAGGAGCGTAACTACACACACAGGAGTGAGGAGCGTACACGTGTACACATACACACACACACACACACAGGAGTGATGAGCGTAACTACACAGGAGTGAGGAGCGTAACTACACACACAGGAGTGAGGAGCGTACACGTGTACACATACACACACACACAGGAGTGAGGAGCGTAACTACACACACAGGAGTGAGGAGCGTACACGTACGTACACACACACAGGAGTGAGGAGCGTACACGTACACACACAGGAGTGAGGAGCGTAACTACACACAAAGGAGTGAGGAGCGTACATGTACACAAACACACACACACAGGAGTGAGGAGCATAACTACACAGGAGTGAGGAGCGTACACACACAGGAGTGAGGAGCGTACACGTACACACACAGGAGTGAGGAGCGTAACTACACACACACACACAAAGGAGTGAGGAGCGTAACTACACACACACACACAAAGGAGTGAGGAGCGTAACTACACAGGAGTGAGGAGCGTAACTACACAGGAGTGAGGAGCGTAACTACACAGGAGTGAGGAGCGTAACTACACAGGAGTGAGGAGCATACACATGCGTACACACACACACAGGAGTGAGGAGCGTACACATACACACACAGCAGTGAGGAGCGTAACTACACACACACACACACACACACACACACACACACACACAGGAGTGAGGAGCGTACACGTACACAGCAGTGAGGAGCGTAACTACACACACACAGGAGTAAGGAGCGTAACTACACGCACACACAGGAGTGAGGAGCGTAACTACACGCACACACACACAGGAGTGAGGAGCGTACACATGCGTACACACACACAGGAGTAAGGAGCGTAACAACACACACACACACACACACAGGAGTGAGGAGCGTACACATGCGTACACACACACAGGAGTGAGGAGCGTAACTACACACACACACACACAAAGGAGTGAGGAGCGTAACTACACAGCAGTGAGGAGCGTAACTACACACACACACAGGAGTGAGGAGCGTACACGTACACAGCAGTGAGGAGCGTAACTACACACACACACACACACACAGGAGTAAGGAGCGTAACTACACACACACACACACACACACACACAGGAGTGAGGAGCGTACACATGCGTGTACACACACACACACACACAGGAGTGAGGAGCGTAACTACACACACACACACACACACAGGAGTGAGGAGCGTACACATGCGTGTACACACACACACACACACAGGAGTGAGGAGCGAAACTACACACAGGAGTGAGGAGCGTACACATGCGTACACACACACACACACAGAGTAAGGAGCGTAACTACACACACACACACACAGGAGTGAGGAGCGTAACTACACACACACAGGAGTGAGGAGCGTAACTACACACACAGGAGTGAGGAGCGTAACTACACAGGGGTGAGGAGCGTACACATGCGTAAACACACACACACACACACACAGGAGTGAGAAGCGTAACTACACACACACAGGAGTGAGGAGCGTACACGTACACACACAGGAGTGAGGAGCGTACACGTACACACACAGGAGTGAGGAGCGTACACGTACACACACAGGAGTGAGGAGCGTAACTACACACACACAGGAGTGAGGAGCGTAACTACACACACACAGGAGTGAGGAGTGTAACTACACACACACAGGAGTGAGGAGTGTAACTACACACACACAGGAGGAGTGTAAGTACACACACACAGGAGTGAGGAGTGTAACTACACACACACAGGAGTGAGGAGTGTAACTACACACACACACACACACACACACACACACAGGAGTGAGGAGCGTAACTACACACACACACAGGAGTGAGGAGCGTAACTACACACACAGGAGTGAGGAGCGTAACTACACAGGGGTGAGGAGCGTACACATGCGTAAACACACACACACAGGAGTGAGAAGCGTAACTACACACACAGGAGTGAGGAGCGTACACGTACACACACAGGAGTGAGGAGCGTACACGTACACACACAGGAGTGAGGAGCGTACACGTACACACACAGGAGTGAGGAGCGTAACTACACACACACAGGAGTGAGGAGTGTAACTACACACACACAGGAGTGAGGAGTGTAACTACACACACACACAGGAGTGAGGAGTGTAACTACACACACACACAGGAGTGAGGAGTGTAACTACACACACACACACAGGAGTGAGGAGTGTAACTACACACACACACACAGGAGTGAGGAGTGTAACTACACACACACACAGGAGTGAGGAGTGTAACTACACACACACACAGGAGTGAGGAGTGTAACTACACACACACACACACACACAGGAGTGAGGAGTGTAACTACACACACACACACACACACAGGAGTGAGGAGTGTAACTACACACACACACACACAGGAGTGAGGAGTGTAACTACACACACACACACAGGAGTGAGGAGTGTAACTACACACACACACAGGAGTGAGGAGTGTAACTACACACACACACAGGAGTGAGGAGTGTAACTACACACACACACAGGAGTGAGGAGTGTAACTACACACACACACAGGAGTGAGGAGTGTAACTACACACACACACAGGAGTGAGGAGCGTAACTACACACACACTACACGTGTACACACACACAGGAGTACAAACACAACTGAAAAAATCATACATACAACTGAAAATATTACGCTCACACACACACACACACACACACAACTGAAACGCTCACACACGTCACACACACACACGTGAAATGCTTTTACAAAAAACTGAAAAGCTCTCAATCTCACACACACACACACAACTGAAACGCTCTCACACACACACACAACTGAAATGCTCACACACACACACACAACTGAAACGCTCACACACCCACACACGTGAAATGCTCACACACAAGTGAAATGCTTTTACAAACACAAGTGAAACGCTCTCAATCACACAACTGAAAATCATTTCAGTATGTTGTATGCAAGCATTTCAGTTGAAATGGAAGGTGGTTCAAGTCCCCCAGACACACACACACACACACACACACACACACACACGTTAGCTGTATTAAACAAGACTGTGATCCACTAACATTTCTATCAAGTCAGTGTATTAACATCAGAGAAAAATACTTCACACTGAATCATTGCCTATCTTGAGGTTAAACATTAAAGGTTGTCACGGGATATTTGACCTCTGAGCAGAAACCCAACGACTAACATATAAATACCGCTGACAAAAACACACTTCTAAAACAGAACGACCAGTCATCTACCCTCGAGACTTTCAGCTCGCAAATGGCATCGGCTTTAAACGGACACTTTAAGAAATAGTCAGGCGTGTTTGGTGTGAACAAAGCTCACAGAGAAACTTACATACATCAGCTAATGCTACATTTTCTCAAATAAAACATGCTAAACCAATCACACATGTAGGATGGAAGTCCCAGTCCAGTCCATGAGTGATGATGATGATGATGATGATGGTGATGGTGATGATGATGATGGTGAGATCAGATTTGACGCTGCGATCACATGATGACCTACATACTCCTGTGCGCTGGTTTCTGGTGAACAGCAGCACTAACACAGAACATGTTAAACATTGCCTTCGGGTCCGGTTTACATTCAGGAATAAGTCATTTTATAGTCAACATCCTTGTTAATAAATGTGTCAGTCAATGATGCTCACAAAGTGAAACTTTCTTAAAACTTGAAAAATATAGGTTTAAATAAATAAAATGATATGTAACCGAAACACTCCAGGGCTGTTTTACACGGCTGTCGTGATTAAACACTTTCGAGGCCACACAGAGTCCAAACATATTTCATGCCTGATGACATTCGGATCATTTTTAGGATTTCAGAGGATAACGCTCAGTAAAAACAAAAACTACATTAAGGTTTAATGGTGCAATTTCTAAAGTATGATTTATGGTACGCAAGACCAATAACAAACTAAACAGAAGTACATTATTAACAGGGCTCCAGACAAAAATATTTTTTTTAAGGGGACACTGGCTTCTTTAAGGAAAAACATCTTTATTTTTTAGGAGCCACATATAAATAAACATGTTTTACACTTTTTAAATGTTTAATTTCAGTCCTTCACATGTTTGCATCTGCATCGTCTCGTGGATGGGACCTGATCTGAGCCAGCGTCACACACCATGATGTCCGCTGCACTTGGACACTGAGTGTCGTCTGGCCTTGCCTTAATTATGCCATACTGCATATATTTAGCCACATGCTATAGTTATTTCTCTAGCCAACTCAAGTTTATGGTCATTGAATGGCTTTATTTGAGGTGAATGTGACATTGTTTAAAAGCGGTTTTATTGACGTCTTTCGGTGGTTAAAACACCGATTGATCGATCACATGACTAGCCTATACATTTCAGTAAGTGGTTATAAATAATGTGAAGTTCACGCATCAACAGAAAACAGATTAAGTTTAGTTTTTTAGTTAAGACTAAAAGATCTTGAGAATCCATCAGCATTGATTATAAGTGAGAGGCGTCCACTCAGAATTATTCAATCATAACACGTACATTCATATTGTGGTTTATCCACATCGACACGGCTTTTCAGCACCTTTACTGGATGTTCATTCATCGACAAGGAAAGATGATCCTCAGTGTCTCCAACATTTATATATTCTAATATAATACATATGATATTTTCGTTTTGGGCGCTCGAAGTCAGTGAGTGAAACGGTTTCTTTGTCACTGAAACTCTGATATGCGTTCACATTTTATTACTTCAACAAAGCAAAAGATATGATGGGCTACTCATCACAGAACACACAGCTAAAAAGGAATTATTATCTGCGAATTATTATATTAAAGGACAAGTTTGGTATTTTACACTTAAAGCCCTGTTTTAAGATCGTTTCTGATGAACTAGAACGGTTAAGATTGAAATTTGGACAGATTGAAATTGTTTCGGTGTGAGCTTATCAGCATTTGTAAGGTTTGCACCAAAACTAAAACAACATTTCCGAACAGCAATATTTCATGTTTCAAAAGAGGGCTCACTTTGTTATTATCTGTTGTCATGGTTTCTATTACACAAACAATATTTGTTGAGTAACAGAGTTAAAGGTTCAGACTTATGAATGCAGTCAACACTATCCATTTAAAAACTCAGAAAATGGAATAAGATTAGTGTCTTCCCATCAAATAATGCTAAATCATGGTTTGACTCGAAGGAATGTAACACTTCTTGCAGTAGGGAGAAAATCATGCAGTAACAGTGCAAATAAAATACAGGAAACATTAAGCTTTTTGTAATAAAAAGTACATTTAGCAACAATGAACTGAATTTCAATTTTAAAGGTGCACTACACACCAAGTATAGGCTCAAACAAAATCCCTCTCAATGATTTCTTGTGATCCACTAGAGTGGTGTTGTTGTGTCTACAGAGACACTGTCCTCTGCCTGTGTTTTCTACTTGTATTCTTCCATTGCTGGACTTCAGCCAGCCGGTGTGTGTGTCGCTCCAGCCGGTGAGTGTGTGTGTGTGTGTGTGTGTGTGTGTGTGTGTGTGTGTGTGTGTGTGTGTGTGTGTGTGTGTGTGTGTGTGTGTGTGTGTGTGTGTGTGTGTGTGTGTGTGTGTGTGTGTCGCTCCAGCCGATAACGGCGTGTGTAAGGCCGGGAATTGATCATCTGTGTCCGGAGATCAGGAAGCTCCGCTAAGTTCTCCTCTCGACACTAAAACTAATGTTGGTTACAAGGTCGTTTGTGACGTCAGAAACACCAGCGATTTCACGCCGTGTTTTTGAGACTGTCTTTGGTTCACTGCAGTTTTAAGCAGAAAATACTCAGCAATGCTTTCGACTTGTGAATTTGCGACTCATGGTTTGTCTTAAAGAATTAGTTCACTTTTAAAAAAAAAACTTTTGCTGATAATTTACTCACCCCCATGTCATCCAAGATGTCCATGTCTTTCTTTCTTCAGTCGAAAAGAAATGAAGGTTTTTGATGAAAACATTCCAGGATTTTTCTCCATATTAAAGGACTTCAATGGACCCCAAACGGTTCAAGGTCCAAATGACAGTTTCAGTGCAGCTTCAAAGGGCTTTAAACGACACCAGACGATGAATAAGGGTCTTATCTAGACAAACAATCGGTCATTCAAAAAATAATTAAAAAAGTTTAAGTTTTATAAGCACAAATGCTCGCCTTGCTCTGTTCTGTGATGCGCGTTCGTGACTCACGTAATACACAATTACGTTGAAAAGGTCACGCGTAGGCAGAATTACAGAGTCAGTGTTTACGAATGTGAGGAAGGAGGACCATATACACATATTCAAATGTCTGTGTCAGTTTATCGTTTAAATGCCCATTTCGTGTGCGTATCCTGTTCATCACCATTATTATTGATAATATTTTAATGTATCAATATTGATATATAATTACACAATTTTAGGCAAATTATTTGAATCTTTTTAAAACAACAAATTGCAGTTCTTTTCAGTAAAACGTGCAGCCCTATAATGAGGTTTTATTATACTTATTTACATATGGAAATATATGGGCCTATGTGTGTCTTTTAAGTAGACGGGTGTAACAATATATTGTATCACAATATATCGCAATACAAAATTATGTATCATGGATAGAGACAATATGTATTCCAAAAAAATTTAAATGATGGTGTGAGAAAATAAATAATTTTTCTAGTTTAGTGTCAGCACTATATTAAACTACTATATAATGTTGAATATAATGTATAATAATGCAATGGGAGAATATCTGTGGGTCCTGATAATGACAAATGTATGATGCTATCAGTAAAAAGTGTCCTACATTATTTTAAATATATCTAGTCAGTGACAGAGATCAAGCATATTCGTCTGAAATAATCCTGTATTTTCAGCTCCAGAATCATGAATATTGTTATTCTGGCGTCTCTATTGTCCTGTGCTTTGGGTTTCAGTTCATTTACACACACAATGTAACACCAAATTTAGCATTTTAATCAACAGTGCATTTCTTGTGAACCTTTTATCATGTGTCTTGAAGGATCGCAATAATATCGTATCGTGAGTTCAGTGTCATGACACGAGGGCATCGCTACACCCCTCGTTACTCCCCAGTACACTCACATGTACCTCTGAAGGAGTGTGAGTGCATTTATAAAAAAAACACACAAAAAAAAAACACACTAGTTATTACGATTTAATCCAGTCCCTAATGAAGTAATTTTCTTGGTGTGTGTCTGGTGGGTGAGAGGTCAGATTACAGCAGTAGTTCATGTAGGAGTCGTGAGGACCCTTACTTAATGCTCACTGTGGCAAAGACCAACTACTACAGTCTCCATTAAAGAGCCTCTCCAGACTCAATATAAATAAAAGCTTCATTAAGTCTCTGCACTCTCCTCCACCAAACAAGGGCAGAGACTCAGGAAAAAGGTCAATTGAGATTAAATCCAACCTCAAAAGAACAGAGTAAAACAAAAGACAAAGGCAGAAGAAAGTCCCCGGGGCCGCGGGCCGAGACAGCTGCCCGGATGGACCGTCAGCATTACTCGTGCTGAACTTTGCTTCGGCTAAAGAGAGGCACGGGAAGGCCAGAGGGATTGCGAGGTGGTCAAGAAGGGACACTTGGCCATTTCCTAGTTTGGCCCCTTCAGTGCCGAGGCCGGAGCTGGGATCCTCCTCATTATGACAACAGCGCTGGCGTTCACAATGCCTCTCTTTGTGTCGCCTTCTAAGCCCATGGATTCAGTGCCCGTCCAACAGCGCCAATCAACTGACAGTCACTCCCAATTTACAGGCGGGATCAAGTTTCCTGCTGATGGTCCCCGGAGGCCAACGAGACGCTGGGAAAATCGATGGCCCTTTCCCATGCCGTTACAACACACAGCGTGTCAACAGCTCTTATTGGACGTGGACTGTGTACAACAATCAACACGCTCCAATCCAGAGGGGACGGCTTTCACTCTAAAAAATGCTGGGTAGTTTTAACCCAATTTTGGGTCAAATATGGACAAACCCAAACGTTGGGTTAAAAATGTAATTTAAAAATGTAACCCAACGGCTGTGTTTATCCATATTTGACCCAAAGTTGAAATCACGTAAGAGATCACCAAAAAATCATAGTAACAGATGTGATGAAATCTTTAAGTTCTACTATTATGTAAATGAATAATATGTGAATAAATTAATATGTGAATTTGCTTCATTAAACCCTATTTTTTTCGAGGTTTAGACAGAGACCATCTTAACAAGCCATCTCTGCAAACATGGGGGAGCAGTGGCTTTCCAATCCCCTAATGCATTTCTCTTGGCCACAACCTTGCCCAGCATTAATGCCAACAACCCAGCATGTATAAGTGTTATAAGAGTCTGACTCCCCAAATCTCTGCATATGAACACACACTGCATTCAGACACGGTTCCCAAGACATACTGTTTGTTTCAGAGGGTGTTTGCTCATATCGTGGGTGTCTAGCCTCGGCCTGCCACAAGACCTGTTGTTTTAACCAGTAATCTGGGTCTTATTAGTCATGCTCCAATGTGTTTACTTTTCACATGTAATCTCTAGCTTGCCTCGTCCTGCTGTTAACTAAACAAAACCTGAGAGGGGGGGACCCTGTGCCTGCGGACAGGGCCTAATGGGTATAGAAATATCCGGGCCTTTGTGTCCGGCGTCCAGGCGTGATCATTCTGCTAACCCTGGGCTTTAAATATGCAGTTCCTGGGGACCATGGAGAGGCCTCCGCTCATTAGACAAAACATGCTAAAACACTCCACAGAGACCAGCCTCAAAGACACAGCACTGCTCTACTGCGCTGGAAACTGCATGAGAATTACATGGAAATGTGTCCTTGGAACGCAGAGAAATTGCAATGACATTCAAAAAGGTTCAAGTAATAATTTGCATGCCATGTTGTCGCTACAACTTTTAAAGAAATGACTCCAACACATCTGCAGGGGTATTTAATACAGAAAATCCCCTTTTGAAAGTAACTTGACGCTTCAGATAACGATTGCTGATTCATTGAAAGATAGATGTAATGAAACAAGGCTAATTATGTTTAACTTTGAGCTCCACTTTAAGGCTCAGCTGACCAGCAATGTGTGGCATGGGTAACGCTGAAGCTTCCCTTAATGGAGACCAATGGCATTGATTCAACGCGTGACTCGCTGATTTATTTCCCCGCGGCTTCCTTGTGCTGTTGACCAGCGCTGACGCCATTCATGGTACAAAAACACCGTTAAACTTTAAAAGGATGATACGACAAATATTTCGCTTTCCTTGGACATGGCAGCCTTCTCACGGACGCAGGGAATCACACGAGCTCGGCCGATCCCTCATTCACTGTCTGTTTAGGCTTGAGTGCAAATCACCATGATAAACAGCCTTATCATTATTAACATTCAATACACATGAATAAAGTTCAAAACAAGAAGGGTGTAGCCTTATGAAAAAGAAAGCGTGTGAATACTGCGGTTACGTGCACTCGTCTGCGGTTGGCTTGTCAGTAGCGCGGGACAACAATATTGTGGTTATCGCGACAGACCTACTTAATATTATTGTCATTGAATTGTCATCATTCATTCAAGAGATTTTTTCAAAAACACTGTTTTTAAACGAATGAGTCATTGAATCATTTTTTCAAACATTATTTCTTTAATTCATTTAAATTCACACATTTTAAATAGACTGTAGTAAATTAAACCTCTAGTAAATTTCATGTTATTTTGTTTAGTTGTCTCTTCAGTGTCGTGGGAAAATCCTGATCTCTGTTTGAAACTAACAAAAAAAATCGTGCTGGTCAATGTACCCAGAACAGTGCAGCTCCACACCGGTGTCAACTGAAATAATGACTGGGGATGCAAGACATACGCCAATTTTTAAATGCATTTTATGGCCAGATACAAACACCAACACTTTTAAAAAGCAGAGATATATGCAATACTAACTCAACTGGTCCACTTCATTTGTTCACAAATCAATACTAGTTTGGGCTCCACCCACATAAATATCTAAATATTGTAAATATGTATATTGCAAGGGCTAAAAAGTTATTTTAATAAAATGACAAGGAAGCCACTTAAAATTCTTAAAATTAAAATGTTTATGAGGGAAATTACAGAATAGCTGAAAAAGATGGTTGTTGAGAAGCGTCTCGATTAATTTAGTACATAGCTTCATACTCTTGCTTTTAGCAGTTACATCGTAGAATGAATTGTAGACCAGACTACAACTAACTAAACTACTCAAACTAGCTTGTTCTTTTGTTGTATTTAATGTATTTATAATTTGATGCTAGTATTTGCAACATATACTTTGTTTTGTTGCATTATGACACTCAAATAAAGATGTTGTGTTTATGTTTGATTATGCATGTTTGTGGTTTTACACTGATGCTTAAAATATCATTGTCAGACTTTTCAAAATAATATTGTTCACCTTCAGAAATGTTAGTGATACTGAGGCTTATGCTACAAAACAGGCAATTGACCCAGGAGACAGCAAGCGAAGAGACACTTCCACTGAGGTCTATCAAGACGAATCGCATTTGAAAGGTCACACGTTACATGAATATTGTTATGAAGAGCAAATTCATTCCTGTGAAATATGTGGTGGAAGTGCCCATCTTCATCTAGCTTTCAGAGGCCTGGCAAACACAAACAGCGAGAGGTCGCAGACATTCGGTCTAAGCAATTAAAATGCAACAGCAAGATCCTCATAAGAACAAAAAAAAATTGTTTTTTGAGCTGGAAGAGTGAACGTTACCACAGTTAAACAAAATGCTAATTCTGGTAATACCACAGATACATATATATATATATATATATATATATATATTAGGGCTGTCAAATGATTAATCACGATTAATTTCATCCAAAATAAAAGTTTGCGTTTACATAATAAATGTGTTTGTACTGTGTACAATTATTTTGTATATATATATATAAGTACACACACAAGTGCATTTATATATTTAAGAAAAATGTGTTATTTATATATAAAATATTTAAATATAATATAAATTATACATAAATCTATACATAGTATATACATGCAAATATTTCTTAAATATATACAAGCATGTGTATGTATTTATATATATATATAAAATAATTGTACACAGTACACAAACACATTTATTATGTAAACGCAAACTTTTATTTTGGATGCGATTAATCATTTGACAGCCCTAATATATATATATATATATATATATATATATATATATATATATATATATATATATGGCTTCACCATTACAACCGGTTGTACACGACGCTCCGTCTTCTTTCAAATCGAAAGTGTGGGTAAATTTTGGTTTTATGATTATTCTCAGAATTAGGTTACTCTATTATGTCTGCTTTGTTACTATACAGTATTTAAATAATTTTAAGTTATGTGCTGGGAGCTCAGCATTCATGCGAGTCAGAGAATAATTACGTCCTGTCCTGTAATAAGGTCCGGTGTCCTGAATGTTCGAGGACAAAGCTTTTGCACTTCTGTTAATGTGTAGAAGATAATGTTTACAGAATTAAATGTGACATTTGAAGTGAGTTGAGCAGTCGTATTTTCCTAATTTTTTGTAATGCCTTTGAATAATATGGACGCAATATGTTAAGATATCCCAAATATCGCAATACTATCGAACCGTCACATTTTTGCCAATTCCCACCCCTAACACACACACACACACAGTTTCTTTCTACCCCAAGGTTTCCTGGCACAGAATATCTGCATTCGGTGTGATGTGAACAGGCCTGTACTCTGACAGAAAATACCACGAGAAAGTGAAATGTATCCTCTATCGCTGAAGCACAAGACTGCTGTTTTAAGAAGTGTCACATTTCACACTCAAACGCCAGCGAGTCAGTCCCTCAGTGTGCGCTCGGGACACCACAGATGAACATACACCCCAGATCTTTATTTTAGCCCTTCTCCGTCTCCCACGGGGAGGCTATATTTGTCACGATGAAGCTCCAGAGGACCTCATGAGTTTCTGGGAGTCTTCTTACAAGCGTGAGCTTGTCGAGGGCACATTCCCAACAGGAACAATAGCATTTAGGCCCGTGTTTGAGAGCAAACGTTTGAGGAGCCAGATGTTGGTGCGTGATCGAGGGCCGGCCTGGAAAGCTCAGTTCGAGAGATTACCCGCATGCTCTTCATGGGGCATCAATGAAACATTAGATACTTCACAAAACCAGGACGTGTGCCGCACAATCACACATTATTTATTTCACCTGCTAAGAAAACTACAGAGAACAGTGTGAATACTCAATATGTTTCACAAACTCAATCATTTGTTAGTTCATAATAGAGGGTTTTAATTTCATCCTCAAGAGCTGATGATAATTCAAGATGAAACACATTTCAAACTAAAATGTGAGAATTTGCAGTTGTCTTTACTACCGGTGTTATCATTGTGGATGTTGAAAGGAGCGTTTATGCTAATTCACTAGACATGCTGGATTTACCTTTTTTAAACTGTAAGGTATGTTGAACAAAGTAAAAGCTGACGAAGTAATAAGCAATATTTGTGTGTAAAATGTAAGTTACTCAATATTAACTTTGTTTATTGAACTACGTATAGGTTGTAAAAGTTTATGGTTTTTATTTCTATAAAAAAAAACTAAATGACAGTGGAGGCTGTATTACATTAATGTAGTCCTATACTCACTACAAACTGTAGTTTTTTTTTCCCTTGAGAAAATGTGCCATTTACTGTACCTGATATACATCTAAATTAATCAATTAAGCACTAACATACACACAAAATTTCACAATAAGACCCTCAAACGCTGTGTTTGCTCTTTCTTGATCCTGACATAGCCTAAACGCATTTAACCTCATGCTCTCGGTTCGGCAGATGAAAGGCCTGAGACACTTTCAGTTGTGGAGGTGCATCTTCTCCAGCATTGGACCGGCCGTCTGTGCGCAACGAGAACGGCCAAACCCCGCCACATCCGCTGGAAACGCAAACAAATTAATTACGATTCTGTGGGCTGGGAACACCCAATGGGAGCACAGCAACTGTCACACTCACACAGGAACACACCGGACAATGATGGAAAAACCACACAGCTCTTTCACAACGCCAAGCTCCAGTTGCAAAACTGCTAAGACATATTAAGCAATTCAGTCCACAAAACACATCCACATTTGTCACATAACAAATGACTACTATAATAGATCACACCAAACATCTCTGCTCAAGGCAGCAAGACACCACAGGCAAGACATTTATTTCATGCACTAATAATATATATATATATATATATATATACACACACACACATTGAGTTCTAACTTAACTTAAAAATTTTATGGTTTTATTCTTATATATTCAGAATTTTTTTGTTCATATATCATTTGCCTGTTTTTATACTTTATACATTTTATTCCTAAAAAAAAAACATTCAGCTTTTTTTTCCTGGCAATCAATCAATCAAATTTATTTATATATATATATATATATATATATATGAAGAGTTCAGATGCAAAAGCCTCTAAGTGCCATCTGAAATTTTCTTCTAGAATGATAATTTTTATCAAGCTCGTATATTTAAGTTCAGTAATTTCACTTAATTGGCTATGAAAATGACCTATTAATTGTCATTTAAGTGAAATTATTGAACTTAAATAAACAAGCTTGATAAAAATGATATGTGTATACACATATATACACATATATACACTCACCGGCCACTTTATTAGGTACCCCATGCTAGTAACGGGTTGGACCCCCTTTTGCCTTCAGAACTGCCTCAATTCTTCGTGGCATAGATTCAACAAGGTGCTGGAAGCATTCCTCAGGGAGTTTGGTCCATATTGACATGATGGCATCACACAGTTGCCGCAGATTTGTCGGCTGCACATCCATGATGCGAATCTCCCTTTCCACCACATCCCAAAGATGCTCTATTGGATTGAGATCTGGTGACTGTGGAGGCCATTTGAGTACAGCGAACTCATTGTCATGTTCAAGAAACCAGTCTGAGATGATTCCAGCTTTATGACATGGCGCATTATCCTGCTGAAAGTAGCCATCAGAAGTTGGGTACATTGTGGTCATAAAGGGATGGACATGGTCAGCAACAATACTCAGGTAGGCTGTGGCGTTGCAACGATGCTCAATTGGTACCAAAGAGTGCCAAGAAAATATTCCCCACACCATGACACCACCACCACCAGCCTGAACCGTTGATACAAGGCAGGATGGATCCATGCTTTCATGTTGTAGACGCCAAATTCTGACCCTACCATCCGAATGTCGCAGCAGAAATCGAGACTCATCAGACCAGGCAACTTTTTTCCAATCTTCTATTGTCCAATTTCGATGAGCTTGTGCAAATTGTAGCCTCAGTTTCCTGTTCTTAGCTGAAAGGAGTGGCACCCGGTGTGGTCTTCTGCTGCTGTAGCCCATCTGCCTCAAAGTTCGACGTACTGTGCGTTCAGAGATGCTCTTCTGCCCACCTTGGTTGTAACGGGTGGTTATTTGAGTCACTGTTGCCCTTCTATCAGCTCGAACCAGTCTGGCCATTCTCCTCTGACCTCTGGCATCAACAAGGCATTTCCGCCCACAGAACTGCCGCTCACTGGATGTTTTTTCTTTTTCGGACCATTCTCTGTAAACCCTAGAGATGGTTGTGCGTGAAAATCCCAGTAGATTAGCAGTTTCTGAAATACTCAGACCAGCCCTTCTGGCACCAACAATCATGCCACGTTCAAAGTCACTCAAATCACCTTTCTTCCCCATACTGATGCTCGGTTTGAACTGCAGGAGATTGTCTTGACCATGTCTACATGCCTAAATGCACTGAGTTGCCGCCATGTGATTGGCTGCTTAGAAATTAAGTGTTAACGAGCAGTTGGACAGGTGTACCTAATAAAGTGGCCGGTGAGTGTATATATATATATATATATATATATATATATATATACTACCAGTCAAAAGTTTTAGATCAGTAAGATTTTTTATGTTTTTAAATGAAGTCTCTTCTGCTCACCAAGGCAGCAATTATTTGATAAAAAAAAACAAAAAAAAACAGTACTATTGTGAAATATTATTACAATTTAAAACAGCGGTTTACTATGTGAATATACAGTGAAGTGTAATTTATTCCTGTGATCAAAGCTGAATTTTCATAATTATTTCAGGATTCTTTGATGAATAGAAAGTTCAAAAGAACAGCATTTATTTAAAATATAATCTTTTTTAACATTATAAATGTCTTTACTGTAACTTTTGATCAATTTAACTCATCCTTGATGAATAAAAGTATTTTCTAATTTCTTTCCCCCAAAAATAAAAAATTAATTCTTACTGACCCCAAACTTTTGAATCTTGGTAGTGATTAATGTTACAAACGCTTTCCATTTCAGATCAATGCTGTTCTTTTGAACTTTCTATTCATCAAAGAATCCTGAAATAAAAATGTAAAAAACTGTTTTCAACATGGATAATAATCATAAACGTTTCTTGAGCATCATATTATAATAATTTCATATTATAATAATTGTAAAAATGTGACACTGAAGACTGGAGTAATGATGCTGTAAATTCAGCTTTGATCACAGGAATAAATTACACTTCACTGTATATTCACATAGAAAACCGCTGTTTTAAATTGTAATAATATTTCACAATATTACTGTTTTTTTTTTGTTTTTTTATCAAATAATTGCAGCCTTGGTGAGCAGAAGAGACTTCATTTAAAAACATAAAAAAATCTTACTGATCTAAAACTTTTGACCGGTAGTGTATATATATCCAAAATCCCTTCTCCAGCAAAAACTTTCGACTCTAATGTGCCAGCATTTCTGTTCTGGGAATATATTCAAATGTATGTTTATGTTAATGTTTAATTAGACCTCATTATCATATTTAGACCTAACATTTCAGAAAACTTGTAATACACAAATGTTTGCAATTCTTAATGTAATCAATCAAATGGGGAAGTGGTGTTTTTTATTTGTACGCATATTTTATAAACTAATTCACAAAGGGTGTCTTGACTTAAAAAATAACAATTTTGTAAATCCTCTCAAACTAGCATTAAGACTCGTTTGAAAGCAGCAAAATTTGCAGAAACAATGTAAACAAAAATCAAAGTTATATTACCTAATGCTGGGTTCAGACTATACAATATTTCTTGTCCGTTACTAGTCACGGTGTCAGATTAATCGATCTGGACTCCTTATCTAATTCTTGTCTGTCATGTACAAGAAACTTGTCAGACTACACATTGCTCCCCGACCAATTATTGCTTGCGGTCTATAATGATGTGCTTGATGTCACCAAAAAGGCAGAACTAGCGTAAACACACAATGGCTCTCGAAACAGTGCGTTTTGTACTAGCTGTTTTGTCGTCAGAAAAGGCCCAAAAAAGAGATGAAGCCCCAACAGTGGACATGTTCCTGGAGTCGCCATCGCTGCACTAAACTTTCCTCCAACACCATCGTCTCGCTCTCCTTTCTCCACGTTTGAAAGCCGTGTACGGAAGAGCTTCTGTTCTCCTGTTGGTCACAGATGTGACAACCCGTCGTGGAGGTTTGAAAAAAAAGTAAACATGCTAATCTTTCTCTCGGGACGTGGTGAAGTCATCCACTATGACACACTATACGAGATAAATCAGCGTCCCGACAGCCACTGTCACCATATCCGCCAAACACATCGAGACAAAACTGTGCAAATATCATAGTCTGAACATGCTATCAAAGTCTCCCTGTGGTGAAAGTCAAGCTTTTGATGTTGTTTATAACTCTATGTGGTGTAATGTGCTTTAAAACAAACCATGTGTAAGTTCATAAGTCGACAGCATTGCTGAGTATTTTCTCCTTAAAACTGCAGTGAACCAAAGACAGTCTCAAAAACACGGTGTGAAATCGCTGGTGTTTCTGACGTCACAAACGACCTTGTAACCAATCAGATCAACGTGTGATCGTCAACCAGTGGATCTCTGAGTGAGGGAGTGAGTGGAGGCGGGGCTCATTTGCATATTCATAGATCCACATACTAAATGAGGGTGTCGGGTTACATTCAAGATATTTTAAGGCATCAAGACACTTTTTAAAGGAAAAAAAAAAAATGTAATTTTCGTAATCAAAGATGAGTTTTAAGGGATAAAATGATTGACCACAGGGGGACTTTCAGCTTTCTCTGTGAGCTAAACAGGTGTCAAGCCCAAGCCAATTGTATTTTTTGCATTCGGCGGGTTGGTGGGTGTTAATGTCAAGCCCTGGGCCCAATATATTCAAGGTGAAATGTCACTTTTGTCAAGTATTTATAAATACTTTCACCTGTCCCACTAAGTCAGCCAGGTGGATTCCCACGAAAAGTCAGAACACTGTGACTCTGAAAACAATCAAAACATTACTCAGTTTGTTTGAGAATCCCAACCAGCCAAGACACACCAACATCAGCTCGAGCGAGAGGCGGGAGCTTCAGCTCAAAAACACTGCCAGAGTGTTTGGAAAACCAGTTTGAATTTGTTTAATTTCGGTGCCGATAGTGGCGCATAGAGACTGCACTAGGAGTGTAACAACACATTGCAATACAAAAATGCAACAAATGTATATTGTGTATAGTTCACCCAAAATAAAAATTACTAAGGGAGGAAAAATTTCAAGTTTGCAGAGTTTTAGTGTCAGCAGTATATTAAACTACCATGTTGAATATGACATAATAATTCAATGGGAGAATATCTGTGGGTCCTGATAATGACAAATGTATGATGCTATCAGTAAAAAGTGTCCTACATTATTTTAAATATATCTAGTCAGTGACAGAGATCAAGCATATTCGTCTGAAATAATCCTGTATTTTCAGCTCCAGAATCATGAATATTGTTATTCTGGCGTCTCTATTGTCCTGTGCTTTGGGTTTCAGTTAATTTACACACACAATGTAACACCAAATTTAGCATTTTAATCAACAGTGCATTTCTTGTGAACCTTTTATTATACGTCTTGGAGAATCGCAATAATATCGTATCGTGAGTTCAGTGTCGTGACACGAGGGCATCGCTACACCCCTCGACTGCACACTTCTCCACGGTTCAGCGGTTCCTTTAACAGCTCGAGGGACGAGGAAGGAAATCTGCTTTGATCTCTTAACAAACCCAGTTTGAGAGGATGAGGTGTCTCAGTCAAGCAGGAGAACATCTGTTCAACACCTGTTCAACACCTGTTGTGCCCATCAGCACTGCTTCTGCCTGCAACCGTCACTCCACTAACAAGCACATGTGAAACACACACGATGTGTGACGCTCCCATTCACACCTGAGGGGCAACGGCGGTAAGTGAATGAGCTCAATGACGTAAAGCACGGTTTGAAGTCACAGAATCCCTGCATGGCGTATAAACACTCAACGAAAGACAACTAAACTGAAAAATATCTATAGTCTGAAAGGCACACACACTGTCATATATGGGTTTCATTATCAATCTCAAAATGAATATGCTGAAGAATCTGGATACACTAACATGCATCACGTCTAGTTACTTAGTTATGAAGAAAATAATAATGCATGATGAAACAGAATCTCACGTAAGTTCTCTATGTGTGCATTAACTCAATATACTCGGGGAAAACAGAGCTCACAAAGGCATGCAGGTTTTTTCCAGCAGATTCTTTAGGCTTCAGCTCCATTCATCTCTCATTATCTTTACAGTCTCAAAGCCGGCAGCTCATATTACATCAAATCCTGCGCTCGCAGTCTTCCTTCTGAACACATCAGCCATTCAACCTGCAGACGCTGAACTTTCTCACACCATCATCATCATCACACTACTGTTTTCAACACCACACTCAGATATTAACCGAATATAAACAATAATTTCATTACACTACACTGCTACTGGAGTCTGTAGACTTCAAATTACAAATAGCCTACATATCTGTAAAGACATTTTCTCAGAAACCTCCACTTCAGCAGCTCGAACAGACACCAAACTTTACAGTTTTATTCATATTCTACAGCTATTTTACAGAGGAATTTGTTCATAAAGGTGACATTTGCCTGCTTTTATAGCTACTTTTATCCCAAAAACATGAGGACATTTTCTGGGTTTTGACAGTATTTTCTTATTTAAGGAATATATGAAGATATCCAAAATCTCCTCTGTAAAATCCTTTAAAGGTCTTAGACTCGGTTTTCAACACCACACTCAAATATGAACTTAAAATATACAACATCAGAAACACAAAATATCACAATTGTCATACAAGAGAACAACTGACAAATCCGTTAAAATCAAAGGGGAAGTTGTTTTGTTAGTTATTGTTTTCAAATAACTATTTCGAGTAATTATAATTTATTTAGTTTAGTCTACGGCGTTAGTTCACTAGAAGCAAAAACGAATAAACCGTATGAATATATTTTTAAGTGTCTTAAGAATTTTTAGTAACACTAGTTTAGTGTTCTTGTTACATAGTTACTGTAGCAATAACTATTATGCATAATCACATGCAACTAACCCTAAAACAAACCACAATCCTAACCCTAGTAAGTACATGTAGTTAATTATTATTCCTCGGTACTAAAATGCATACTTACACTGTAACAGGGACACATTAAAATAAAGTGTAACCGACTTTTTAAAAGCACTTGCATTATGACTGTCACTTGCATAAAGTTTGTATCACATTTTGCAACAGCTATAACCTCAATACTTCACGCATCCACACAGGAGGAGCTCTGCCAGAGAGAAGCTCATATATATCGCTAATAATTCAAGTTTGTAACATTTCCCCAAATGCACGTCGAAAGGAAGCTCGTTTGTCTGAAGTAGTTTCGCAGTTATTTTTACCTGTTGTTGTGTGAAGCGTTCACGTCCACCGCCGCAGCAGCCGCTCCATGTTCAGCAGAGCTCGGACTCTTTAAACAGCTCCTCATCCACTCCTGAGCACCATTATTATCACCCAGGTGCGCGCTGGTTCTGTCGCCGAGGCTGTGCTGCAGTAGTGCGGACTGGACCGAGCCGCTCTCGCATTTATCCAGATCCACACTCCTCACCTTGCGCCTCCACTGAGAGCTCTCGCCCGCGCTCCTCTTCGCCTTCCCGCTGCTGGTCGACACACTGGTCCCGCTGGAGCCACTGGGACTGTCCTGGGCTCCGGTCCCGGTGCCTGAGCCGCTACTGGGGTCCAATAATCCGCCTAACGACGACGTCCGGCTCCCCGCCGTCGCCATTTTCTGTCCTGAATATTTGCCACTTAATAGATTCTATGTGAGAGGGAGTGGCGGGAATTTGGTGGAGGATGAGAGGGAGGGGCTTCCAGATATATGGGAGGAGTCATATGCAATGTGGGAGGGGCCAAGGGACCTCTTTTGGGAACCTACGTGCACGGTGTCATACAACTTCAAGGGGCCATGTCAAAATAATTCTATTTTTTTGTGTGTGTCTATAGGCTATAACCTATGTATATGTATATATGTGATGCTTTGCTTTCTTTATCATTTATGTAATTTGTACATTTTCCCTACTTATATTTTTGATACTTTGATATTCATAAAAATAATAATAATTCGCATTTTCTTGACCTTTAAAGATGAAAGATGAAACCTTCAATGACTTTTTTTTTTACTTAAAAAAATATTGCTAGTAAATTTCACCAATAATTACAAATAAATGCCTAGTAACACATTGAATAAAACATGACATTCAAAATTTGTATTTTCTTGTAAAACATACTTTAAAAATATTATTTTTAAAGGCTGACCCCGTTTGAATTTTCCTTCTTTAAATACATGGTTTCCTTCATCTCAGTGGCATGAGAATTTGTAACTTTTGCGACATACCTATCTATAAACACACAGAACATCTGGGTTTGATTTGGTTGTTCTGAAGGCCCCACATCAAAATGACCCCACATTTCAAAGGAATGGGAAAGATGAAAAAAATGAGTTTTTAATTTTTAATTTGTCAAATACAAAAATAAAGGCTGCAGTGATCTGAAAACTTCCACATAGAAATAAAGGCCTGGTACTAGAGCATAAATGCAACGTGGAAAGAACATGTTCACTCAAACACACACACAGAGAGAGAGACTCACATGCAACTGACCCTAAAACAAACCACACACACTCACACACATACAGACACACACATACACACACAGACTCACACACACAAGCACATACGCACACGCACACACACACACACATACATTTTTTTGTAATATGTGATTACAATCAAGTCTTGTCTAACTCATGTGACATTTCTGCAAATCTATGTGGCAAAAACAGACACAAACAACAACAACAACAAATTCTAATCTTTGAAAAAATACTGATTTTAATATCTTTTCAATATTTAAATATATATATATATTCACAAAATATATTTCAAAAGTAGTGAGAGGAGAAGTTGGCCACATCCAGAACAATGAATGGATCTCTATGAGCCTCTGCTGGATATACTGTATATGGTCATTTATTCTACACCTGTAATTACAGGTTTTCCTCTAACCGGCAGAATTCTGCCCGCGGATCAATATCCACAAATAACTCATATTTGCAGTTTTTCTCAATTGATTTGACACATTTCTCAAAACAGTCACCACAGTAACCTGAACACTTGTAATTGTCCTAAACAGGTTGTAAATTGTCCTCCATTTCATGCAAATTACCACCACATGCATAATATCCTCAAAACACTGCACAACATTTTCAAATGTTTTCACAGTATTTCATACAACCAGCCAAAACTTTAATATATCAGGAAAAACAATTGCAGCTTTTTTTATTGGTTTCACAAGAATCACAATTATTTGTGCACCATTTTTCCAAACACAACAACAAAAAAAATTTGTTATTCTCTTATTAAACTCTTATAAAACTGTTAATTGTTAAATTCTCAGTTGCACTTGGAATGTCCTTTAATTAGTTAGTAATGCGCACAACACAGGACATGCACATTTCCCTTGATAGCTTGTTCACACAGCTATCTCAGTTACAAAAACTATAAAAGAGGAAAAGAAAAAAAAGAAGAAGAATGGGAAATGAGGAAATGTAAGATATTTTGGAGAGGATAGAGGAAGGGTGATACTGAGAGAGAGGAAGAGGTAAGAGATGAGGGGAAGGAACAGATGTTAGGAAGAGGAGATGAAGCAAGAAGAGCTGAGGATGTAGAAAGAGGAGAAGAGGGAAAAGTAGAGGGAGGCCTGGAGAAGTTGAGGCACAACATGAGAGTCAAGATCTAGAAAGTTCACTGATGCAAAAACTATACAACTAAACTCGTCATTACAGAACTATTAAATCAGACCGATTAAAGAACACGAAAAACATGTATTTTCATTCATGTGTTACAGCTAAATTTGTTATTAAACCAACAGAGAGCACACTTGTAGTTTTGATTTATTTTTGATAAACGCATTACTAGAACAGAATGCAGCGCTTCATTAATATGCAGTGAGTGAATACTGAACTGTTTTGCCAACATAAGAGTGTGTTTAGTTTGCTGCACTAATTGTTTTGAGAGCAACTATATTCATTTGGAGAAATGTCAAATCGATTGAGAAAAACTGTTATTTTAATCAACATTAAAGTGCTTTATGCATAAAAATTCTATTTCATAAGCAAATGGTCTAGTTGAGTAATTGAGTTGTTGAATTTGCTCTAAATAGGTTTTTTTTTAAAACAGCACAAACGTATTAAGAAGTAAATAAAAAATGTGATTATTAATTAGAATTATTATTACATTTTATATTTTTTATACAATTGTTCTGTAAAAGTTTGGGGTCTAAATGACCCCAAAGTGTTAATTGTATATGAGAACCTTTCCATTCCACAAAGCTTCTTATAGAGGAAAAATGTTCTTGTGTTTTTAGAATGTTCTTCACACTAAGGGAAAGAAAATGGTTCTTTTAAGAACTGTCAACCGAAAGGTTATTTGGGGAACCGAAACGGGTTCTATGACACTGATGCTAAAACACCCATTTGGAAGCTTTATTTTTAAGAGTGTACTTCAATGATCTGTGTTTATTTAGCTTCGAAAAATCTTTTTCACAGTAGGCTATTAAAAAACTGTAACATTGTTTCACAACTCAAAATTCCCAGTCCAAAATATTTATTAGTGGTATTTCTGTGACCTTGGGTGGACCCACTTTATATTAGGTGTATTTAACTACTACTTACATTAAAAAAGTCACTATTGCTGATGTTGAGGTGGCACACGGGTAAGTTTAGGCACTGGTCTTCACCAACACCAGTGTCTACTGCTGTACCAGGTGTGCAAAATCCAGTGACCCTTGTCTTGCAGAGTTTAGGGGGTCGCACACCGGACGAGAAGCGCAATATGAGGTCTGCGTCCCACCACACCATCTTCTGATATAGCCGCACACATGGTACTGTTGGCCCCATGTTGTCCAGGTACTTGGATGGTTGCCCGCTGGCCAATGAAATTCCGACCTCTCCTTCTTGTCTTGGCCAGATTAAAACCTGCCTCATCCAAATATATGAATTTGTGATGGTCGTCATCAGCATCCAGCTCCATCACCCTCTAAAAATACAGTTTGGAAAGAGATTTAGAGATTACTGTACAATGTAGAATTTTTGGGAATGTTTTTACAACAGCCGTCTTGAAACTGAACTTACCTGAACATACTCAGTCCTCATTTGTTTCACTCTGTCTGCATTTCTTTCGAAAGGCACATGGTACAGTTGTTTTATAGATACCTGGTGCCTTTTCAGTATGCGTGTAATAGTCGGCAAACTTATGGATCCCACATTGTTGAACATGTCTTCATTGTCCAAAATATGCTAACGAATTTCTGTAAGGCGAATATCATTTCTGGCCCGAACCAAATCGACCACAGCCTGCTCTTGTTGGTCAGTTAGAATTTTGCCTCTGCCTCCACTATTTGGCCTGATCACAATTCTACAGGGAACATTAGAGTAAGAAGACACTTGGTCACATCACCTATCCTGTGATACACATTGATATGCAGTCGTTTGACAATTGAGAGTAGCATAATGTTTAGTGCATGCTGACAACTTACCGGTTCTCATTGAGGAAAGTTCTGATTATTGAGGCCACGGTTGACCCTCTGAGGTTTGGTTGTATCACTGTAGCCGCCTCAGTCATTGTCATGCCATGATTTATGACATGGTCTACAACTATTGCCCGAATTTCATTGGACACTCTATGCTGTTGCTGCCGCTGTCTTGGTATGTGGCCTTGTCCTCTACCACGCTCAAACGAGGCCCACGACCACCTCTCAGAAGGGGTGCCTGTCCCCTGCCATTCCTTTGACCAACACGTCTTCCTCGTCTTCCTCCCACCACTGCTTGACCTCCATTGTGACCTGGATCACCTGCTGGCTTCATGTTACGTATCACTATGCTCTTGCAATTGGATCGCAATCAACTTTTTATATACTCATTCCACAATGTGCACTCAATCATCAGTAACGAGTTGGCAGAATTGGACAAGCAATTACAAGGGCCTGCATCTATACAGTGCAGTACTGTCAATACTTTAAATAGTCTGAAAAGGTGGTACAGTAGTTGGGACCATAGACACAGTGTCTGATGAAGCATTACAGTATGACATAAAATATTAGGCTACATCCATGGATATTGTAGTCTAATTGGTTCATGCTCCACGCTAATTGGTGACAATGAATCTCGTAATCTTGAAACTTTCATGATTTACTGTAAACATGGAAGATTGTTTGTCTGTTTCCATACAATTATGAATTAAGAGTAATGCAACAGTTACTTATCATTTTGAGCAGTTGTATCAATTGATAGTTAGATAATTGTAAGGAAATGAATAGACACTCATTTGAAATGTAATGTGTGAATTGCCTTTTGAAATAGTAGGTCTTTGATGTTAAGTTGTGTCATATTGAACAGGTGATTTTTGTTTAATGAACAAATGATCTAAGTTGTATGTGTATTGTATCCAAGCAATTGAGAAAAGGGTTAGAGTTTTGAAAAATTTGCATTTTGATCATTGGTTGTGAGTTTTGTGTCTAGAGTTGTGAAAAATGACATCAAGGTTCTGAAAATAGTAGCAAAGTGATTGTAAAAAACTGTAAGATAATGTCTGTACTATGATATGACTGTACTGTACAATTAAATACAGTTGTTGCTGAGTCTGCAGTCTGAACACTTTACCTCAGAGCGTCCGTTAACTGAATGAATTGAGAAATTGAGAGTGAAGTCAGTATATAACGATGACTTGAGACAAATATAATTAAATTTATATAATAAAAGTAATATATAACTATGTAATTGGCGCTCTGTGGCGCAGCAAGATTTTGAACAGGGTCCTGAGCCGTAGCTGGGTGTCGCGGACAGACGCCGCCGGTGTGTTTACACTTATAGAGAATAATGTGTTCGAATTTTAAAGACGTGGCTCTGCGCTTCTCGTCCGGTGTGCGACCCACTTTTAGCTCCAACTTGCCTCAACACGCCTTCCTGGAAGTTTCTATAGGTGCGTCACAATCAGCGCCCTACTTCAGTAGTCAGCCATATACCCTGATCAGGGAGTCGGCCATTTGAAGGATTTGCAGAATCGTTTCAGGGCACTGAAATGTTTGCTCCCTAAAAAGTTCCACAGTGCCCCGTGAAAACCAGGGCACATCGATACTAATATGCACCACAGCAGAGTAAACAGTACCGGTGACCACCAAGGCGTGGCTGAGGACCGTCACGATGGAGCAGAACTCGGCCCATTACAGGGCAGGAGAGTCAGGAGTGAAGTCTGTGGCAAGGCAAGCAGAGTCTTTAATCGCGGCTTCCTTGGCCAAGGCTGGGGAACTTCGTCAAGTCAAGACACCTTCATTTATATAGTGCTTTTAACAATATAGATTGTTTCAAAGCAGCTTTACAGTGATAATAAATAAAGTAACAGAGATTGTTTTGGCTTTACAGCAGCTCTAGAATAAAGTTATTGTCCAGCTAAAGTTAGCATTGATTGATTCACTTCCGTTGCAAAGATCATTAGTTATTAATGATTGGAGATCACTAATAGATTGTGTTAGGGGGGACGCTAACACGACACCGTTCTAACAGAAAACCGCTAATGCGCTCCGGCCGCTCACGCGCACAAAAACAGTGCCTGGGGCTCGAGAACACAAGCCTTGAAGTAGGTTCCATGGTGCAAGACTTGAAATATTTTTTGGGGAAAAAAAAGTTATCTCTGCGCAAACTTTAAAAACTGCGCATCTTTGAAAATGCTGACGGCATACACATGCATATTACGTGTTTAGTCTATAGGTATAGAATATATATTCTTGAATATAATATATATATATATATATATATATATATGTATATATATGAATATATATGTGCGCAGGCATGTAGTCTTTCTTTACTAATAGACCACAACAAATTACTTGTCTGTCCTTAAAAATGTACAACATTTTTGTATCGCTTCCACGCAGCCATGTGTGAGAACCGGAATTATTTTGACAAAAACATTTTCTGTGCAGAGTTAAAGGGAAGGAGGTCTTCACAGGGGAGACATTCAGAAGGGCCTCTGGCCGAGGTGGAACAGGCAGCGAGTTCAGTAATGGTCTCCGTGGCCATACCAGGGCAGGGCACTCCAGATTGACCTCTGGGGATGTGACAGGGCCGATAGAGAGTACAGGGACAGGGACGACCTCTGTGAATGTGACAGGGCCGATAGAGAGTACAGGGACATAGTAGACAGAGTTCATGAGCGGGTACCGCCGCCTCGGGAGGAGTAGATGAAGTGTGAATGGTCCACACACACAAGATGGCGGTTGCCATCACAGGAAGCACATCTTAGCTACTACTGGAGCTGCCAGTTTGCTAAGTATCTAGTAATAATTAAACACCAAGCACAAACAATGCAAAAACATTAGCCCTTCTTTTATACATTTGAAGTACACGACAAATGCACATTCAATAATTTAAGAAGACATCTTTTTCACACAAGTATATATAATGTAGCATTATTTTAATGACAAATACATTTTAATGAGAGTTCCACCTCATGAAATAGTCCACCTTTTGAAGATAATTGTAGGTATTAAACCTAAAACGCAATCTCTCCTTTTCTTCTGGGTTTAAAATTGATTGTACGTGTTTGAATTGCAAGCAGTCCAGATCGAGAGAGTTGAAAATCACTTCAACTGCAATCAGCAAGTCCCTGAATCAGCAAAAATGTTGGTTGAACACAAGTAAGCAGGGCATTCGTTTAGGGGGAGGGCTGCTAGAAGAAGCAATTTCCTGTTAAAGTAGAGCCACTTCATCAGTAAGTGCTATTCTTAGCCAGTCAGGCTTCCTGCAGCATATGTGTTTTCCTGCTCATGTTGACCACGACACAAAATATTTTTTGGTCCAACTTGCAATGCAGTTTAATCCCAAATTAGAGTTTAACAAAATGATTTAGACAAATGATGGAAGAAAGAATTAAGCATAAATTATGCATAACAGTTCTTTTAGAGATTTGTTTGCACTGAATTACAGAGAAAACTGCCAGAAATTATTAGGCCCGTTCTAAAAGGTTACACTATTTCAACCTTTCAGATTTTTTTCTTTAATGCTGAGATAGAGATTAAAGAAAAATTTGCTTCAATTTCTACATTTCTGTGACTGTCCAGATAAAATACAATGCCATTTCAGACAAATGAAAACTAGACAAAAGACTTCCTGGACTTCCCACAGTAAACGACTCGAATGCAAACAAAGAGCTGGCTTGACTGCCATGGTAATCAAATGGTTTGAAGCAAATGTTCCTTAACAGGATCTATGCAAGATTTCTGCATTCATGCACAGTAATACACATACTTGTACTCAACTACATATTCCATATTCCATATTCCGAAGCCATACAATAGCTTCAAGTGACGAAAAGAACAATTTTCAATTGAAATCTTCCCCTCTCCGGTAGCTCTCAAACTAAATTTGCATTTAGGCTAATCAGAAATGCTGGTATACTTCAAATGTGAATATGCAGAAGTAGGCTACAAATGACATTTGAACGGTACTGAGGGGGAAAGATGCAATCGGCTCTTGGTCAGTTTGTATTGTTCAACTCTACGTGAAATAAAAATTTATATTATTTATTTTCTTAATACATCAATCTTATTGTGAGCAATTCATCGGTTTTCATCATTATTATTTTTGGACTGTATAACTTGTAATCAAAATGTAATAACTAGCTCTTCCTGTGAAATGACACTATGTGAGGCTTTCTGAAGTTCAGCCAATCACATTGAAATCTGCCTCAGTTTCAATATGCAACTCTCACTTTTCACAAATCCAATCAAAAACTGTTGTATTAATACCAAGGGGAGGACCCTTCTCCCCCTCTTCAATATCCATTTCACTTGATTAGCTTGTAATAAAGTCTAGACTCTAGAGTTTTCTTAGTATCATTTTTGAGTGCAAAATATTTTCCTAATGCTTTTCAAAAGTACAACTTATTTCTTTAGGGTTAAATCTGTATCATACTGAGTGCACCTAAAACTATAGGTTGCAAATTCCGTTTCGTGATGACTTTACGCTGCATCCAGTATGACTGAAAAAGTTTTACTTTACGATCACAACAAAATTAACAATGCCTTTAACTCTTTCAAAACTTTTTCTCTCTCCTTTATCCTCCTCCATCAATTCGTAACAGCTGATGACTTTGCCACATTCTTCATAAATAAAACAACAACAACCATCAGCGGCCAATTCTCCACACCATAAACCGACAAACACACATCTTAACAGCAAACACACACACTCTCCCCTGCTTTTCTCAGTTCTCGGAGGACGGAGGCATAAGTCTCCAAACTCACACTATTACCTGTCTGCTTGATCCCCACTCATCTCCTTCAAGACATTTCTTCTTCAGTTGTCCTGCACTCACTCATATCATCAACACCTCTCTTCACACTGGTATCTTTCCCACAGCATTTAAGCTCGGGTAACCCCACTGCTTAAGACACACACTCTAAATCCAGCACTTTTAGAAAATGACATACTATCCCTTCTTCCATTCATTTGCTAAAGCACTTGGACAAGTCGTGTTCAACCAAATCTCTGCCTTTCTCACACAGAACAACCACCAATCTGGTTTCAGAGAGGCCACTGAACTGAGACAGTCCTGGCCTCGGTTACTGAAGCTCTGAGACGGCAAGAGCAGCTTCCACATCTCCAGTACTCATCCTTCAGCATCTGTCTGCTGCTTGTAGTTAACCAGCAGATCCTACTGCCAACCCTCATGACGAAGGGCATAAGTCACAACATCTAGCTCTGGGGTGCCTCAGGGCTCAGTGTTAGGACCCCTTCTCTTCTCTACATGTTCTACATCTGCCATGTGCAAGTGAACGGCGTCTTGTGGTATCATCCCAAATATAACAGAAATCAGGTTTCTCAGGAAGAGGAAAACAAGAACAGAACAACCAGTCCAAAGTAACATAGCCTACACAGTAACAGGTACATATATACGTCGACAGACACTAAACAGGACTAAACACGGGGCTTAAATACACAGCAAACAAGAGACACACACACCTGAACCAAACTAACTCAATCAGTAACCAAGGATACAAACAGACAGGGTACTGAGGAAGACTGAACTAATTAACACAGCAAAACACTAGAACAGAACTACACAGATTAATCAAAAAACACATGAACAGGCGACTGTACTGTGCTAGACTAACTGTTACAGCATTGTCATACAGCAGTTTACAGCATTTGACTGATCACAGAGTATCCACCAAGTATCCACCTGTTATTATTTGATGTGAAAGTGAATTTCACATGAAAAACTAAACTCGAAATAAAAATATGGAAATCTTCCTGTGAAATATAACTTAAACAGTGCACCAATACACAAAAGCATGGTTATTCAAAGAAATAGGAGGCCAGTTTGGTCAAAGGCAGGAAACAGCTTTGTGGATAGATGTTATTGTTTCCAACTAATGAAAGGAAAAGTGTGACGCAAAGAGCTGTGATGTGAATCGGAGTGGGTGGTTGTACATTCATGAAGAATTGTGGGATAGTTCTTCATAGATTGGAAGGTTAAACTGGACCTCTGATGGATGAAATGTATCTGTAATATCAGAGTAATGAGACTCCATCAGACTGGTAGCATAACTAAGAGATTAACGAAGTGCAGTACACTAAAAACATAAAGTAAAACAGTTCTACCAGTTCTATCATTTATTGGCAGCCCAGCAAGCAATTATTTATAAAGTTCTTTGGCGTAGGCCCCGTCCATAGATTGTAATCCGAGGGTAGCGGATCAGCATCTCCTGCCTGAAGACGAAGGCAGGGGCGCAGCCGACCCCCCAGGGAAGTATAGACGGGACCATCCTGGTGGTGGTGGGGAGGGTGGAGGTTATTGTCGCGTCGGCATCTGCGAACTCAAACATGTGTCAGTACCGATCTTTTATACGATAAGAATAAGGGTGTGATTGGATAAACTTGAAGGTAACGATTGACGCAGTAATTAAGTCTTCCTGGCAGAACTTATGCTGAAGCTTTCACTTTCATTAGTAAGATATTATCATATCAAAGTTGTCAAGATAGTAAGATGATAGCAATGTTTTGTCAGATAATCATGTTGGTTGAAATACCAATATCACCTGGACTGTAATTCTTACTAATATCACTCTACTGTTACATTGATTAATATGATTCATATTATTGTGAGAATTCATATTTTATATTATTGCCTAATTACGTAACTGAACATAGTCAGGAAAAAGGCATGTCTTATTTTGAATAGCTGCATGAAGGTCCAGACACAAATATCTTTTCATATTCCTCTACAGACAGTGACCTCTGAGCACCTTTATGACTTGCATATCAGCATTTCATGAGTTCACACTTAAAAGAGTAGGCGTATTTGGCATGCTGTCCGAGGGGAGGCTCCGAGCTGGGAATGTGACCCAAACCCAGAGTACTCCCCCGTATCCCTGGCTGGGATAGGAACCAGCCGAGAGTGAGTCGGCGGCTGGAGGAGGGATGCAGAAAAAACTGACGAGGAACGTTAGTGCGTCGGCTATTTATATGGGCCTGATTGGGAATTAAACATCATGTCTATGGCTGTGCTTGGTCTTGATGCCCAATTCCTACACTGTAACGAGTGATCAGTTGACTTAACTCAGTTGTTTATTTTTTTTTCATTTTCAATTTAGGTTTAGTTCACTTCAGAATTAAAATTTCCTGATAATTTACTCACCCCCCCCCCCCCCCCCCCCCCCATGTCATCCAATATGTGTATGTCTTTCTTCTTTCAGTCGACAAGAAATGAAGGTTTTTGAGGAAAATATTCCAGGATTTTCTCCATATAGTGACTTCAATGGCAACCAATGAGTTGAAGGTCCAAATGTAAGTTTCAATGCAGCTTCACAGCCGAGGAATAAGAGTCTTATCTAGAGAAACGATAGGTCATTTTAGAAAAAATGATAAGTATATAATACGCATCACGCGTGACCTTTCCAACGTGATTACGTAATGCAAGGCGCATCGCAGAGTACTGCAAGATGAGCATTTGTGGTTAAAAAGTATATAAAATGTTAACATTTTTTAGAAAAATTATAACATTTTCTTCTGCATTTCGGTATGGCGGTAGGGCGAAAAACTCCCATATAATTTTTAGAAAATGGCCTATTGTTTTTCTCGGCTGGATCGTGTCAAGACCTTGAAGCTGCACTGAAAATGCAATTTGGACCTTCAACCCGTTGGTTGCCATTGAGAACCACTATATGGAGAAACATCCTGGAATGTTTTCCTAAAAAAAAAATCATTTCTTTTCAACTGAAGAAAGAAATACATACACGTCTTGAATGACATGGAGGTGAGTAAATTATCAGGACATTTTAATTCTGAAGTGAACTAATCCTTTAATCGAAGTAATGTGGAATTGTCAGTTTCATATAACTTCATTTTTTCAATTAAGCATTAAGTTTACTTAATAATTTTAAGGCAACGGGCTTACTAAATGTTTTTAAGTAAGTAAACTGAACACTTTTTACAATGTGTCGACTATATCCGGAAGGAAGCAAAAACGGTGCGAATTTCAATGGACGCAGTCGAAATGACGGTACAAGCTTTTGCTTTCCGCATCATCTTTCAAGGTCAGCAAAACATTGGGTTGATTTAAAAGAGTCATGTGACCACGGAGTTGGACCATCGTTGCTTTTTCAATTACGTACGACTCGCATTGACGGAAATATCATATCACGTCTTCGATTCATATCAGATGTTTTTCCACACACCTGTATGACCGAGGCCTGAAACCTCATGAATGAGCTAAACTCTGCAGGACAGTGGATTTTGAGGGCCAGTTGAGAACCCCTGCAATACATATTGTTCAATTTTTAACATTTAGTTCATACACAAAAGATTAATTAAAGATAATTATATAAAATTGTGTTTTGTTATTTAATTAGACTTATTTCAGTTTGTTTTTCAGATTTGAGTTGAGGTTAATGTTAAAGTGGTCCATGTGTCGAGCTGAGCCCCACACCGGCCTCCAGTCTCACGGAGGAGCTCCTGAAGGAGGTGGAGGACAGTGAAGGACGAGAGAGGACCAGGTCTGGACTTCATGTTGTGTTTTACTTATTTTTATTTATTGCGCCATTTCTCAAAACTCTACACACAAAACCACAATACACTCTCACAAGATGCAAAACACCACTCATCTCTTGCAAAGGCAAACACTTCATTCAAAACTATATTAACTCTTCTAAAAATGCTAGTTTTGGGTAGTAACTCTACACAATGATTACCCACATACAAACTTTACGTTGATTGTTCGCCTGTGTCAACTACTTTAAAGACTCTCTTCAGAAAATCAATTGTATATGCATCATTTGCAGTCATTTATAATCAAAGAATTCACTGTTTTGATTAAAACGCACCTGATGTCGTAATTATGAATTCCCAACTCGTAAATATGAGCTTCCCAGGAAGACTTAAACACACTCTAAGTTACTGGCGTTTAGATTACATCCACAAATTATTAGTCTAAACTGCAGTTTCATGAGAACTGTATTGTCTGAGCAGGACGGCCTGTATTGGAAGCAAAAAGTTAATTTCATGCTCATTTCGTGTCAGAAAAGCTTCTGAGGACATGAGAGAATCTGGCATTTTATATAATAACAGCAGTTGCTCTTTTACTGCTCGTGGATAAGGCCATGATGACAGACGAGGGAAGATGCACGAACTCCCCCACACCAGTGAGAGCAACAGTGTTCCAGTGCTTGATTGGGTTTACTCCATTATCGTGAACTAAGAGAAACAAGAAAAATAATCTTTCTACAGTTTTGTAAGAAACCATATGGGTTTTTTTTTTTTTTTTTGTCCAAAATATATTTTTAAAAACATTCTAAATATATGCAGTAACCAGCAAAAAAAAAAAAGTAATATATTTTGTTTAAACCAAATATCAAAATATACTACAAACTTCTATGAGCATGCAAATACATTTAATACATTACAATAATCTTAAAACACATTTTGGGAAAATCATTTTTTCCCCCCTAAATTTATTTATATTTAAACAAACAAACAACAACAACAACATCAACAACACAACACTTACTTGTATCGACAATATCTAATAATGTCCCCAAAAAAGGCCTAAATGAGGAAATATAAGTAACTGAACCTTATCAAAAATATGTTTGTTTGTTTTTTACTTTGGCAATATATATTTTTGGCTATTTTTTTATGTATCTTGTTTGCCGTATGTGACTGCAGGGGAGGTTATTCAAACCCCCCCCCAGTGCCTGGTACAGCTGAGCCTCGTCTACACACTCCTCTGTCCTCCACCAGAGCCTGTACCAGAACAACCAGTGAGCATGTGAAGCGCATCCCACAGACTGGACAGTGGCTACGCAGCAGTGTGTTATAGCTCTGCTTTTACAGCCGTCCACAATGGCCAAGGCGGGATTTCTAGAACTATGGCTCTTTTTCTTTAAACTCTACACACAAAACCCCAAAACAAACACATGGGGTGTGGGCTCCTATTATGCATTACATTTACTCATTGTCCCACTCTCTCACACATCATATCTTTTCAACAAGACTGTAATAAAACTGAGGGCAGTTGGAGTCGCAGTTTGCATGTTTTCCCAGAGTCTGCGTGCGTTTCCTCCGGGTGCTCCTGTTTCCCCCACAGTCCAAAAACATGCAGGTTAGGGGAATTCGAGATGATAAATTGTCCGTATGTGTGAGTGTGTGTGAGTCCTTAGGCATGTAACCTACCCTGGAAAAAAAACATAGCCAAAACTTCATGGAGTATCTCGCTTTTGGCAAGAGATGGTCATAGAATCGCCAAGAGCCAGACATGACTGAAAAGGTTAATGAATGAATGATAATAAAACTATTTTTGTAACGAGGAGAGCAAGGAAGGCTTGTGGAAAAGTGAATCTAATTGCAGGAGATTTTAATAAATGAAAGAAGAGGACAACAACAACAAACAGGAACACAGAAGCACTTTCTCAGCACTTATTGATTTTAGATTTTGGAGTTTATAAATTGGCAAATGAGCATTGTGTATAAGTAATTGGTAAAGGAATGTGTCATTTTGAAAGCCATCGTTTTCCAAATAAAACAAATGAGCTGCTTTGAATGATGTGTCTAATGTAGAAAAATGTGTTTAGAGTTTTGCAAAAAAAATATTGCAAACTGAGTGTAACTAAAAGGTGGGGTATGTGATTTGCAAAACGGCTGGCAGATTTTGAAAATACACAACTCAAATGGTCCTCCTTCTTTCCTCCAACGCTGGCCCTGATTCGAGTGAGGGGGATGGGGGGAGGGGTGTGTGGTACGACCGTTTGATTGACGGACTTACTGTCCAATGATTCTAGGTGGTCTTGGAAATGATTGGCTGGAGTTTTTTGAGTCCTGCCCGTTCCACAGATGATTAAATTGCTTAATTTTCATGTCAGTGCTTCTGACTCAGTGGCTGTAAGTGGGTTATGAATAGGATTTCAAGTGATTTTGAAAAAATTGACAAAAAAAGAGAATCACATACCCCACCTTTAAGGTTTACTTTCCTTGTTGACCGCACAATGTAGGTTTAACACACACACACACACACACACACACACACCCTAAACCTCCCCATCACACAAAACTTTCTGCATTTTTACATTTTCTTACTATCCTTGTGGGAACATTTTGTCCCCATAACGTTGGGAATACCTTAACCACACACACATGCACATGCACTAAATTTCGAAAAATCATTGTGTCTGTACAGGATGTTTTTGTTTTTTTTCACAGTAATAAGAATGATATTTTTTCACAGATTGACAATTTTGGAAGAAATGTCACTAAGCGAAAAACAAACCAACAAACACACAAACTGACTCTAATATTTTGAGAATTTTACTGATTGTGTCCTCAACTGTTCAGTATTTCTGTGAGACTTAACTCAAGCGCAGTTTCAGTCCGTCTCTAGATGTTGTGTAATTGGACGGGATCAGTGGAGAGAATGCATTAGCTCAAGGCCTGCTTGGGTTTGGGTGGGAACTGCAATTAATCAGCTTTAATCCCAGCAGTGGGGATCAAACTCATAGCCCACAGACAGCGTGTTCTTTCGGCTCGGCCAATTAGTCGACAAACTAATCTTATCCAACTGGTCCAGACAGATTTTCTCCCAAAACAAGGGCCATATATGTCGGGCAGGTTTTAATTCCACAGCAGTCGTCAATGACATCATTGTTTAATGCAATAAAAGGAGTATTATTTGTCAAGTTGTGCAGTGTTGATAGAGGAACTCAGCTGATACATGTTTGAACAGTCTTGTTCTGTGTCTGAAATTTGCCCAGTTGTAGTGGTTCAAAACCATAGTGGACGTTATCGAGTGCATTCTTTCAATCCCACAATGCACTGCAAAAACACATTTTAATTTTACTGATTGTGCACTTGTGGTGTATATTTTTTTTTTAAACTTGACTTTTAGTGTAATATAATGTTAATGAAATAAAAGGCAACTTAAGTGTACTTAAAGACAGTATACTTTCATGACTTCCACTAACATACTTGTACACTTCGATGGAAAACACCAAGATTTGAATAAAATGCACATTAAAAAAAACTTACATTCGCTTGAGGTGGATACAGTTCTTGTTTTATAAGAAGAAATGCACATAAACTATGATAAAATACTACAAAACACGTTATGTGACTGAATAATTTTCTCAGAATAAAAGAATATTTGTGTTCGACATAGCTCCATCAATTCATGTGAAGTGACATGATCTTGTTGCAATTGCACTAGTGCGTGCACATGTACGTATTGCGTGGTTATGCAGTTTGTCTATTTATTAAATTACATTTACTGTATCATTTGGCAGACACTTAAAAGTGACTCACTGTGCCTGGTATGCATTGTTAACAAGCTGTTTGGATTGATGTACAACTTGAAAACTTGAAAGTAAACTTAGCAGGCTGATTTAAATCTTGCCACTCAAGACATGACATCAGACTGTGGTGGTACTGGTGGTTACAGACGTTGACTGGTTGGTCCAGTTGTGCCTGCAGAAAGGGAGCTGTAGATTGATAGCATTTGTTTGATTGGTTTGCTGAATGCATACATAACAGCTGCTTCAGTGGAAATGCATGTGAATCAGTATGATAGTATACAAAATGAGATCATGGACCCAGGAAGTTTTGAAATAGTTGTCATGGGAGGTTAAGTCAACATGCATCAATCTACAGCCTAAGTTTGAGGTTTTGAATTTAAAGACCTTTTTATTTTTGATCTTAGCAAAGACGTCAAAACTTTGGAATGCCTGTGGAAAAACTCACACAAAAGAAACCTGACAAAGGCAGTTTGCTTCTTAACAACTACCTGTTGATACCCTCATTACATTTGATTATTTCATGATCTGCAATCCCACGGTGAAACAGTTTTGAAAAAGAACAAATACAGTTGCTTCTATGGTTTTAGTTAAGGGTGAAGTGTGTCGTTTTCGATGCACCTAAACCTTCTGACGGGACTAGTTTTCTAAACAATGTTTGAGTTACAATTGTTATTCTTGTTGATTACAGAGGTGGAGTGTGTGTTCCCTTACGAAGTGTAACTTAACACTGCGTCTTGGATCGACTCTATAGGGATGCCATCAGCGTAACCAGTGTCTATAGCATGTGTGAAACGTTAAGTATTAAACGTTAAGTAATGAGCCATCCTTATCTTCCTTAAAGGGACAATGTGTAGCTTTTTAAGTATTTTATTATCTAAAATCAATATTTTATTCATAAATATGTCCTGAATGGTCTACAAATACCTCAGTCAATGATCTGACTTATCCTCGTCGTAAACGAAGAATTTATTATTTTTATATACATGGGACGGGTAGGTCCATGGAGGCTTCCATGTCGTTCCGCCATCTTGAAAAACTATAATAGCCGGGAGGATCAAAAAGTACTAGGCCAACGCGTTTCTATGGAAGTAAAATAATGCCAAATGTTTTTGAAATAAAAAGCCTGTTGAATTGCACTACTTGAAAAAAAAATGCATTGCATTAACCATGCTTGCATTGTATTTTTAGGACTTGCATTTTTTATTGGCTCAAATTTGACATGGTTGAATATTTAAGCTGTGAATATTTCAATTCAAAACATTATTAAAAAATCAATAATCCATTTTCACCTTTCATATTTCACTTCCAAAATATTCAAACTGTTTAAAATACAACCTACAATATTCAACAGGCAATTTTCGGTCCATTTTATTCCGTTTTAGACTAGCGAAAAGACTTCCCCAACCTACATGCCTCACCAATGGGACTATAGGTGACACTATTCCTATAGGCATGTGCGTTTCAATGCATATGTGAGCAGACGCGTTCTTTCTGTACAAAGTGTCATGACCAAATACTTGTCTGGCATGCATAAAGGTGCATTCACACTGCAGCGTTCTTTGTCACTGCATTTCGCCAGTGGCTGATTCTGGTCTTTCTGTGCTCACAAAACCATTCAGGCTCGGAGTCAGCACGACGAGTACCACCGGATGTACAAGGAGACATATCATAAATGATAGGACTGCTGCTGACTGCTTAAAGGAGCTTCTCCTTCATCTCGGCTCGGCACTGAAGAGCGACGGATCACGTGCGCTCCACTGACTTCACTCGTATTGCTTGTCGCTCCCGAAAGTCGCTCTTCAACTGCATGAAGTTGAATATATCTCAGCTTTGAGGTGTCGCTGGACATGCCCCATCCGGTCGCCAACGGTCGCTCGTGTCGCAGGAAATCACCCGCTCTCCATTGAAATTGTCACGGTGTGGGTTTTGTGTCTTGTTCTGTCTGTCATGTTCTGTGTTCCCCTGTTTTGTCTATTAGTCTCTCCAAGAGTTTCACATTAACCACGCCCCCTTGTTACCTTGTTTAGCTCATCTGTCCCTTGTAATTAAGGCCTGTGTTACAGTCTGTGTGAGTTCTTGTTAGAGTGTTATGCCAGGTTGGTTGTCTTGTTCCCTAGTCTTGTTCTGTCTTGTTTTAGTTTGTTCAAATAAAGTAAACTGCACTTAGATCCAGCCTCCTTGCTTCAACCACTGCTTCATAACAGAAATGAATAGGTAACAGAAATGCCTTAGTACTTCGTTGATGTGTAAACGAGCAGAGGGCTAGCTAAAACCATGTAAAACCTGCAGTATATTCGGTCTCTAGACTCCAGCACTCCCAGAGGTGCTTTACAACTGAAGGGGTCGAACCAGGGCAAACAAACCACCTCATTTTGGGGTCTAAAGCCAGGGGCACACTGTGCGATTTAACATGATAATCGCTGTAAGTCATGTCACACTGTAAGTTCAGTTGTCATTAAATAAACATGATGCACACAAGAAAATTTTGCTTCATTAATCAATGACGCATTAGGTGACTGTGAGCTGCATTACACGTGAGATTGAAACAGTGGCTACAAAGAAATCTCTTACGCTAACTTTGGTCATGGCTTGTCTTGAAAAACGAGGACAATTTGACGGTTGTCGTAGGAGAAGTCACACTGCAGGACTGTGAGTCAAATCTTGTGACACTACCAGAATTTCGTCGGCGGTTAAATTTGATCACAACGTCATTATTCGGCTGTCGGTGAACATGTCAAACTAATGATCAAATATTTCAGATTTAAGCCTAGGATCGGACGATTATTTTAGGATTTGCAAAATTTGTCTCAGATGGCCAAATCGCAGCCAAAAAGACCACTTCTTGTCAGGTTCTCAAGATCCCAGGGACTGGAGAACCCTACTTTAAGACCCGACTAAAGGGGAGGTTTCAGCTCTACAGTTTAACCCGAGGAAATTGGCCTCTCTAAAGTCCATCACTCCTGAAGGTGCCTACAACTAGGAAGGGTTCGCAAACTAGGGTAAAGAGTTCCAGAGATTGCCTCCCCTGAGCTCTTTCTCGAGGAGTGGAGAACCCCACTATTAAGAGAAACAAAAGTTTCTCTCTTCCTCCCCGATGTTGGCCAGGTTCACTCACAGATGCTCTCCATGGCCACCATCACTGCCATAATTGATCTGTGGTCTGTTTAGTGGCCCGGAGAGCAATATCTGTAATGCGGCCATGGGTTGTTGCCGGCCAATGTAATTGTCGAGTTTAAACTTGCTCTTCAGACACTGGTCACGCTGGGGGCATTCCCCATCTTCCAGACGCAGTGTCTCGTTCCCCTTCTCAGGGAACAGTGGTTACAGTCGTGACCTGAGACGTTCCCTTTTCGCACCTGCAGTGTGCGTCCGAAGGCTCATAGCTGTCAGGAGGTAATATTCCCTTTGCATTACCCAAGCTCCTATACTTCCAGCCTTTACAGCCTTCCTTGTGTGGGCCAGGCATTAGACACATGTAGCCTAAGAGCAGAACTTCAAGGTTTAGCTATGTCAACTTCTCTTGCTTGACACAGATCAATACTGGCCCAGGGAGAACATTTTAGACTGCAATATTGGCCAATCACTACCTCTAGGGGGAGCAAATACAAGGGTTGCACTTTTAATAATTATTTACCATCCTCGTACTCCCACCCCTAAGGAAGTGCAGGGAAGCTTCAGCTCTTCCACCACAGAACAATCGGGGGGGAACGCTCACACCCTGCCTGGACTCATCAAGGATCCCAAGTCTCCCATCCCCTGCAAAGGTACCTGATAACAAGAAGGGATGCCATAAGGCAAATTACCTCCTTCAATACTGCTGCCCTTTTAAAAAAGAGCCACCGGGGAGCTACCCTACTTAAAGACCCCAGAATCTCAACACACTCATCTAGGACCTGCTTTAGCCCACACTTGATCAATCAGCTCAACGCCTTTAAAGAGGATGCGTCACCTTGAGAGAGAGAGCCTGCAAGTGTCTCTTCAATAGGAGGCATCCTTACATATCCATATCCCCATTCACACAATCCCTGATCTGAAAATGACTTCCACGACTTAAGGAAGATAAGGATGGCTCATTACTTAACGTTTAATACCTAACGTTTCACACATGCTTTAGACACCGGTCACGCTGATGGCATCCCTATAGAGTCGATCCAAGACGCAGTGTTGAGCTAACCCATCTAATCTTTCAATCAACGGCCAGAGTATATAAGCATTTATTTTCCTGAAATGTGTAAACACTGTGGCTCGGTGACGCTTTATTGAAACTTAATTGTTTTTGCAATGGTACTGGTGGTAATGGTGAAATGACTTCTGAAATCGTGGAATACTGGTCAAGAGCAGCGCTGGATGCCTGATATATATCCTATTTATATTGACAGTTTGATTTGCATTTGTGTGCAACAATCATATAGACCTATTCGTTTTCAAAGTGTATTTCATGTCACCTTTATTTCAACTCACACAATACATAGTTATCACGATAAAATTCTGTGTTTTACATATGATGACTCACTCTTGCTATACAGCGATGAATCCCTCAATTTTATCGTTATCATGAGTGACAGCAGAGGTCAAGAGACCTTTATAAGGCTGTTATCACCTATTCATTCTGGCCCATACACCACTGTAACATGCTGAAATATTGCTATGCCAAGATATGTGCTCAAACTCTGCTTTCTGCTTAAGCAAACTGCTCTGGCCTTCTGTTGCTAAGATAACACCTGTGCTGGTTTTATGGGATGTTGATGAAAAACTGGAAAATGTAGTGTTCTCACTGGCACATAAAACAGCCTTTATTTGTTCAGCTGTGAAATAAGCCACTGCTACAGAAAGACACTATGGGAGAAAAAGCTATAAAATTCTGAGTGTGTGTGTGTGTGTGAGAGAGAGAGAGTTTCATATTTAAAAATAAAAAAGTAGTAGATGAGAGGGGCTGTCATGATTTAATAAACTTCAGAGTTAGTGACGCTTCTCAAAGATGTAGGTCATTGCATGATAACTGATGTAAAAAGTTACAGCTTTACAGTAAAAAGTTACAGCTTTACACAAAAGTGTACATGAACACTCAATCGCAGCAGTTTTCTTATCTTAACTGTGTACTTACAATACAATGTCAACAAATACATGTATGTTTATTTGTGAATGGTCTACTATAAGAATGGAAGATTTAATCATTTGCAATGACTATTACTGTCACGTACTGCTCTGAGACAAGAAGGTTGAGGATCCAAATGCAGTTTTCTTGAACAGAGGGTAATCCAAAGACTTAATCCAGAAAACAGGTAAAAGGTCAAAAACACCGGAAAATCAGTCCAAACAGTAACAGAGTCACAGGGCCACAGGCAATTTACATTTCCCCTATAAAAAACTAAATTTCTGGTAAATTTCCTGCAAACTCATATTTTCACATGCTAATGAGCTTTGTGGTAAAAGTTTGCAGTGGCAACCAGTAGCCTATAGCAAAGCTTTGATGAGCAATGTGCAATGCAGGTGGGTCATTGCATTGAATGTACTACAGTCTTAAAAGTATATATTAAAAGTCTGTACTTGCAGAAAATACATAAATTAAATAGAAGGCCACCTAAGTGTACTTAAAATACACTATAATACATTTTCATTTAATTGTAAATGATATGCAATTTAGTGTCCAAAGGCATTACATTCAATTATTGATTATTTTAAAGTAGGCCTTTATTATTTCAGCAGTCAAGTCAAGCCAACTTTATTTATATACAGCTTTATACAATATAAATAGTTTCAAAGCTTTACAGTGATAAACAGGAAAATAATGATTAAATGTTGCAAACAAATTCAATTCAGCTAGAAAGCAGCTCTGGAGAAAACAGCTCAGTTCAGTCTCATACAGTCAGATCATTATCGCTGAATATTAAGTGCTCTAATCTCTACTCAAATGCACAAACAGCAGTGATGCACCTGCAAGTTCATTACATGGCCACTACTAAAATAAAACACGTTCATTGTGTGTAAACGTTTCCTTTATTTTTTTATTACAAGATAAACGTATGCCATTTTACTGGTATTACTTGTTGGACTTGAAGAAAACTTTTTTATTGGTTTTAGGTCAGTGTTCCCGTAGCTCAAACTGTGGAGCGTGGCTCTAGCAATGTTAATTAAGGTCATGGGTTTGATTCCCAGGAAATGCATGTTCTGAAAAAAATTTATATTTTAGGGGAGACTGGAATGGACTTCGTCAGATGTGTGATTTGTCCTTCAAACTGATCTGTGGTGAAATAGTTACCAGCCATCTCTTTCTCAGATTGGCTTGGGTTGGATTAAAACATCATGTTTTGTTGACTTGTTGGACACAGTAATGTTCAGAGAATTCAGAGTAATCTTACGGACGCTCAGTTTAAGTGGTGTTCATGAAACTAGGCAACTACAGCACATCCAAAACATACATAACTAGAAATTATCAAGTCGCATTATTTGAAGTCGGAAGCCAGTGACAGAGCTGTGATTGGGATAAATGCCCAATATGGCTTTAGTAAAGTCCCACCTTTAAAGAGCCCCTATCATGGATTTTTGAAAATGACTGTTCGTGTAGTGTGTAATATAGCTCTAAGTGAATGAAAACATCCTGCAAAGTTTTATATCTGAAAGTGCCCCGTATATAAAGTTATTGTCTTTCAAAAGTGAGAGTCGACTCTGAGTCTATGAAATGAATTGTTTTTGAAACAAGTCATTAGCCGTTTCGTAGTGATGTAGATACGAAACATTAGCATATTGGCCGCGCCCAGTTATTGCGCGCGCAGACGCAAGTGTAAACTTGAAGTCTCTTGAACACATTCAATACTTCAGCTGAACAGCATCATGTGAGAAGACGCTGTGTTCTACAATGCAAAGATAGTACAGCCACTTTGTTTTCACTGCCCGGGGACGAGCATGTGAAGGATAAGTGGTTAAAGTTCATATTTGCAACGATACCACAACAGTATATCCCGAACCGTGTTGTGTTCTCATCATTTTAATGACGAATCCTTCACAAACATAAATGAATTCAACTGTGGATTCGCAAGCCGGTTGTTCCTGAAGGAGGGCTCAGTACCCAGTGTATCAGCTTCGTCCTCCTCCGAATCACAACCTGTAAGTATTATTAATAATGTTTGCTGTTATGTTTTCTGTAGCATGCTCAATACGTATTTTGGTGTGTGTGTTGTGTACGCTCCGCGCAGCTTCTAGATCTCCATCTAACAGCAACGTGTTCGCTCTCAATTGTTTAGAAATATGTCAAATGTTTGTCGTTGTTATTAGCTACTACTGCAGTGCTTTATCAATATGCTTCTGCGTTGGGCTAAAGCAAATAATGACTTGATTGTGTGTTTACCCCCGAGCTGTGGGCTATGGTCGACTCGCTAACATAAACTGGGTCATTTGACCAATCACCGCAGAATTGCGTCACGCAAAGGAGGTGTTTGGGAAAATGAATTGTTAATTGAATCATTTGAGAGTCGTTGAGCAAATCAGGTAAAAATAAATGCATATTATAAGACAATTAAAGTGTTTTTTGTCCTTGCATGCATGTGAAACTGTTTTTGGGAACTCCAAAAAGAAAAATAGGAACATTTAAAATGCCATGATAGGGGCTCTTTTAAAGAGCCAATTACCATTTGATGTGATATTGCTTATTTGAAATATGTTTATAGCTTTTGAAATTTCTGTTTCCCCATTCAATTACTTAGAGGTTGTACTTTTATGACTGTAAATTGCTGCCCGAGTGCGTTTCCAAGATGGCTTCCAAGTGAACTGACTTGTCTTGAAGGGGACTTTGGTTCAAGTTGTCCATTAGTGTGGCTGTGTCTGTATATCGTAAATGACCTTTCAATCAAGTGGCAGCCTTTGTAGCTACACAACCAGACCTGACCAAACATCTCAACCAACCAACAACCCATTGGTCCATTCGACCGCTGAATGTGTCTGGCAGGTCTGGTTGTATAATGAACTGTGTAAGTAAACAGGCATGCCAATGTGTACTTCTGACGGCATCTGCTTTCTATAATCTCTATGTTTTTCTTTTACTCTGGCCACAGGCAATGTTTTCATGCTGATATGCCTTGACAATATGTGTGCAGCAACTGCAATGATTTATAGAAAATAATTGGTTACATTTTATGGTCCACTTTAGACATTCTACTAACTATAAGTAACTTTACAACTGCATGTCAACGTATTCTTTAACACCTAACCCTATATAACATAAGAGTTTACTAACAGTCTACTACAGTCTAATACTGAGAGATATAGTTGACATGTAAATGACAAGTTACTTATAGCTAGTAGAATATCTAAAGTGGACCATCGATATAAAGTGCAACCTAGCATTCATCCAGAAAACCATTCAGAAATGATAGCCTTTCCTGCATCGATATGACCACGATAAATCTCTGTCTTTCATTGCAGGATTTTGTGCTGCCCTCAGCAGCCTTTGTACTCTGTTGACTGCAAATCATCTAGAGGTTGGCAAAGTTTACTGCAGGGGAAAAGGGCCCTTTTCAAAGCCTCCTTTTGTCTTTTCCTTTCTTTCTCGTCCACGCCCAGCCTACGCTCTCTCCTCCCTCCCCTTGCCTTTCTTTCTCTGAAACACAAAGCACAAAAAAGTGGCAGCTTCAGGTCAGGTCATGTAAAACGAGCAGACATCAGTTTCTTCTTTGTCTTGAGGGAGAATACCACAGGTTGAGGGTACGGCTGCATTTGTGAGATGATGACCCTTCACTGGCCTGAGGGTGATGCTATTGAACTACACCAACTATACAATGTCTAAGAGTTGAGATCCTCCCTGAGGAAACTTTAATGGCTCAGAAGCTTAGACTTATTGGAGACCGTTTTAGATGTTTCTCTTCAAATTTCTTATGGGAAATAAAAATGGACATGAATTAGTCACTTGTTGTCATATAGACAGTAAGTGCAGGGGTGTCCAGTCCTGCTCCTGCAGAGATTAGCTCCAACATGTCTGGATGTTTCTGATCCTGAAGACCGTGATTAGCTGGTTGAAGAGCGTTTCATTAACTAAACTCTGCAGGACAGTGGCCCTCGAGGAGCAGGACCGCCTTGAGTAAGGCTATAGTCATGGAAAAAATATGACAAAAAAACAATTATACAGTGGTTCTCAACCAGAGAGTTGGGACCCCCATTTAAAATCAGACAAAATCAACTTTTCTAAACTCTAAAAGGCTACACTGTAAAAAAGTGGAAAAGACTCACCCATAAAAATGAGTTTTGTTGGAATTAATTGATTGATTCAGTGATTATTTTGGATTTTAATAGAACTGATTTGAATTCAGATGTTACAATTTATTTTTAGGTTACCATTTTTTTCAGTGTAAAACAGCTAAAACAGCATGTTTCTTATTTTAACATGTTCCCTCAACATCTGTCATTTAGTTCCCACAGTCTTGTGATAAACCTTGGACATGTGAGGGACATTTAAAAGTGTGATTTCTAGACCTGAAAATGTCATGAACATTAATACAAATGAATACAGTAGAATTTTCTCTATTCAATAAAACATTTTCTAGTTACGTCAAGCTTTTTAGCAGGTAGAAATGGCTATTTTTGAGGAAACTATTATTAATTAATCTGGGGGTTTTTTTCGCTCTCAGTGCTGGGTTGCGTAAGGAAGAGCATCTGGCGTAAAACCAGTGCCAAATCCAACATGTTTGCAGATAATTCCAATGAGGCGGACCATGCAAATATAACGCTAGGAAAATATATGTATTTTAATTAATGAATCATAATTATTTTATTTGATTGTTTTACCAAAGTATTGCCAGTCTTTGTTTCTGTAAATACAAAAGGTTGAAAATGAGCAGCGTTGTCTTCACAGAAGGAGTGCCAGAAATATCCGGGAAGGCCTTTGAATGATGTTTTGGACAGCGTAGGGCCTTGGAGTCAAGAAAGTTGGGAATCACTGCAATAAATATCCAATGAATACTGCACACTTCATATGGTGTTTTCATGTGAGAACAAACAAATGTGTATGGAATCTGCTTATTATCAGGCCATAGGTAGTGGGTCTACAAGTGGAGTTGGGATCTAACAGCCACACAAAAGAAACACACCTTGTCAAAGAAAAGCTTGGCTCAGTTAGCTATTGAAAAGGGAACAAGAACCAGGTGAAGCAAGTTGATTGAGGGGGTTCAAAGGGTTACAGAGCGAACGAACAGCACGAAGGAAAACTGTGTTGTTGTTGTTAATGTTGTTGTTGGCCATCACTTCCACTAAGCATGTTATTGATGTGCTGTCTGTTAGTGAATTTTGCATCCATTGGTTGCTGGCTGATTCTGGAGGTTTTCTTCGACTAAATTCATATTTTCTTCCTAAAGCTCTGCTTCCTCAGTTTATAAATCATTTGAGCAATTTGGCTGCTATTTAATCTCAATCAGATCAGATCAAAGGATAACCTCTTGCGTCCGGTGTGAGTCTTTAAGAGTTATATGGCTGCTGCCATTTGCCTAAGACAAACAGATCAGATGTTGGTTCGTTAATTGTTGGCGCCTGGATGTCAAAGCAGAGATTGTCCAATTGGATTGTGGAGGTGATCGCATGCAAGAAAGCTCAAAAGCCTTTGCCAGGAGGAATCTCTTGTCTTTCCAATAGGACTATGTCGTAGTCTCTATGGCGGATATCTGTGCAGCTGCATCTTAGGCTTCTCCTTGTACTTTTGTCTGCTTCTCTAAGGCCCTGTTTACACCTGGTATTCAGATCAGTTTTGGTCGATCGGATCACCAGTGGAGGACGCTAACACAGGTGTAAACGGGGTCTAAAACGCTTTGAGCTTGTCCACTTCTGACCACTTCCAGAGCGAGTTGAAAACAACTCTCCTCCTACTGAGGCCATTTACACCTGGCCGTTTTACGATCGGATAGCTATCCGATCTGAGAAAACGCACGAAGTGGCCAGGTGTAAACAGCCCCTTCGTGAGGTAAGTTCAAATTCACTTGAGAGATCAAAGTTCTTGTTCAACCTCAGATTCGAAACTAATATATAGCTACATACTCATATAGGCTAGCATACACATTTCCCTGATATAATGTCCTTGTGCAGATAAGAGTGGGGTGTGTATTAATGAGAAGAGGATGTGCGCTGCTACATCCACAGCAGGACGTCCCTGCACACACTTCCTGATCAAGAGTTTTCCCATTTCACTTGGCAGACACTTTGGAAGCTTTTTTGTGATGCGCATCCAAAAACGTCCCAGTGGTGCTGGTACTGCCATTTCAAAAAAATGCTTAGAGAGGGAATATCAAAGGCATTTCTGGAAAACAACTCTGGTCAGATGCAAAACACTGGAACATTCCTTCCTTGTTCAACTCTCATGTTCTGGTTTGCATCTGAGACCCCAAGGCCCTTTTAAGAGCTTAAAAATATACTTTACATTTGAAGAATCAGGCAGATGAGCACTGATTAGATACAAGTTTTGTATACTGTATTATGTAAAAAAAAATGTAAAACGTGATCCCAGACATAACATAATTCATAATAATAAATATATGAATAAAACATGCAATTCAATTTTTTGATTAACATTTTAAGTGAATAGTGTGTTATTCGTCGGTACCTTTAGGTTTAATATAGTTTAAATGTACTAAATTGCAACTTTATCCCTACAAATTACCAATATATTTAAATGCATGACATACGTTTCAATGGAAATTACATTAAAGTATATTTTACTTTACCTTGAAATGAATTACATTTAAAAAAATGTTTTACTTTAAATTAAACAATTATAAAATTATTTATGAAAATGCTCTAAATGGCTTTTTAAGTAGCTCTTTATTGAACTAGTTGCATTTAATATGTCTAATATTTAATATATTGCATTTTCATTTCATTTTGAACAAAAGTATGTTCTTTTATATTATATAGCATATTCTTATAGCATTTCTAATTTTTTTTTTTTTTTTTTAAGTATACATTTTAAAAGTATACTAAAGTGTACTTTGTCACTAGGGACAGTTGTCTATTTTCATTTTTTATCTTTATTGTTTATTTATTTATTATTTAGAAAGTCAGTTTCAGAATCTCATCATGTAAATATTTCTGGCACAATGAATGTCCAGGAGAATGGGAAAAGGCATAAACAGTAAGTTTGATCACATAATGGAGTGTTATCACTGTAAACACATACTGAATGTGCACAAATGCATGTACTGTAAGCCCACTGTAGCGTCTGTGCTGCTGCCATCCCCCTAAAACACACCCACCCTGCTCCGTCTGGCATCTGGGACAAGCCAGACATCTCCCACACAACTGACGTTCCCATTTCAAATTCCAAGGAACAAAAGCGTGTGCCCACAGCCGAACAGCCGAACAGCCGGCCCGCAGTGCTCCAGTGGACACCGGCCCTGGCACAGACCCAGACACACACACACACACATGAAGAGACCCCCACCTCTGTAGAGGAATGTGTTAATAATTCACTTCATAAAGATGAAAGGGCCTTTGATATGACAAGGAAGGGGAGAAAACATTAACATGTCTCAAAGTCTCTTTCCAGTGCGCAGTATATGCAGTGTTTTGAAGATTTCTAGTTACTGTTTGCTAAAAAATGCTCACAATAGCGCCTTGTTCACTCTTATCAAAGTGTAATTCTTACAATTTACAGTTTATTCAAGACCTAGCAGTTGTGATCTTTGTTGGATTTGTTAAAAATGTCGTAATATTTTTATTTATTGATTCCCTTTTAGGATATTTAGATTCACTTGTATCATGAAAAAATTACACATTTATATTTACTGATTGTTTCTCTTCTCTTCTCTTCTCTTCTCTTCTCTTCTCTTCTCTTCTTTTCTCTTCTCTTCTCTTCTCTTCTCTTCTCTTTTTTTCAACAATTACATCATTTTTCTTTACTTTCTGGTATTTGATTTCATCTGTTTATATAACAATGTTTATCACCATAATTGCTCAAACTTCCAGTGTGCTCGTAAAGGCGGGTTGAAGCAACTTCAGCCATGAGTTTTGCAAAGAACCTCTGGGCTCATTTACATACAGACAAATGCTGATATGGGGAATAATACAATACTGAATAATACGTTTTATTGACGGCTGCATATAGCCATGTCAGATAATAACATCTAGGCTATTGACATTTGTCATGATTGGCGTTTATTTATTTGCTTGTGTATTGCGCCAGCTGCTGGACCAAAGGGGAGTATGCGGTTTCTGCACTATTGAAGCGTTCGGGGTCGTTAAAGGCAGCTAAAATGACAACGAAACCTTTACGTAGAAAATTAATTTGTTGACTTTTTTTTTTCTGTGTCCAGTTACCTGAGTAGCTGTATTAAGAGTAGCTTATTATAATGGTAGCAAGATGCTGCAAGGTCAAATTATTTTGTAAAAAAAATAAAAAATAAAAAAAAAAAATAGGCCTACAGACTAAATCTGCAAAAAAAAAAAAAAAAAACGTAATCTGAAATAAACACACACACACACACACACACAGAGAGAGAGAGCTTTGTTTTGCTATACTTGTGAGGGCATTCCATAGGCGTAATGGTTTTTATACTGGACAAACTGTATATCCCCTTACAATGCCCCTATCCCTAAACCTACCCATCACAGGAGGAGACATTCTGCATTTTTAAATTTTTAATAAAACATTGTTTTTTATGCTTTTTTAAGCTATTTGAAATATGAGGACTCATGAAATGTCCTCATAAACCACGTGTACGTTGTAATACCAGTGTAATGCACATGTCATTATACACATTTGTGTCCTCATAAATCACATAAACCAACCCACACACACACACACACACAGAGAGAGAGAGAGAGAGACGCGCGGGGGCGCTCTCGCGCACTTCACTGGCAGAATGCAGCTGCTGCTGTTATGAATGAAACATCTCATTCTATTCATTGACTTCACGTCACTATCACAGAGTGTAATTAGAATCACAATTGGATTGAATGGATTCTACATGTCACTGATTCCTCCAGACTCAGAGAACTGTGATGTGGAGTGGAGGTCGTGAGATATTTGAGTTTATCTCTGGAATCAGTGTATGAGGACATGGACTCACTGCGGCTCAATGACTGCCTCTCGTGATGTCCTCGAGGGTTCCCATGGTGACAGGCTGCATGAGACATATGAATGAAATGAAAATATGTGTGAAGGACTGGTGCTGGTGATTCTGTTTTGACAAGATCGTAACAGGTTTAATCTTGATATTAAAACCTGACAATTCATGAAATTACTTTCATGACACAATAGAATAGAATGACAGAAGAATGTAAAAATGAAGACAGGACATAATAAAATAATATAGAATAGAATAGCCTATAGAACAACAGAATAGAACAGAAGAATGTAAAAAAATGATGATGAGCATAATAATAAAAAGTTGTTGATTAATACTTTAGTCCCCTCTAGAACTTGCTGTGTTTTGCTTGGGTTGTGCTGGTTAAAGGAATCACTGTTAAAGGGTTAGTTCACCCAAAATGGACAATTCTGTCAGTAATACCTTCGTTCATCTTCAGAACACAAGTGAAGATATTTTTAATGAAACCTGAGAGATTCTGTTCCTCCATTGACAGCTACGCAACTACCACTTTCAAGCCCAAGGTAAAGACTTCATTAAATCCATAATAATCCATGTGACTACAGGGGTTAGCCTCAATTTATGAAGCGTCGTTAGTGCTTTGTGCAAAAACAAAACAAAACAAAAAACATAATTTACCACTTTATTTACAAAATATCAACCTCCTATGCCCATTCAGCACGGTACATGCGTGCTGTGATGACGCGCGTCGGAGGTTAATATTTTGTAAATAATATTAATTATTTATATATAATATATTTTGTCGGACTGTTTGTACTGTTTTTTTTTATTCTAAACTGTTTTAATTATTCTTATTTCTTTTGATTATTTTAATTTATTTATTCTAAACTGTTTTAATTCTTCTATGTAAAGCAGTGCACTTACCATTAATAAATTAAATGTGCTATAAATAAACTTGCCTTGCCTTGAAGTGGTAGTTGCGTAGCTGTCAATGGAGGGACAGAAAGCTCTCAGATTTCATTAAAAAGATCTTAGGCTAGCCTACATGAGGGTGAGTAATTAATGACAGAGTTTTCATTTTTGGATAAACTACCCTTTTAAATAATAACTGCTAGAGTGAAGAACACACAGCAACAGTCATGTGTCTACAGCATGATGTGTGAAGTGATCTCACACACACACGCACACGCACACACACACACGCACACACACACACAGGCTGTACTAGTGATGCCAGTAGGCTTCTGCACATGCTCAGTGTGTTCCCCCATCATCACATCACGCAAAATCAAGCGGAGCCGCTGCTCGCGCATCTGCGACACCTGAAGACGCGCTCTCGCCTCTCGCGTCCCCGCGGCGTCTTCTGCGCGTCTGTGCTGTCGCGTCGCGGTTCTTCACGCGAGCGGGTCGAGTCGCGGTGTGTGTGTGTAAGCGGACAGTGCTGGAATCAGGAGCCGAGGGACATCATCATGTCGTGGGCACTGGAGGGATTTCTCTGAAAGCTGCTTTTGATTATGGAGTTCAACACCTCATCCGTGTTTGAGCAGCACAAAGGTAAAGCACTGAACACACACACACACACACACACACACACACACGCACGCACGAGCTGATAACAAGAAGGTGTTGCCATGGTAATGCCTATCAGCGGGGTTTGCCGTAGCCCATCATTTGTTTGTCTTGCTATTTGTTTGTGTGTAGGTATAACCCACCAGAATGAAGAATACTAGCGACTATGATTATGTTGATCAGTAAAACATGAGGGTGAGGGTCAACATCCAAAATCTTCATGAGAAACCCCAGGGTTTTCTGTTGTAGTCTGATGAGGTCTCTGTCAGCGGATCCTCCTTTGCAATATACCCAACAAGCTCCCTAGACAATATACATATAAGCTCAAAGGAACATGATTGGATTTCTCTGTGGTTGTTAAAGCCGTAATGATTTCTCAGTATATTTCATGTCATCAACGTTGTCTCCATATCTCCTTAGGAGTTAATTAATTTTCCAGTTGTTGACAACAGTAAGAGTAGGCTACTGAGCTAAGCTTAATAAATCACATTTTATTTGGGAAGAATTTGGAGAGAAACGTTTGAATTCATATAGAGATTTCTCACTTTTGATTGAAGGAGAATGGAAAAAGTCTCCAGTCTATTTAATCTCATTGGTTTTTAGAAGAAACATCTGAGAGATCTAAATGCTTTTCAATAGGAAAGCCCTAGCGTCAAACACCTGCTTCTCTCGACCTGTGGATTTATTAGGAGTGGAAATGTAATTGTAGCTTACGTTGATTAATCTGAAGCTGTGACAACTTCCCCTTATTCTTCTGTAACTCAGTCCTGAAATGTTCAAGCACAAATGTGTCAGTACACCGCATTTTATTTGCACCCAACAGATGTTGAGTGATCCGTTTGATCCGTTTCCCTCTCAGAAGCTGCGGAGGAGGTTGATCTGAATGTGGTGTACCAGGCGGCAGCGAACGGAGACGTCAACACACTGACCGCCACCATCCGAGAAGACCCCTCCATCCTCGAGTGCTGCGATGGGGAAGGTGTCCTCTCACACCACTGCACTTCTGTCATATACTCAAGATTACTTTCATATTAGTTCTACCCTTGTGAAAAGATGCACACTTAATTGTATTGAATGTGCCCTTGTACTTTAAATCTTAAAAGTATATATACTAAAGTATTTTTTATATCTCAATAATATACATGTGTAAAATAAGTATATATATTAATGACATAAAAGTCCACTTAAGTGTACTTAAAGATGACCTATTATGCCACTTTTGACAAGATGCAATATAAGTCTCAGGTCTCCGCAGAATGTGTTTGTGAAGTTTCAGCTCAAAATACCCCACAGATCATTTATTATACCATGTTGTAAATGCCCAACGTAAACAGTAAGTAAAGGAATAGCATGTGTATATCAGACCTGTGTATCAAAGTGAAAGCAGCGTAATATACATTATCGACTTATATATGCTCTTAATATGGATCAAACAACAAAAGAAAAACAGAAAAACACTCACTGCTCTTGACTGAATAACTTTAGTAGCTTTAATAAGAATACATTTATTAGGTGAATGCTGCTGTTAAATGCTCTGGCGAGGAGATACACATGAACTGTTTTCAGCTCACTGAAGGCGGAGCTATGCTAATAGGGCAGAGTCTGTCAGCAGTTGTGCATGATTTATAGGGATTAAAAAAGAGGAGTCGCTGGATTTTTAACATTGTAAGGGGGTTGTCTACACACACTACTGACACACATTTATGTTCAAACACCATGTATAACTGAATTTTTTTATAATCTTTTGTCATGCTGTACACTTATTTTGATGGGTTGACTAACTAAAGCTATCATAGTAAAATATGTATTTGATTAAAAGTATTTGATTATAATTTAACTATGTTATTCAATATTACATTTGAAGTTAATATATTTTAAATCTACTAAATTGCAAATATACAATTACAAAAATATTTTCACAAGAAATGACAGAGAAATAAATATGAAATTACATGAATATGTACTCAGTCCTTCTTAAGCAGGTCAAAAAAGCACTATAAAGTTAGTTTGATATAAATGTAAACTATAATACATTTTCATTTAATTTGAATTCCAACATGCGGTTGTGTCTGAAAACATCACATTTAAGTACTGCATATATTTTAAAGTTTATTATTACAGTAATAAGTTCTCTTTTTAAAGGTATTATAAAGTGTACTTTTTCCACAAGTGTTGATACATCACTGTCCTGAAACTAAAGTCTGTGGTATTTCAGATGCAAGTTGCCCATAGTGATTGTGTTATTAGTGGTGTTTGACAAGGCGACTCTCATGTTGCTCATAGTTATGGTTACCAATCTGAACAAACCCCTCAGCCTAAGTATTGAACTTTGATGGATAATTTTTTAATGCTGCTCACATGAGATACGTCAAATTATGCAGAATGTTGAGTTGAGCTGTGCTTTACATTTGTGCAATATTTATAAACCTGTATACGTGATGTTTTGCTGTGCCAAGCAACCACCAGCTGGCAGCCACCCACGACCCTAATTAGGAAAAAATATTTCATGAGAGCATTCATCACTCAGAATTTGAAAACCTCTGATCATTGTCATACAATCAATCCCAAATATTTCTGAGACAGAAATAATCCATCATCATAAACAGATTACAGTATGGCTAACCTACACTGAAGTTTGAATGAGACCCGCTGTTAAAGGTTGTATCAGTGATTTCAGGCCCAAAAATAAATTATCACATTAGCAGGCTGTCTAAAAAACGCGTCTCTGTATGCAGCCTAGGCTCTGAGATCTGCACACAAAAACAAATGGGTACACCACCACTCAAAACCAAAATAAACAGTGTTCCAACCAATCACCGACAGGGGTGGGTGTTGTGAGGTTTTGAGCTCGTGTACGGCTGGACGCGAAGTCGGAGCAACACACCCTGTCGGTGATTGGTTGAAACACTTTATTTTGGTTTTGAGTGGTGGTTGTCCCATTTGTTTTTGTGTGCAGATCTCAGAGCCTAGGCTGCCTACAGAGACGCATTTTTTTGACAGCCTGCTTATGGGGCGGGCAGCTAGCGGATCGTTAGGACAGATTAGGTGAATGTGATCATATATTTTTGGGCCTGAAATCACTGATACAACCTTTAAGGTCTGTGTTTCTGACTGTGTGTGTGTTGACGACAGGCTCCACGCCGCTGATGCATGCGGTGTCTGGGAGACAGGTGGATACGGTCAAACTGCTGCTGAAGATGGGAGCTTCTATCAATACACAAGACGCCTGTGGACGGACCTCCCTCTCTCTAGCCACATACCTTGTACGAAAACACTCTCAGGATTATGCCCTTTTACAAAGTTTTTGATTTTGATTTTAGGCTCTACTAGAATATGTTTTCATGCTTGAAAGTTAAAAAAAAACACACTATTTTCCCCATGTCTGACATTGTTGCAGCTCTTCTCTTCCCAGTCGGTCAGTAACACTCTGGGGTGTGTTTCCTGAAAGCGTCGTTAGCCAAATATGTTCTGTCGTTATCAGCATAGTTCAACGAGTCTGTGTTTCCCGAAACTATAGTTCTAACGAATAATCGCAAGTAGCATCGACGCACAGTTGTGTGTTTGGAGCGACAGCTCTCGACCTGTGGTTAGAAGCAGAGTTTCTTGTTTGCATGACATGTGGACTCAATAAATCCTTGTCTTGAGCAAAATAAGCAAGCTGGCATTCAGTACAATCTATATCTTTAATTTCGAATACATACAAATGTCATTTACGTCTTTTAGTTTCAAGAGTTTTAAAGCTGTGTTTTTGAAGATTGCGCATGTGTGAACGTGCTCTAGTTTTTAAGAAGGAGCCTATGATTGAATCTGGAAATAAAGTAAAATAACTGAGAAAAATTAGAAATAGTCTTCAGATGCCATATCCATAATTTTTTACAAAAAAATATAGTAATTCTATCTCAAACAGAGTCATTAAAATCCCTCTGTAGTCAATCATTTTATCCCTTAAAACTCATGAATGTAACTCAACACCCTTGCCTCATTTCGTATGCATGGTTCTATGGATATGCAAATGAGCCCCGCCTCCACTCACTCACTCACTCAGAGATCCACTGGTTGACGATCACACGTTGATCTGATTGGTTACAAGGTAGTTTGGGACGTCAGAAACACCAGCGATTACTGGTTCACTGCAGTTTTAAGGAGAAAATACTCAGCAATGCTGTCGACTTATGAACTTACACATGGTTTGTCTTAAAGCACATTAAAAACACCACATAGACATAATGACGACATTAAAACATTGATTTTCACCACAGGCAAAGACAAATTTGCGACAATACAGTTTCGGGAAACGGTCGTGACTATCTAGTGATTTCTTCAACGGTGCTTCGTACTATGGTAATTAAGCAGCGAGTAACGTCATTGTTCTGGAGCCCCTCCTTCTGAAAAGCACACTGTGCTCTGATTGGTCGGCTGGAGCAGTGTGTTGTGATTGGTCGAGCTCTTCAAGTGTGTTTGGGAAATGTCCCGCCCCTTTCCATAACCGCCCGTTTCAACACACTACTAACTCACTCAACCAGGCCCGCCCCTTTATTCTGCGTATGAATTATGTAAATGAACAATATTGACGTGTTCGTTCCCGAAAGAAAACTCAAGACTACAATGGAGGCGTTGGAGTTCAGAAACACTGACACTGATATAGAGAATAACTCCCGCTGGAGGGACTTTAGAATTGAACAGAGCTTTTTCATGCTTAAACAGCAACATTACACAGACTAAAGAAAGATGAACATGGAAAAAAACATAATAGGTCCTCTTTAAAAATGCACATTTCTGCCTTCTTTGTGTGCACTGTTGTCAGTGAATTGTGATTCTTCAGCATGTTTATGAGCTGTCATGTACAAAGTTGCAGTGACCTTCATTTCTTTGACTGAATGAAATGGTTGCTTATTGTTGTGTATGACTTTTACTGTAATCTGCTGTGGTGGTTGTTAACTTCTGCAGGGTTGGCTGGAAGGCTGTGTGTGTTTGCTTCGGAACGGGGCAAAGCAGAACATCCCCGATAAGAACGGACGCTTGCCAATTCATGCTGCTACTGCTGAAACTGACTTCAGGTGACAATAAATTGAAGTTGTTATTGCTTATTGCAAATAGGTTAATGACACAAGAGGTAGCGAGTAGTACAGTAAAATTACTTGCTGTGCATTTGACAAGATGAAGAGATGGTAATTACAAAACAGGAGGAAATCAAATATCAGCCAGCAAAAATGTTAGATTTTTACACTAAAACCTATTTTTTTTTTTATTTTCTTGTTATAAACATCCATCAGTAGATAACGTACTGGAAATAATAAATTAAGACATGATAATAAGATATGTTGTTAAAGTCAACATGAAACCAAAAATCTATTTTCTTAAAGGGTTAGTTCACCCAAATATGTAAATTCTGTCAGTAATTCCTCTCCCTCATGTTGTTCCAACCCCGTAAGACTTCCGTTCATCTTCGGAACATGAATTAAGATATTTGTGATTAAATCTGAGAGCTGGATCACTCCTCCATAGGCTTCTGAGGGACTGAAACTTGTTCCCCCGAAAAGTTATTAAAGACATCGTTAAAATAGTCCAAGTGACTACAGTGGCTCAATCTTCAGTTTATCAAGCGACGAGAATACTTTTTGTGCGCAAAAACAAACAAAAATAACGACTAAGTAATTACTGACAGAATTTTCATTTTTGGGTGAACTAACCCTTTAATGTACATTCCTTGATTCATCAGTGCATGTTATTCTGAAAAAAAAGGTGGAAAATTTTAACTTTCTTCAAAATAATAATGATTGTCACGATCATGTTGTGTTTAGGTTCATTGTCATGTTCTGTTTATAGTTTTCACTTCCAGTTCTTGTTGATTGTCATGGTTTCTGATTAGTTCACACCTGTTCCTGGTTCCATTGATTATCATTCATTGTGTATTTAATCAGCTGTTCAGATGTCATTTTTCTGCACTGTCAGTCTTTAATGTGCATTGTTCATTGGTCTTGGTGTTCAATTAAAAGCATCTTTATCGTTCGTTCTGCGTCACACATATTTTTTTCATAGTGAGAATAATGTCCTCTGCCTCTGAAACGAATGCTCGATTTCAGCTGATGTCACCAATCACTTTTAATTTTCAACCCCTCCCAACCACATCCAAATCATTTCCTGACTTAGAAAATCAAGGCCTACATTTTTTTTTTCATTGATTATCTGGTTCGCATTCTATGATGGAATTAAAATGGTGTTTGCAGCATTTATGGAGAACATTGTTTGTTTGTTTGTTGAAGGCTCATGGCGGTGCTGCTACAGCAGTCAACACTGTGTGAAATCAATCATCAAGACAATGAGGTGAGTCACAGCACTTGTAGTGTACTTCAAATCTTAAATATATATATTATTTAAAAAAAACTAATTGCAGGTAATATACTTGAATGAAATAAAAATACCACTTAAGTGTTAAAGAGATGACACTTTATTTGAACATAATTACATAATTAAGAACACTTTGGTGTTCACTTAACCCTCTGGTGTCCCTATAGTGGCAGTCACAAATGGCTGAATTCTTTTTTTATTTCAAAGAAATTAATGTACTATATTTTAGTTCAATAATGTTTTTTTATTTAATATTTTGTATTTTTATGGGATTTTATGGTACTAAATGATATTTATGCAATAGTTGTACACCTTTTTTAACTTTTTGAGCATGGACCAGCAAATTAAACTGGCAAAGTAACCTTTGGGATTTGAGTTTGGTCTCTTTCTAAAGACAACATATTGACTGCAGCGGCGTTGTTCAGACCGATCGGTGTATGATATTAAAGTACCGCAAGAGCATTTAGAGAACAGGCTGATGCTTTCTATAACGGCTCCTGAATGTTTTCTCCAGACCAGAAAAACCACGCTTCAACTGATGCCTTCGACGTCTTGTATGTTTAATGTCTTCCTCTCAAGAATAAGAACATCACAAACATCAAATGGACACCGTGAAAAAACTGAAAATAAACCAAAATTACAATTAAATTCGTGATGAAGTGATTTTTGCCATGAAGTCGTTTGATATAACTTATTAAATGGAAATCAATACACACAGTACCTTGAATTACAAATAAACAATAACCAAGACACATGCAACATACCGTGTGCCTTCCCATCAGGGTTCAGGAGACATTATGATATATTTTTTGATTAAACACTCTTCTCGATTTGTGTGCGACACCTTGTGTTTCTCAGTTGTTGTGTTTTTTTTCTCACGCAAAATGATCACATCACATGACCAGTACGTATTATATTACTTATTTTCTCCAGTAGGTGTCACTATTGCCAAACTATCATGCAAATCAAATACAATTCCCAAATAAGTATTTAAGTATTACGCAACATTTATAAAACAAACAAAACAAAAACTTTAAAAAAATCCAAAAAATATTCAGCAGGAAAAAACACTATCTGCGACAGCTACACTTTCCAATCCCTCTCGTGGTTCTTTGATGTCATACAACAATCGGTAAGTTAGTAGTTTGTTGAAACTGGCGGTTATGGTAAGGGGTGGGACATTTCCCAAACACTCTGCAATAGGTGTGTTCAAGGCAAAAGAGACTGCAACGGCCCATCTGAAAACAAGGATAATATCGGAAGGGCATTAAATGTAGTCACGCAATGCTGATGTTGTTAACATTAACAATTTGAGAAAGTATAATTTGCACGGTTTGACGTGATGTAAGCGATCGTTAGATTTAATCAGTGCGATTTACTGCAATACTTTTTTCCTTTAGTTGGTCAGAACAAAAGTGGATGTTACTTGTTCAGGCGACATTTTCCGGTAATTTTTTTTATGTTGGTCATACTTCCAAAAAGTATAATCTGTGATTGTGAATGCCAGGATCCACACCGGCGGCGACTGACAGCCACACATTCTCCTCAAAACATTGTTCATCCGCGCCGAGCCGAGCCGAGCCGAGGCACAACCCACGTACAGCTGATCATTCCACCAATAACTGCAATTGCAGATTTCCAACAGAGATGGCGACAAAGAGGAAAACTACGGACTGCAGCTTTAACCCTCTTATTATCCTCTGGGTCCTTTTAACCCGCAAATGACTTTTAGTAAAAAAAAAATTTGTCCAAATGGTATGAAACTTTCTACGACTCTTAACACTGTCTAGATCTACCAAAAAAAATATTGGAATGATATCTGTTTTTATGTTAGCGTGAAAAAAATGCCGACACTTGTTAGCTTCGGGGTCCCTGGAGACCCCGCATAGTAAATATAAAAAATTCATCATCAAAATCAGAAACAACGAAGAAACAACGCAGCTCACATAGACAGAAATAAAGTGGCACACTTCCAACAATGCAAAAAAAAAAAATCCACAATGCACACACACACACACACAGGAATACATTTGTAAGGCTATACTATGCATACTGCCTGCAGTGCACTGACGCATAAACACCTGCAGTGCACTGTAAACGAGACTGTATGAGATGACCACCAATTATTGTTCCTAGTTGTTCAATTTTTTCCCCATTCACTGTTTTTTTAACTAAATTGTATTTTTTTTACTGCTTTATTTGCTCATTTTTTTATTGCTGTTCAGATCATTGCATTTTGATGTTCATGTCATGTCTTTTTACTCAATATGTAATATAACTGTAAATTTCTGTAATTTTTTGTTCTATTACAGTTAGTAAAATTGTAGAATCAAAATTGTAGAATTATATTAAAAACAGATGATTGAAATAAATGATACAATCTAAAGACTCCAACATTTGGAGTCTTGTTCAGGTTTGATTCTAAGCATAATGTAACATTATTGAAAAACTTTTGTCAGTACAAAAAATGCTAAACTTTGACAAAATTTTTTTTTTAATATAATTGTGATTTTATAATATTTAGATATGAATCCAACTGGAAAAACTTGTGAAAAGATATATACACTCACCGGCCACTTTATTAGGTACACCTGTCCAACTGCTCCTTAACACTTAATTTCTAAGCAGCCAATCACATGGCGGCAACTCAGTGCATTTAGGCATGTAGACATGGTCAAGACAATCTCCTGCAGTTCAAACCGAGCATCAGTATGGGGAAGAAAGGTGATTTGAGTGACTTTGAACGTGGCATGATTGTTGGTGCCAGAAGGGCTGGTCTGAGTATTTCAGAAACTGCTAATCTACTGGGATTTTCACGCACAACCATCTCTAGGGTTTACAGAGAATGGTCCGAAAAAGAAAAAACATCCAGTGAGCGGCAGTTCTGTGGGCGGAAATGCCTTGTTGATGCCAGAGGTCAGAGGAGAATGGCCAGACTGGTTCGAGCTGATAGAAGGGCAACAGTGACTCAAATAACCACCCGTTACAACCAAGGTGGGCAGAAGAGCATCTCTGAACGCACAGTACGTCGAACTTTGAGGCAGATGGGCTACAGCAGCAGAAGACCACACCGGGTGCCACTCCTTTCAGCTAAGAACAGGAAACTGAGGCTACAATTTGCACAAGCTCATCGAAATTGGACAATAGAAGATTGGAAAAACGTTGCCTGGTCTGATGAGTCTCGATTTCTGCTGCGACATTCGGATGGTAGGGTCAGAATTTGGCGTCAACAACATGAAAGCATGGATCCATCCTGCCTTGTATCAACGGTTCAGGCTGGTGGTGGTGGTGTCATGGTGTGGGGAATATTTTCTTGGCACTCTTTGGGCCCCTTGGTACCAATTGAGCATCGTTGCAACGCCACAGCCTACCTGAGTATTGTTGCTGACCATGTCCATCCCTTTATGACCACAATGTACCCAACTTCTGATGGCTACTTTCAGCAGGATAATGCGCCATGTCATAAAGCTGGAATCATCTCAGACTGGTTTCTTGAACATGACAATGAGTTCGCTGTACTCAAATGGCCTCCACAGTCACCAGATCTCAATCCAATAGAGCATCTTTGGGATGTGGTGGAACGGGAGATTCGCATCATGGATGTGCAGCCGACAAATCTGCGGCAACTGTGTGATGCCATCATGTCAATATGGACCAAACTCCCTGAGGAATGCTTCCAGCACCTTGTTGAATCTATGCCACGAAGAATTGAGGCAGTTCTGAAGGCAAAAGGGGGTCCAACCCGTTACTAGCATGGGGTACCTAATAAAGTGGCCGGTGAGTGTAGTTTGGTTAGTCACATAGCAAATAGCTTATAGTGGAGGTTTATGGCCATCTAGTGGTTAAAGTGATATTTTTTATTTTAAAACTGCATTTTCCAAAAAAAAAAAAAAAATCTAAAATCTTACATTAAACCATGTAAAATGATCCATGTTATCTGCATGAATGAAAATTAGAAATCTGGGTCTTTTATAAAGTGAAGTTTACATACAATGGCATTTTTTTGTAAAAAGCCTATTTAAATAAATATTTATTTATGTATTTATAGAAATTAAAAAAATATCAAAAATCCTCCAAAAACTGCACAAATGTTGAGTAAAAACATTAATAAACAGAGTAAAATTACATTGTAAAAAAAAAAAAAATTATTATACTGTTACAAAATTAAATGTTATTGTCTGGGGTCCCTGGAGACCCCAAAGATAATGAGTGGAGACACAAATGAAGATAATGGAAGGGTTAAATATAATAGTTTTGTTTGATATTTATAGTTGTTTGGGGATTATTTTATGGTGGCAATTTTTTTTTTTTTTACTTTACAGTTAGGCTATTGAAAGGCTTAATATGTAGCCTAATATCTACCTCTAATTTATTATTTCAACAGTTGAGATAGTCAAGAGCAAAATAAAACAATGTGTGTGTATATATATATATATATATATATATATATATATATATATAAAGTTTTATAAATTTTTGTTCCTGAAATCCACCCTTCTGCTGGGATCAGTATAATCCTTTTGTTGTTGTTGTTGTTTTTTGTTGATCCCGATCTTACAAAAACATTTGAACAACTGAAAGTGATGATTTGATCCAGATCAAAACCAAGATTGGATTTTGTGATCTAATCTGATTTTCAGAATGCAGAATTTTCAAGATTTGATCCAATCTGATCAGATTAATTTTGAACAACTGATGCTCCATTTGCTACTATAAATGAACAGCCATGAGCACTTGTGTAACCCGTGTAATACGGATGTTGTTTGGCAGGGCATGACAGCTCTTCACTGGGCTTCTTTCCACAACCGACCAGAGCATGTGCAGGCGCTGCTGCAGAAAGGAGCCGACCCCACACTGGTGGACAAAGACTTTAAAACAGCGCTCCACTGGGCTGTGCAGGTACACATCATAAACATAACACTGTAATGATATATTATAGCTAGCTAAATCATACTCTTATGTTATAAATAATGTACTGAGATCTATATTTAAACATAATTATATTTATAATTGTAATATCAGAAATTGAATTTCCTTGTAAGGTAGAAAAATGTAATGTTTCATCATGCAATCGAATACTATTTATGTCTTAAAAATTCATTGTAAGCTATGTTTTATATGTACATTTTATATGTGCAAGTTGATTATTAATTTATATGTCTCATTGTTTTATAACTATGTGGCAGAGTGGCAGCCAGTTAATGTGTTCCCTCATTCTTGACCATAATCTGGGCTCCTCTGTGATCAATTATGATGACGAGAATGGGAAGACCTGCGTTCACATCGCCGCCGCTGCAGGATTCAGCGACATCATCTATGAACTGTCTCGAATTCCTGAGACCAACTTGCAAGCTTTAGACGTGGATGAACGGTACAGTAAACATGTTGTGTGATATGTGAGTGGAAAGTCACATTAGTTTTTAGGCATGTCTGCGTTCAAGTGCTATCTTACTTACCATAGGAACAACTAAGACAAAACCTGGTTTTGCTAGCAGCAGTGATTAACAGAGCATTTTTGCCATTGGTTTGGAGGACATCATTTCACTTGAATGAAATGAAACTGAAACTGAAGAATGAAACTCTAGTATCACCATAGAAGCACTGTAGCAGTGATTTTATTAAAATATCAAAATTCGTAAAGGGAACATATTATTTAATATACATATTACAGTTTCAGTCTAATTTCAGTTTATTTAAAAATAAACAATACAAAATAAATGACCATAAGATAACAGATAAAACAAGGCATTACAATGTATTAAAAGCCAACCAAAAGAGATGTGTTTTAAAGGTGGGGTATGTGATTCTCTTTTTTGTCAATTTTTTCAAAATCACTTGAAATCCTATACATAACCCACTTAAAGCCACTGAGTTAGAAGCAATTAAATGAAAATTAAGCAATTTAATCATCTGTGGAACGGACAGGACTCGAAAAACTCCAGCCAATCATTTCCAAGACCACCTAGAATCATTGGACAGTAAGTCCGTCAATCAAAGGGGTTGGTCTGAAGTAGCTTCATTATTCATAAGTGTGGTTTGGGCGTAACGTGGAATAAACCAATCAGAGCGTCATATCACATTCCCTTTAAGAGCATGATGAACGAGGTGCGCTTGTTCCATGGCGCAATACTATTATAACGGCGCATTTACCAGGAGCGCTTCAGAATCGGTTCACAGCCGAGGAGATCGATGTTCACGTCAGGGCCGTAAAAGAAAGAGAAGTGACATTGGGGATGGGACAAACCCACACAAATTAGCTTCGGTTATACATGCATATAATAATTTGGGTAAATATGTAAGCTTTATGCCTATTTTTCCCATCGTCATGGACATAACATATTGATACTGTGAAGCTGCTTTGATACAATCTGTATTGTGAAAAGCGCTATATAAATATACTTGACTTGACAACAATGATTTCCCTCGTGTTTTAATATTTTTCCTTATAATAATGTATCATTTGCAAAAAGGAAAATGCACCTGTGTAGATGAGAGAATCATCTACAGTGTATGCGCGTTGTTCACACTCTGTATTATGACCAAGCACGCGCGCTTAAAATAGCATCTGAATGTACGCGCAACGCGCCACTGACTTTAGACTTGGGGCCCTATCTTGCACCCGGCGCAAATTACTTTGTACACTGACGCATGTATCATTCCTATTTTGCACCCGCACAAAGCAGACTTTTCCCTCCCCAGACGCACGTCGGTAAACTAGAGAATGAACTTGCGCTCCCTGGGCGGTTCAGCGCAAAAAAGGAGGCGTGTTCCAGCGCAAACAATCCCTGGTGCTATTTTGCAGTTCCAGAAAACAATTGCGCCACTGACCAGAAAAAACCTAGTCTAAAGTCAGTGGCGCGTTGAGCGTACATTCATATGCTATTTTAAGCGCGCATGCTTGGTCATAATACAGAGTGTGAACAACGCGCATACACTGTAGATGATTCTCTCATCTACACAGATGCATTTTCCTTTTTGCAATTGATACATTATTATAATGCGATTATAATATTCTGCGATTCTGAAGCGCTCCTGGTAAATGCGCCGTTATAATAGTATTGCGCCATGGAACAAGCGCACCTCGTTCATCATGCTCTTAAAGGGAATGTGATATGACGCTCTGATTGGTTTATTTCACGTTACGCCCAAACCACACCTATGAATAATGAAGCTACTTCAGACCAACCCCTTTTAAACTTGCGTCGGGCGCAAGAGTCATTTATCCCGCCGGTAAAATCGAAACAGCGCCCAAGACCCGCCCACAAAGTCACTTGCGCTTCGCGCTTGATACTTGCGTTAAAATCCTTGCGTTAAGATACTTGCGTTAGATACTTGCGTTAGATCGTTAAAATAGGGCCCTAGGTTTTTTCTGGTCAGTGGCGCAATTGTTTTCTGGAACTGCAAAATAGCACCAGGGATTGTTTGCGCCGGAACTGTTCATTCTCTAGTTTACCGACGTGCGTCTGTGGAGGGAAAAGTCCGCTTTGCGCGGGTGCAAAATAGGAATGATACATGCGTCAGTGAACAAAGTCATTTGCGCCGGGTGCAAGATAGGGCCCTATATCTGAATGCAGATAAAGTAGAAGCAGCCCTAATGTGGTTTGGAAGGCTGATCCGTAAAGTGGGACCAGCCACAGAAAAATCTCACTTTAAGCAAGTTCTTGTAATCTGGAGTAAGTTTTGATCTTCAGATCTTGGGCTTGATGAGGGATTGTTAAAGGGTAAATTAGACAGATAGCTCGGCTTTGATTATGTAAAGGTTTATAGACAAGTAATAGGATTTTAAACTTGATTCTATGATTAACTGGCTACCAGTGTAGGTCTTGCAGTAGGGGAGTGTAATCTGTCAGTAACGCTCTGGTGTGTGTTTCCCATACAACAACGTAACTCGCTGCTTCACTACCACAGTACGAAGCATCGTTGAAGAAATCAACTAGATAGTTGCGACTGTTGCCCGAAACGAAACCATATTGTCGCAAATTGGTCGTTCAACCACGTTGGTTTATGATGTCACACAGGTGGTGGAGTAATAACTACTTTTAATGAATCGTTTGAGATCGAATTAATGCTAGATATTTTGCTATACATTTCAGACATGGCACATGAGGACTGTTTTTCATTTTGCTTAGTTATTTTGATTTATTTCCAGGTCAATCATGGTCTCGTTCTTACGCTAGAGCACGTTCGCACATGCGCACTCTTCAAAAATGGCTATTTAAATCTTTTGAGAAACTAAAAGACGTAAATGACATTTGTATGTATTTTATATATATAAAGATACAGATTGTACTGAATGCCAGCTTGATTATTTTACTCAAAATAAGGATTTATTGAGTCCACATGTCATGCAAACAAGAAACTCTGCTTCTAACCACAGGTCGAGAGCTGTCGCTCCAAACACACAACTGTGCGATGTGGTTTGCGAATGTTCGTTAGAACTATAGTTTCGGGAAACACAGATTGGTTAAACTATGCTAATTACGACAGAACTTGCGACCATAGGCTAACGATGCTTTCGGGAAACACACCCCTTAGTTCCTGTCTCTATGAAGCCCCTGCTTCTGAAAAGCACACTGTGCTCTGATTGGTTGGCTATATCATTGTGTTGTGATTGGTCAAGAGCTTCGAGTGTGTTTGGGAAATGTCCCGCCCCTTTCCATAACCGCCAGTTTCAACACACTACTAACTCACTCAACCAGGCCCGCCCCTTTATTCTTCGTATGCCTTGGGTGGGAATAATTAAAATGAGGAATATTGTGACGTGTTCGTTCCCGGAAAAAAACTCAAAACTACAATGGAGGTGTTTCAGGGAGCACAGAAACAGTTACTGATACACAGAATAACTCCCGCGAGAGGGACTTTGTCCTTTTGATCTTTGCAGAGCGTTTTCCTGCTCAAAAAGCAACATTATACACTAAAGGAATCTAATTATGGGAGCCCTTTAAAATTAACCTAAAATTTTTTAAGCATAGTGCATTTTTACGTCTGAACACTTTTTTTAAAGTTTCTTACAGTACACTTAGTTGATAATACTTCACTTTTAGAGCACATTACTGATGGATAACAGCTGCGGTTCCTGAGTGTACTTATCATAATGATGTCACAGTCTTAACCATGAGCCCAACACGCCCATGTTCTTTATTATTATACAGCATCAGCATGATTTCTGTGTTTGTGGCAGGACCCCCCTCCACTGGGCCGCCGCAGCAGGTAAAGATGACTGTGTGCAGGTGTTGTTGGAGCTGGGAGTGGAGCCCAACCCTCGAGATATTAACGAGAATACGCCACTCACATACGCCATGTACTGTGGTCATACTGCATGCATCAAACTCCTCTCCACTGAAAACAGGTTTGTCATTTTGTTTTTTTGTTCAAATTTAGTTCTATTTTGTTGGCAATGAAAAAAAAATTTGTTGCGTACATACTGACATATCCGTGACTTTTTAAAGGAAGCAATGCCCCCTTATAGTGTCAATAACTGCCCCCCCCCCCCCCCCCCCCATTAGCATCATTAACCGCTGTAGTTTCCTATTAGCAAAATTTCCTGCAATAGTTTATTGAAAAGTTAGGCTAAAGCGCACAGAAGACAGATCCCCAGTCATAGAGACTGAAACAAAGCCGGAGGTTGGCGGAGAGGAATGGGATTCTGAGAAACACTGAGGGTCGAGAGCCAAGAGAACAGTCCATTAAGACATCAAGTCACATACAGAGAATGGCAGTGTGTCGTAACCAGGGAGAGCACTCTGAATAGCGGGCAGAGCTGGAGAGCTGGAGCAGGGACAGATGACGGCTCCCACCACACAAGGAAAAATGGTCTCAGGAAGTGGGAGAGAGCATCTGGATTGGTAGTTTTGCAGCCGGACGATAAGCCAACACAAGCCAAAGTGCCCAAAGAAAAGCCCATCAATCCTGCCTCAAATTTAGTCTTTTGGCTGACCTGATGTACTTGAGGTTCCAGTGATTGGACACACCACAGATGGGACCACAGACCCTTCCAACTAGTGGCGCCACTCACCCGGAGCCAGCCCAAATCTCCCTGTGCCTGCACTGCATTTCCGTTCTGTGGGGGGTTGGGCTGTCAAAATGGCTGAAAAGCTAAATTTGAATTTCTTTCTTAAATATTTCTTAAATTTGAAATATTTGAATTATACTAAAGGCAATTCTTAATGTTAGTATAATACTTAATATGCCCACAAGAGGGCGTAAGCGAGCGCAATAAGCAAATATAAACCAAATCATGCATTGCATCTTTCATTGAAGTGACATTCACTTTTTAAAGTGCATTAACCTTTCCAAAAATTTTTCTTAAATAAAATGTAATTTCCTTAATGTACATGCAAGGAAAATTAGGTAATGAAAGTGCATAAAACTGTAAGTGCATCCGTAGCCTGAGAAAACACGCTTCAACAGACAACGTAATGTAGCCTACTACATGCACACACAAAATAGCAAACTGCCATTCAGAAACAATCCACTTCCACTTACTATTGTTCATCAACAACACCAGACGCTCAACTTGATCCGCAGTGAGTGCTGAGCGTTTGTGTTGACAATGTTTCCAGCTGATGAAAACACACGCTCAGCTCTCACCGATGTGGCAGGTATGGTCAAGTATACCTTTGCCAGCTGCGCAATACCTCAGCAGGAAGCCTTTTCCCGCCATTTTTCAAATGAACAACACAGACGCACTGCACTCTACTGGATAAAGCTAACATAAACCGCTTCAGTTACGTCATCATCATGCCTCATGCTTCCTGACACACCAAAAATGTTTTGTTTTTTTATTCGATGAATATTCAAAATTAGAATTTTTATTTGACAGCCTTAGTGGGAGACAGGCATTGGGAGAAGTAGGGGCATTGGTGACCTTACCATCCTCCGGGAACCTCCCCAAACCGTCCCAACTCCTTCCTCTAACACATCCACTTCTACAGTGAACTTACAGACTCGGTAGTCCTCAAGACAGGGGCAAATGTGCCTTAAGACTACTGTAAGGAAACTGGTGGTTATCATTTCATTATCATAATTAAGCGACAATAAAAGTTATGGTTTCACTTTATTTTGATGGTCCCTTTAACACATTCTGTTGACTATAAGTAATGTTGCATCTATGTCTACTAACTCTCATTAGAGTATTAGTAGACTGTTAGGGTTAGAATAAGTTATATAATAACTTATAATATATAATATAATAAATAGAACATGTTGCAAAGTTACTGATGTCCGTTGAGGAGCATCAAAATAAAGTGTTAGCAGATATTAAGCAGACAGTCTACTGATACTCTAATGAGAGTTTGTTGACATGTAGTTGAAAAGTTACTTTTGGTCAACGAAGGTTCAAAAGGGACCATCAAAATAAAGTGAAGCCAAACCATATTCAAAATCCCTGTGCAGGTGTTAAATACAATATTAATATTTTTGCCCTCTAAAATCAAGACCAGATCGTAAGCATTGTGAAAGTGCAGTTTCATGAATTACCTTGCCCACTTCAAGATCTTGAAGACGGATGACATAAGACGTAATGTACCTGTTGTTAATGGTTCAGTCCTCCATTGTCATTGAGTCCCCAATAATCAGCTCTGGGCCGCGAGGAGCCGCCCATCTCTTCACAAAAAAGAAACCCGCCACAACCAGAGAAGATGACTAATGGAAAATGCTGGCAACCTGAGACTGATAAAGATGGAAAATTGTTGACTAAATTCTTTACCCAGTTGATGTGGGGGTTATGGAGGGATAGCCAAGGATTGCCTTCAACTATAGACGTGAATGTGGAGTCCAACACATAAAACACCAGTTCCTCAGTGTGGTTGCCATTAGTGGGACTCACTGGAGCAGCGACCTGTGAGACACTGGCCAATGGATGAGCATTTAGTGCATGAGCTGTAAGTGGGCAGTCAAAACTTGAAGCAGAAGCCCCCTTTACCCATGAAGCGTCAATACATTTCCTTGTCCTACCACAGAGTAGCCGGTATGCAATGGTTAGTAGTGCTTACCAAAAGCGGTGGAAGGAAAGACAGCTGGTCATGGGTGCTCAAGGCTTATTGATGCACGTGTGGAGCAACGGCTAGCCCATCTGGTCCGATCACACAGAAGAGTTACTGTAGCCCAAATTGCTGAAAAACGTAATGCTGCCAGTGATAGAAAGGTGTCATAACACACAGACCGGTCAGAGAGTGTCATGTTGAACCCTGTCCACTGCCGAAAGCACCTACAATGGGCATGTGAGCGCCAGAACTGGACCATGGAGCAACAGAAGAAGGTTACCGGGTCTGATCACGTTTTCTTTTAGTTCAGGTGGATGGCCAGGTGTGTACACATTGTACTTGGGGAAGAGATGCACTATGGGCAGAAGGCAGGTCAGGGGAGCCAGTGTTATGCTCTAGACATAAACATTGCTGGCAATCATCTGGATGTTACTTTGACACGTACCACCTACCTAAAGATTGTTGTAGACCACGTACACCCCTTCATGGCAATGGTGTTCCCTGATGACTGTGGCCTCTTTTAGCAGGATAATGATAAAATATAAAAATGGTTCGGGAATGATTTGAGGAACATGACAGAGTTCAAGGTGTTGCCTTGGTCAATCGATTGAGTATCTGTGGGATTTTCTGAATCCATAAACCCGATCCATGGAGGATCCCCCTCGTAGAGCAGGAGTTAAAGGATCTGCTGCTGATGTTCAGGTGCCAGAAACCACAGAGTCCATGCCTCGACACTTCAGAGCTCTTACACAATATTACACAGGTGGAGTTAATGTTGTGGCTGATCAGTGTTTAATGATACTTAAATATATGATATAAAAGTGGTCATGGATGTATTGATATGCCTGGATTGCCTCTTGAGGGACAGTGACAGTTAATACTGTAGGTCATCATTTCACGGACACTTTATTAAAAATGGAACAAAAATGTGAGTTCAAGCATGTTTGCATGAAATGCTTCCTTCTCAGTGTAATGATATAGTGCAGTCAACACTTTTTTGTATGTTTATTTCTCATGAAATATGCAGCAGAAAATAAGAAATATACAACTAGAAGTGCACTTTAAAAAATGCTAATTTTTTGGCCCCATTTTATATTAAGTGGCTTTAAGTACTATGTACTTACATTGAAATTAATAATTTGATACAATGGATGTATTGTGTACATACATGTTTTTACATTGTACATATATTTTGAAAAATACCTGCATGTAATTACAGCTGTAATAAATTTATGTAATTACACTGTTGACCCTTCCACTACACCTTAACCCACCCTTAAACCGACCCATACCACATACCTGTCCCTAACCTTACCCGGATCACACACACCTGTCCCTAACCTTACCCGCATCACACACACCTGTCCCTAACCTTACCCGCATCACACACACCTGTCCCTAACCTTACCTGCATCACACACACCTGTCCCTAACCTTACCTGCATCACACACACCTGTCCCTAACCTTACCCGCATCACACACACCTGTCCCTAACCTTACCCGTATCACACACACACCTGTCCCTAACCTTACCCGTATCACACACACCTGTCCCTAACCTTACCTGCATCACACACACCTGTCCCTAACCTTACCCGCATCACACACACCTGTCCCTAACCTTACCTGTATCTCACACACCTGTCCCTAACCTTACCCGCATCACACACACCTGTCCCTAACCTTACCCGCATCACACACACCTGTCCCTAACCTTACCCGTATCACAGACACCTGTCCCTAACCTTACCCGTATCACACACACCTGTCCCTAACCTTACCCGTATCACACACACCTGTCCCTAACCTTACCCGTATCACACACACCTGTCCCTAACCTTACCCGTATCACACACACCTGTCCCTAACCTTACCCGTATCACACACACCTGTCCCTAACCTTACCCGCATCACACACACCTGTCCCTAACCTTACCCGCATCACACACACCTGTCCCTAACCTTACCCGCATCACACACACCTGTCCCTAACCTTACCCGTATCGCACACACCTGTCCCTAACCTTACCCGTATCGCACACACCTGTCCCTAACCTTACCCGTATCACACACACCTGTCCCTAACCTTACCCGCATCACACACACCTGTCCCTAACCTTACCCGTATCACACACACCTGTCCCTAACCTTACCTGTATCACACACCTGTCCCTAACCTTACCCGCATCACACACACACCTGTCTCTAACCTTACCCGTATCTCACACACCTGTCCCTAACCTTACCCGCATCACACACACCTGTCCCTAACCTTACCCGTATCGCACACACCTGTCCCTAACCTTACCCGTATCACACACACCTGTCCCTAACCTTACCCGTATCACACACACCTGTCCCTAACCTTACCCGCATCACACACACCTGTCCCTAACCTTACCCGCATCACACACACCTGTCCCTAACCTTACCCGCATCACACACACACCTGTCCCTAACCTTACCCGTATCTCACACACCTGTCCCTAACCTTACCCGCATCACACACACCTGTCCCTAACCTTACCCGCATCACACACACCTGTCCCTAACCTTAACTGTATCACATCTCAATAGCAGCAAAAGTGTTTTACAATACAACATTTTTAACCCAATGTTTGAGTTTGTCCATATTTTACCCAACATTTGGTTAAAACAACCCAGCATTTTTTCGAGTGTGACATGAGAAGGGCAATTTGTCCTCTGCATTAAACCCATCCAAGTTAGTGCACACACGAATAGTGAACACACACACACACACTGCAAACCATACTTTGTTCTTTTATCATTCAGATGTAAAATGATTTGTTCTTGTATCATTCAGATGTAAAATGCAGGAAGAGTTACATAAGTATTTATAAACCAAACTAAAGATGCCATATTTTTCTCAGGTCTGACTCAAGCAGGCCACAGCATGCCCAAAACAGTGACTCTTCTATGCGCAAGGAGGGGAAATTTCGCATGCTAAATCACATCTTCTGCAAGAAGAAGAAAGACCTGCATCCTTCTCAGCAGACAGACTCGAGTCAAGAATGCCAGCTCAAAGAAGAGACGTCTGAGGTGGACGACATCATTACAATGTTCGACTGTGTTGTTGAACCGTTAGCCAGAGATGAGAGTGAAAACGGCTCTACTGTCAGAAAGCGAAACAATGAGTCTGAGAAAGCCCACCTCATTGAGGACACATCCAGCAAAGACTTCCTCAGTCTCCCACCCATACGCACACAGAGTCTTCCCCCAGTCACTCTTGGCAAGTCTTTGCTGGCAGACTCTCAGGCTTTGTCCCACAGGACCGGCGGAGATCACGTGGCAGGACATTTAGCGCACAGGTCGCAGAAGAGCAAGAGCGAGCATGACCTGTTCGATGGCAAAAATAAAGAGGAAAAAGCTGTGGGACTTGCATGGAAGACTGAATCCAGTCAGATACTGACTCACAAAGCCTGGATCTCCACTCCATCCGAACGGCTGCTTGATAAGCTTCTGCAGGGGTCCTCTAGTCCCTTAGATGTGCTGTGCTCAAATCACTCACCATACATACAAAGACATGACCAAGGTAAGATGTTCCACAATGATTCTTCAATTAGGTGAACATTTTTGACTCTTTTAGTTTATTTATTTTAAAATCATTTACGTTTTAAAAGCTGTTAATTTCTCCTGGTTTTTAGACATTCTACTCATACTTTTTAAAGAGTACTTATTACGTAATAAAGTATATTACCTTCACCTACTTAAGTGTGACTGTAAATTTATAATTACTTCTATTGTCTTTACTGCTGAATGAATGCACTGATAAGGATTTATTGTAATCTAAAATATGTGTTTAAATATATTTGTAATTACTGTACATATTTGTAATGATGAAGTTGCAATTTAGTACATTTTAAAATATATTTACTGTGTAATACTGAACAACACTACAAATTATAATCAAGTACTTTACAAGTAATTTAGTGTGTTAGTAAACGCATAAAAATACTTTAAAGCACAAAAAACAATTATATAAAATGTACTTTAAAGTGCACTTTTAAAAGTGTTAAGCATAAGTGAACTCTCTTTAAGTGGCCTTTTATGTCAGTAGCATTTTTTTTGACGTGCATTACAAGTGCATAGTTTATTGTATGAAACATTTTGTATGAAACATTAGTATATAAATGTACACTTGCAGAATTCCTGCAGTTTTTTTGAGTGTGTTTTCTCCTCTAAACAGCTCAAAATCATCTTTTCCCTCTGAGGGTTAGAGAAACTGCTCTCACACGAAACAGTCTTGCTCCCATCCGTGACCACTGCACTCACAGATGTAAGTCTAATCCTTGTGTCCTAATGTCATATTTTCATGCAATACCCTGTTCATGATGCTAAAGAAAAACAGAATTATTAGATTATTGCACTTTTATTGGTTTGTTCAGAAATCTGCAGCAGATAGACACATAATTGCACACAAAAAGTCTGTGTAAAAATGTAAAAGATTTGTGACAACAAACAATTTTTAAGTAAAAAAGTAAAATTTGGTTTAAAAGTAAAACATCTGGTTAACATCCACACAAGTTTTTCATCTAAAAAGTGTTATAAAAATATCCTCATAACACTACCCTGTTCTTACTAAAGTACTTCATATAAACCCAGAAAGATTGCAGAGAATACAACAGTATGTAGGGCTACATTTGCAACAATTAAGAGAGAGACTACTTCCCATATGTTGATTATATTTATTCCGTATTTACCAGGTATTTGCTTTTTTGCTGTCTATATGTTTAGTTATTACAATGGTCCAAATTTGATGAAGTTTAAACGTGTTAAACACTTCCTGATCTTCCCTGCATGAAAAACAGACAGTTGTAATCGAAATTGTTCAATCACCATTCAAATCAGTGTTAATAGGAAAATATAGACAGCCTTTCAGCTGTTTGCAATGAACAAATCAAGCAAAAGTAATTGAAATAGCTCAACACAACAAATGTTTCAAGTGGTTTCCCCAAATTGAAAATGCAACCTTTAATGACTTATGCAGTCTCAAAATGATTCAAGGCAAGCATCTTTAGCACTTAGTAAAACACCCTTCTGTTGTTATGACCTTCTGTAAACGAGATGTATAACCAGACCCCAGCCTCTGGAAGCGTTTCTGAGGAATCTGAGCCGGTTCCTCAAGAGCAATGGCCTCCAGGTCAGTAACATTCTGGGTTTGCGTGCTGCAACCGGCTTCTTCAAATCCCACCAGAGGTTTTCTATGGGGTTTAAGTCAGGCGACTGGGAGGCCACTGTAGGATCTTCCAGGACTTCTTCTGCAACCAAGCCTTGGAGGAATTTGAGGTATGCTTGTGATCATGACCTGTTGAAAGGTCCAATGACGCCTATGCTTAAGCTTCCTCACTGACGGCATTATCCTTCAATGAATCTATTTTGCCTTCCACACGCTGCAGGGATCCAGTGGCAGAGGATGTAAAGCAGCCATAGAGCATCATCGAGCCACAACATGCTGAACTGTAGGAGTTATTTTCAGCTTTCTTCTTCCTCCACGCACACCGCTGATCCATAGGGCCGAAAAGTTCCAGTTTTGTTTCATCGCTCCACAGAATAGACTCCCAACACTTCTGTGGCTTATTTATAAGATTTTGAGCACTTTTCTTGTGCTTTTGGGTCAGTAGTGGTGTACGTCTGGAGTTCTGCAACCGCATGGGTGTATACTAACCCTTACTGTGCAGCTGAAACCTCAGTGCCTATTGCCACCAATCTTGCTGAAGATCTTTTACATTCACTCAAGGGTTTTTATGAACCTGCCTTCTCATAAATCTGGTTGCTAGCTTCCTTTTTCTGCCTCGTCCAGGTAGTGTAAACACTGTTCCTGTAACTTTGAACTTGCAAACAATGCTTCCAACGGTGTCTCTAGGAACGCTTAGTGTCTTTGCTATCTTTTTGTATCCTGTTCCTTGTTTGTGAAGGGCAATGATATCTTCTCTTAACATTTTGGACCATTCTTTTGACTTCATATTTCTAACATGCAGTCAAACGTGATACTCAACAAACCTTTTTTTATATGGAACTCAACAAAAGTTCAGATATTTTGTGTGTTCTAGCTCAAGCACACCTGGTGACACTAATGAAGCCCTTGATGAGTTGGGCTTGAGACAACACCTGTTTTGCAGATGTGTGCTGTTGTGAGGGATTCTCTTCAGGTGGTGAATCATTTTGAGACTGCAGAAGTCATTAAAGGTTGCATTTTCAGTTAAATTTGGGGAATCCACTTGAAACATTTGTTGTGTATAGCTATTTCAATTACTTTTGTTTGATTTGTTCATTGCAAACAGCTGAATGTCTGTACATTTTGCCAATAAACCTGATTTGCAATAGGGGTTGAATAATTTCAATTCCAACTGTATATTGGAACCAATCAAACATGATACACATTTTTGTTGAACATGAGCATTGTTTGCATCTTCGGTTTAACAAACCCAGCTTTCATGTCGTCCACAGTTTCTTTACCACCTGACCAGGTCTCACAGGGAGTGAAGAAGTCCAAATCCTCTCTAGGAGCGAGTCTGACTGTACTTCCACCCCCGTTTGCATCCAAACTGCATCGATCCGTCATTCCCCAAAGCCAGTCGCTCGGCTCCTTCCCGACTCCACTGACAGGAGAACCTTTACGCAACATCCAAGTTCTTCCAGCCATTCCTCCGCAGAGAAAACGCAGCCCATCTCCTCTCGTGACACAGATGCCGCAGAATCTCTCTGACAGCAGAAACTGATGGAAATCTGCCTGAAGTGAGCGACCAATTGAACACTGTAATACTGTTCAGCTTTTCATGGGTCATCTGGATTCATTTCAATCGTGAGGACACTGAAGAATCACTGTTTGATAAAATTACTTAACAACAGCCTATTTTTTCATAAAATTTTACAACTATGATCTTTTTATATGGTATGCATATGGTTGAACTTTTAACTGTCACATTTAAACCTACTTTAAGCATATCATTTACTGTTCTTTTTAATAAAGGAAATTGTTGAAGTATCGAATAGCAATAACTTACTAAATAATACACTGCCCAGCCAAAAGATAAGAGTAGCTGTTTGGATTTAAATATGCAAATGCTTAAAGATGCTCTAAGTAACTTTTTTACCTTAACTGAACAGCTTCGGAGTCAGTGGAATGGTATTATTACTTATTTCAGGTTGAATGGTGGTGGTTTATCGCACCCCCCTGGTGCCCGAGAGCGGAGAAATCCCACTTGCAACTTTGGTCTTTGGGCCGCCGGCCTCGCCATCAGGAAGTATCGTGTGATACCAGGTCTCGCGATGTAACAAATTGCTTTACGGCACTGCACAATACACTATGCACGTACACGCCCCCATTCAAGCACCGGCTAGCTATAGGCAAAGGGCAACGATAGCTTGCGTTATGGCTGAGACTGTAAAAAAGAAGCAGAAAGCGAGATTTCTTTTTGAAAGAGGAAACGGGAGACTGACCGAGCAAGAAGTCAGACTAGAGTAAACATCGGACCGGCATTTTCAGAATGCAGAGAACTGAGAGAAACAGAAGCCTGCAAAACAGATGCTGACCAGGCTTTCTTGCTGTTGCACTTGTAAGTATCTTTGGAATAAACTGTTTAATTTCAATATAAAACAGTTGACGTACTTTACAGATATGAGTTGAATTACAATGGCCTATGTCAACGCGTCTGATAATAGGCAATAAACATGTTGCACATATCATGATCAAGCTATAAAAAACGTTCTGATGTTTTCTTAGACAAGCAAAGGTAAACCGTCATTTTACCAGATGAACGTACCTGTATAGACCTTGCTAATATAACTTTAGACAAATTAGCCTATATTTATGTCATGCCCTCTCTCCCAAAAAAAAACACGAAAGCAGTAGTTGGCCTCGTTCATATCGTTCGTTCCCGGTAAAAATACTAGTATGCATTACAACACAATAAAAAAATAAATAAATCGCCATCAGTTGGCAAGAAAATATTGCTTTACTTACCTCGGTAGATATAACTGGTTTTGAAATAGCCGGTTCATGCTCAGCTAGGTTGACAGCTGATCAGCTGGGTTGCTCGTGGAGGGGGGAGGAACAACAGTTCGTTGTTACGACAGTGTGTTTGAAAGCATTTACTACCAGACGCTAGGGGGAGCTTCGTAGAGAAAAAACACTCAGGGCTGCCTGGTGCCCCTTTAACTAAAGTTTTTACAGAATCATGTGCGCTTGGGAACCCATAGCCTACATCACCATTTCATTCATAAAGTAGACCACAAACTCATGACACATATGTAGTTATATAGTAACTTGTAAATATATAGGCTAACTTGTAAACAATTACTTGTAAAATCAAATAATTATTTTGCCATTAGGCGTATAAAATACTCGTTTTAAAGTATTTCACAGGACTCCTAATATACAACATTTATATCTTCATTTTTTATAATTAGAGTTAAAAACTATTTGAATAATATCAATAGGCCCTATACTTGCAGCAATATATTAAAATAAAATGAAACAAGTAAACACAAAATAAAGAAACGTCAGAAAACCATGAACATGCGAATGTGTGTGGAATAATTGAAATATTAAGTTAAAATCTGAGCGTTTGGCTGACAAAAAAGTTTGGAAACATTGGTCTAATTGAAGCTGAGGAAAGGAGAGGGTTACAAAAGAACAAGAGCTCAGAGTTCTGTAGACTGAGAGAGAAAAGCCTGTTGACCGCCCCCTGGAGGAGAAATAAATAATGACCAGGCTGAGCTGTCCTTTGCACACCGAAAGCAGACAGAAGCCAGAGAGAAAGTAAAATGGAAGTAAAATAAATGAAGAAATTGAATTTAAAAGGATAAAGGAACAACCATGGGAGGCGAGCCATGAAGTGTATTAGTGAAGAATGAAGATATAACAAAAGCTTACAGCACCTGGTATTCCCAGGCGGTCTCCCATCCAAGTACTAACCAGGCCCGACCCTGCTTAGCTTCCGAGATCGGACGAGATCGGGCGTGTTCAGGGTGGTATGGCCGTAAGCGAAAGTCTCAGCAAATAAAGAGCTATTTAAAGAAGGGACACCGGGGCAAGGCCCACATTCACACACATCCCATGCTGCAGCTGTTAGACAAACAGAAACCACTAAGTGTTTTCATGCAGCCTTGAACATTGAACTGAAAGGACTCGTTATTATTATTTCAGACAAATGGCCCCAATCTTTGACTCCCTTACCCATGCATTATTGTGTTGGAGTGAACTGCGGAAGAAGCCTTAAATGTAGGATAACTTAAATAATTAAAGTTAACTGAAAACTATTCATTCAAGTTAAACTCAAATCTTTCATTCAAGCTAAATGAACACCATTGTTCTAGTTGGTTGATTTTATTAGGTTTAAATTTGTTCCTGTTTTGTTAAGATTACTTGTTTTAATCACTTGGAATCACTGGCGCATGAATGAATGAGTATGACTGTTTACTGTGAACCCTGCTGACTATTTGGAGACCGCAGTTCACTCCAACACAATAATGCATGGGTGAGGGAGTCAGAGATTGGGCCCATTTGTCTGTCCTGAGTCCTTTCAGTTTAATGTTCAAGGCTGCATGAAAACACTTAGTGGTTCCTGTTTGTCTAGCAGCTGCAGCATGGGATGTGTGTGAATGTGGGCCTTGCCCCGGTGTCCCTTCTTTAAATAGCTCTTTATTGGCTAAGACTTTCGCTTACGGCCATACCACCCTGAACACGCCCGATCTCGTCCGATCTCGGAAGCTAAGCAGGGTCGGGCCTGGTTAGTACTTGGATGGGAGACCGCCTGGGAATACCAGGTGCTGTAAGCTTTTGTTGTATCTTCATTCTTCACTAATACACTTCATGGCTCGCCTCCCATGGTTGTTCCTTTATCCTTTTAAATTCAATTTCTTCATTTATTTGTCTTTCATTTTGCTTTCTCTCTGGCTTCTGTCTGCTTTCGGTGAGCAAAGGACAGCTCAGCCTGGTTATTATTTATTTCTCCTCCAGGGGGCGGTGAGTGACTGGCCCCCACCTACCAACATCACTGAGCTGCGGAGCTTCCTGGGCCTGGCCTCCTATTACAGGAGGTTCGTCAGAGACTTTGCAACCATCGCCAGCCCCTTACATCAGCTGACAAACAAGGGCCGGCGGTTTGGGTGGTCTGAGGACTGCGCTGCTGCCTTTCGACAGCTAAAAGCTGCTCTCATCGAAGCTCCTGTCCTGGCCTACCCTGATCCCAACCAACCGTTCCTTGTGGACACTGACGCCAGTAACATGGGGGTCGGGCCGTACTATCCCAGAGGGGGGAGAATGGAGAGCAAGTGGTGGCCTACTATAGTTGCAGGCTTAGTCGCCCAGAAAGAAATTACTGCGTCACCCGGCAGGAATTGCTAGCGGTGGTCCTGGTGGTCCGTCACTTCAGGCCCTTCCTCCTGGGCACCAGGCTCACACTGAGGATCGACCATGCTAGCCTCACTTGGATGCTGAACTTCCGTCAGCCAGAGCGTCAGGTGGCAAGATGGCTGGAGATCCTTCAAGAGTACAACTTCGAGGTTCAGCACCGACCAGGGCGGCAGCATGCTAACGCCGACGCCCTCTCCAGACGTCCATGCTTCGCTGACGAATGTCGGTACTGCAGTCGCCAGGAAGAACGAGGTCTGGGGCCATCATCGGCAGCAGTAAGGCTGAGTGACAGCAGTAGAGATGGGGAGCCGTTCACCACAGAGCAGCTAAGGCAACAGCAAGCGAATGATCAGGTACTGGTGAAGGTGAGGGGCTGGTTGGAGGCCCAAACGCGTCCGGACTGGTCAGCCGTATCCTCCCGAGGGCCCGAGATCAAGACGCTTCATTCTCAGTGGGGCAGCCTGGAGCTCCACGAAATCGTGATCTACAGGCGGTGGCAAGCCCTGGGGGGAGGGATAGACCGTCTGCAGCTCCTGCGGGGTCCACCATTTGCTTGCTGCAAAAAGGACTGTTGTCAGGAACGGCCGGTCCTCTTCTGGAGGACTGGACCCCCACCAATACTGAACTGCTCACTGTCATGGGCGAAAGGACAGTAATGCCTGGAAAGAAGCTATTGTCTGTGGTGGTGGGGATGAGCCAGACGAGCCACGAGTTCTGGCTCGCCGATATCAGAGAGGAGTGCATTGTTGGCTTGGACTTGTTGGCCCACTGGGGAGCACATGTTGACGTGTCGGGGGCCGCCCTATGCCTAGGTAACGAGACTGTGCCGCTCCGACTGGGCCTAGATTATTGTGTCTAGATTAGCGTTAAAAATGTTGACTCTGAAATAACGTTCTGTGTTGGACAGGAGCTCTTCTTCACACAACTAGTCATAATGACATTTCATTCTTCTGACTCTCACATTTTCGAAAGTTCGAGATCCCCATTTTTCTGCGAGCGTCTGTACCTTCATCTTTGCCTGGTCAAAAGCGTCACGATACTCAGACAAGCTCTGAATGGTGTTGTCCAGCAATGTCACAGCCTTCTGCATGTCAGTGTTTGTAGCTTGAAGCATTGTAGATACAGAATTCACACTCTGCAGAATCACTTGAAAAATGAAAGGTTTATTCCTGCTGCTTCACCGCGCTTGTCCTTCTTGTCACTTGTCAGATATATTTTAGTCAGTGCTTTCATTACTTCCACATATCTGTACCGAATAGCAACAATGGATTCATACCTAGAGGACCAGCGGGTGGGACATTCGCTTTCAGTGTGACACCCGAGTGAGCTGAGGGCTCATAGAACTGTGACACTTCTGGAATGTTTTTTACTGCATCATTCAGCAGGTTCAGGTTATGTGCCGCACAGTGTACAAGTGTCTCTTTTTCCCTGATCCTGGCCTGCACTCCCGCAAAGACGCCACTCATATTTGCCGCTCTGTCGTATCCCTGCCCACGACATTTAGAAATATCAAGGCTATTTTTTGTAATGCTGTCGAGGATTTTGCTGTTTTCCAGTTCATTTGCAGATGTGTCAGATGTTTTCTCAAATCCGAGAAAAGCTTCAGCTACTTTGATATCGATAGCTATGTCCAATGTGTTCCTTACTATGGTGACATATCTGTAAACTTGACCAAGTTGGTATCGCTTGGACAGGGATTGTGCATGTGGTATCCAAATAACTGAAAAAAATGGGCTTGGTTGATTTCAGTCGTAATCTCCTGCTGAACACGCTGTGACAAAATATAAAGCTTATTTTGGATCGAGGGACTGAGGTATTTAATGGACCCCTTGGGCCGTTTGATCTGCTCTTACAGCACAGGGTCATATTGCCAGCATATAATGGCAAGGAAATTCCCTACTGTTTGGCTGTCCCAAAATGTCTCTGTGTCCCTGAACAATGCGCTGCAGCACCTGTCTCCAAAAAAGCGTAGCATCACGCATGTCCCTCTCCAACTGCGCATTAATGGTGCTATTAAGTTTCCACTGTTTATACACATGCAAAAGTTGTGAAACTGGATAACTTTACACCAAAATGCTTAGCAAGTCATTTTTTAAACACTAAAATCCACGTTAACAACCACATTATTTATGTCTGTGGCTTTATCTTTGAAATTGAGATTACTGGTAAAAGGTTTGGCCCCATTTAGGATACTTTAAAGGTGCTCTAAGTAACTTTTTTACCTTAACTGAACAGCTTCGGAGTCAGTGGAATGGTTATATTACTTATTTCGGGTTGAATGCTGGTGGTTTCGCACCCCCCTGGTGCCCGAGAGCGGAGAAATCCCACTTGCAACTTTGGGCCGCCGGCCTCGCCATCAGGAAGTATCGCGTGATTTCAGGTCTCGCGATGTAACAAATTGCTTTACGGCACTGCACACGTACACTATGCACGTACACGCCCCCATTCAAGCACCGGCTAGCTATAGGCAAAGGGCAACGATAGTTTGCGTTATGGCTGAGACTAAAAGAAGCAGATAGCGAGATTTTTTTTGAAAGAGGAAACGGGAGACTGACCGAGCAAGAAGTCAGACTAGAGTAAACATCGGACAGGCATTTTCAGAATGCAGAGAACTGAGAGAAACAGAAGCCTGCAAAACAGATGCTGACCAGGCTTTCTTGCTGTTGCACTTGTAAGTATCTTTGGAATAAACTGTGTTTAATTTCAATATAAAACAGTTGACGTACTTTACAGATATGAGTTGAATTACAATGGCCTACGTCAACGCGTCTGATAATAGGCAATAAACATGTTGCACATATCATGATCGAGCTATAAAAAACGTTCTGATGTTTTCTTTGACAAGCAAAGGTAAACAGTCATTCTACCAGATGAAGGTACCAGTTTAGACCTTGCTAATATAACTTTAGACAAATTAGCCTATATTTATGTCATGCCCACTCTCCCCCAAAAAAAAGAAAACACGAAAGCGGGTAGTTGGCCTCGTTCATATCGTTCGTTCCCGGGAAAAATACTAGTATGCATGACAACACAATACAAATAAAAAAACCGCCATCAGTTGGCAAGAAAATATTGCTTTACTTACCTCGGTAGATATAACTGGTTTTGAAATAGCCGGTTCATGCTCAGCTAGGTAGACAGCTGATCAGCTGGGTTGCTCGTGGAGGGGGGAGGAACAACAGTTCGTTGTTACGACAGTGTGTTTGAAAGCATTTACTACCAGACGCTAGGGGGAGCTTCGTAGAGAAAAAACACTAAGGGCTGCCTGGTGCCCCTTTAAGAGTCTATGATTGGATTAGATTGCAGTGATTATGTTTCTAGCATGTTATATGTTTGGCAATACCCTAACTGATGGGTAACCATCTATTTAACCATCTTCTTTTTTTTTCTTTTTTTTTTTACCAAACATCAATACATCTTTTGACGTAAATAACATCACAATATTTATTTCCATCAAGAGGTGCATCAATGTTTGGTAAAGATCTTGTATTGCCAGAGCAAGAGTCCAGCTCTCTGTAGAGTCTCATCCAGCACATCCCAAACACTTTCAGTCAATTTAAGATCTGGACTCAGAGGAGCAGAGTTATATGTGGAAATAATTCTTCATGCTCCTCACAACTATCAACTCTTTCCCACTCTGAGCCTGATGAATCTTAACATTGTCATATTGGAATATGGCCATGATGTGTTTCCTACATGGCTGTTTAAGAAATGAAAAGCTACACACGCCATCAATTAGGGTTAGAAGAACTGTTGCCAAACATATAACATGCTAATAATCACTGCAATAATGATCCAGTCACAGACTCTTAGGCATTTGCCTAATTTAAATCCAAACAGCAAACTTTTTTTTTTTGGCCGGGCAATGTATAATCAGTATGATAATAGGGTCTTAATTTGATACTTTTAAAATGTAGGCCTTGAAATATTAGATGAAATGTTGTAAGAGGTATACAGCACTCGTTGGCATACAATAACTTTAAGGTAATTTCTTCACTGTATTTTCAGATAGTCCCGCCCCCAAACTCAGTCGATTGGCTGAATCAGAAGATGACCCCACACAAAAATATAAATGGTTTAATTAATCTAATTTATAACAGTTAATGCATTCAGTTCCTTTAGTTGGCTTGCCAGGTCAGTTCTAGATTATTCTGCACTCTCCTTCTGCACTCACTCGTTTTAGGGGACGTGCTCTGGTTTTAACCGCATCCCACCATTAACCCTAACTTTACTGAGCCTACACCACCAACCAAAAAGGCCTAAATAAAACAAGATATAATCAGAATCTCTTAATAATTGTTCAAGAGATATAGATTTATTTGTCAGATGGAGTCTCGTTTTTTCTTCTTCTGCATTTTAACCCACACAATTAAATGTATTATTGATTAGTGTTTATTCAGAACCACTTTGACTGATATTTTGCATTTTGCTGCCAAGCGACTTATATCTGTCACGGTTAGTTCAGATGAAGATGATGAAACAGGTTTCTACAAACAAAAGTTATTTTATAAAACAAAATCAGGTAATCCAAATGCAAGCATGCGACATAACTGAGAGTCTATACAAACAATACCAGACAACAACTGAATGGAAAGGAGGAACTTACAGTAAATACACAGGGGGATTGAACTCAAAAGATTAACAGGTGCTGACTCGTTATTCAGAAACCCTCGTTACAAATGAGGAGGGGAAACTGGAACAAAGGAAAACAGGTGACTGATCAAAACAAATAGAAAGTTCATGAAAATGAAACAAAACAGGCAGTTTGTGACAATATTCAGGTTCACATTTGATCAGTTTATGCCTTTCTGAGAATCAAACACATGACTTTAGCTTGGTGGCGCCAGCGAGCACATTTTTGTACTTGCCATTACATGCTGCTATGTCTTGGAGTTAGTTCAAGATAATATTTGTAATTTAATTATTATGTAATTTTAAGCTATTGAATTTATATGAAACTTTTAAATGAACACATCAATTAATAAGCCTATATCTACTTGGTGTATACATAAAATTATATATAAATTGATATAGCCTATTTATTTAGCTCTCTTCAGCAGTGCTATCTTCAAGCAGCAGTGTTTTCTCTGGCTGTGTAAATGTGTTTAAATTCTTCATATTGATCTCTTCATCATCAGCAAAGTGTTAAAGGTAGGGTAGGCAATTTCCTGAGAGGCTAGCAATAGCGAGCTAGCTTTGAAAGCATGAGATCCCCCCGATACAGCCCCACTGCACAAATATGCTAGTGTGCGCACAACTATTCTTGTTTTAAACAGCAGACTATATTTATCCGTCTCTGGTCATGATTTGGAGACGATGAGCATGAACCGTTTTCCCGTACTGCTTATATTTATCACGCAGTAAAACCCCTCGCCCAAAACGATGGATGTCCATGGATGATATTCTGAAAAAAGGACTGTAGGGACATTGTCCTGCTCCACTACACAGACGCTTATTCAACAGGCAGACCAGCTCGTTCCGTGCATCATACGTCATACGCCAATACGCCATTTCAACGTCATTGCACATGCGCAGTCCTTTCAGTTTGGGTTTTCAATCCGATCAAGTGGTTTACATGTGCTCTCGATCGGATTACAGAAGGAATAAACCTCCCCTTTCAATCCGATCGAAATTCCAATCGGATCGATTAAGGTGTTTACATGAAGGTTTTTTAGTCCGATTGAGCCGTCAATCCAATTATAAGGGTCCATGTAAACGCAGCTATTGAAACAAAAAAGGAGTCATGAACCACTGAACCATAAGTAAAAACTGGGTCCCTGTACAGATGTTCCTGCTCGTCCCGAATCTGCTCAAAGTTGTCATCTTCAGAAGCGGATCCGTGCACAGAGTTACAATAAATGCTGTGCACACCGGCACGCGAAAAGCAAGTGCGCGGAGGTATGGAAATATATACGCTGACGGGCAGGACATCGTATCACTGCATGCGGACCAAATGCAATGATTGGACAAACTTTTTTATGGTCCTATGCATTCCACAGATGATATATTGATATACACTCACCTAAAGGATTATTAGAAACACCATACTAATACTGTGTTTGACCCCCTTTCGCCTTCAGAACTGCCTTAATTCTACGTGGCATTGATTCAACAAGGTGCTGAAAGCATTCTTTAGAAATGTTGGCCCATATTGATAGGATAGCATCTTGCAGTTGATGGAGATTTGTGGGATGCACATCCAGGGCACGAAGCTCCCGTTCCACCACATCCCAAAGATGCTCTATTGGGTTGAGATCTGGTGACTGTGGGGGCCATTTTAGTACAGTGAACTCATTGTCATGTTCAAGAAACCAATTTGAAATGATTCGAGCTTTGTGACATGGTGCATTATCCTGCTGGAAGTAGCCATCAGAGGATGAGTACATGGTGGCCATAAAGGAATGGACATGGTCAGAAACAATGCTCAGGTAGGCCGTGGCATTTAAACGATGCCCAATTGGCAATAAGGGGCCTAAAGTGTGCCAAGAAAACATCCCCCACACCATTACACCACCACCACCAGCCTGCACAGTGGTAACAAGGCATGATGGATCCATGTTCTCATTCTGTTTAAGCCAAATTCTGACTCTACCATCTGAATGTCAGAAATCGAGACTCATCAGACCAGGCAACATTTTTCCAGTCTTCAACTGTCCAACCGGCCCGTCTGGCACCAACAACCATGCCATGCTCAAAATTGCTTAAATCACCTTTCTTTCCCATTCTGACATTCAGTTTGGAGTTCAGGAGATTGTCTTGACCAGGACCACACCCCTAAATGCATTGAAGCAACTGCCATGTGATTGGTTGATTAGATAATTGCATTAATGAGAAATTTAACAGGTGGTCCTAATAATCCTTTAGGTGAGTGTATGTACATATAAATACACTTAAACCACTTAACTTAGTGATTGCTATCAGGATGTGAAGAGACTTTCAACCAGCATAACAACAGAGTCTTTTATCAGCAAATATATACTGCCTCATCACAAATACTTACCGCTTGCTCCATTTCTGTAAATCTGTTTTAATCATAGACAGTATAAGAAGTGGACAGAGCCATCTCATTGGAACTCAGTTGAGACAATTGAAGCCCATTTTTAGCGATTTTTTAGCACTTCCGTTCCTGACGCGCAGACTCAAACCGACTCAAACTGAGCTTGATGACGTGAGCCTGTCTGACAGATGTAAATCTTCTAGTAGCTGTGCATGAAAACTGCCAACGTTAATCTTGTAGAGACGGCGAGCTTGAGCAAAGAGTTCTTTGGCGGGAGTGAGCAGGAGTAAGTATTTTGTATAGTATTTATTTTAACTTCCGGTCGATGGATTACCCCCTTGGTTTTAATGAATGAATGACTCTCTCTATACCCGTTGCTCTGGTCTTCGTCAACCGCCGCTTGCACCCCCTGCTGGTGAGGAGACTAACAGCTATGGAGATTATTAATCGGTAATCTACTGCGATTCCTGCTGTTCCCGGACGTCAAATGTTGAATTTTCAGTCGAATTTGAACCACTGAATTTGTGGAAGCTAATTTTTAAAGCGAAATAAAATGGACAGAAAATTGCCTGTCGAATATTATAGGTTGTATTTTTAAAAAGGAATGAATATTTTGGAAGTGAAGTCTGAAAGAAGAATATGCATTATTTCATTTTTAATAATTATTCAATATAATATTCACAGCTTAACTATACAACCATGTTGAATTTGATTTTCAGGGAATGTATGAACTAATTAATGTGTTGAACCCAATGTACTGATAATTGCTGCTTAGGATAAATATAAAATGTAAAAGAGGAGTTTAGCAGCATATCTTTATTATCTTAATAATCATATCAGCATATCTTTATTATCTTAATAATGATATTAATTATAATTTTAATATCCAGGAGTAAGATGGAATTGCAAAATGGAAATAAGAGGCAATAGCACAGTGGTTTAGTTTGGTGATCTGACTTATTTATAAATGCAGACACTGTCTCACAAACACAAAACAATATTATTACTCGTTTATATATGGGCTTTTCTTCAACTAGGGGCATTTTTAGCCTTGTGGAGTTGGATTAAAAAAAACTCATACATTTACATAATTTGTCTACTTTTAAGGTGTGTAAGAGGGCAAACTGAGATTACAAGAGAAATTGTTAATATTAAAAAAAAATGTCCAACTTGCAATGAACAAATGTAATTTCCACCACATCTCAATATACAGCTGTTATTTAAAAATAGAATAACTTATGCCACTCAAGAATTGTCTAAGATAATTTTTGTATCTAGTTTTATCAGTTGTTCCACAATGTACAATAATTATACATTTGTCAATGAGATAAATTAACTGTACACCTGTCACACTCTGAAATGTAACATTGGTTTGGGCAAGAGCTTATTAGAAAATAAACAACTTGCATTTGTATATTAAGTAGAGCATGATCTCATAAATTGTGGATACATTTTTAATGTGTGATGAGAACTTTTTTAATATTTTTGGGGATGGAAATGACAGGGTGTTGTGGAAATGACACTGAATTAACGTGAATGTATAGAAACAGTAGAGATATTTATTAGAAACATTTTTAAACTCCACTCATTAAACTCAATTCACAAAGCCATTAAACATAACCATATTTTTTACTGTACTGCTGAGTTTGATGTATACAAATGATTTGTCTCACAGATGAACGGTTACAGTGCATACTAAAATAAAAAAAGATAAAAATGAGATCAATTAATATTAAAGTTATATAATTTAGAAATAAAAAATAAAATCATAATCCATCCATCCATCTTCTTTCGCTTATCCGGGGCCGGGTCCCGGGCGCAGCAGAATGAGCTGAGATGCCCAGACTTCCCTCCCCAGACACTTCCTCCAGCTCTTCCAGGGGGACACCGAGGCGTTCCCAGGCCAGCCGGGAGACATAATCCCTCCAGCGTGTCCTAGGTCTTCCCCCCCGGGGCCTCCTCCCGGTGGGACACGCCCGGATCAGATGCCGAGCCACCTCAGCTCAGCCACCCTCCGGAGAAAGCTCATTTCGGCCGCCTGTATCCGGGATCTGGTCCTACAGCTCATGGCCATAGGTGAGAGTAACTAAGAGAGACAGGCCGGTACATCGACCGCATTACTGCAGAAGCTGCACCGCTCCGTCTGTCAATCTCCCGTTCCTTCCCACACTCGGGAACAAGACCCCAAGATACTTGAACTCCTTCACTTGAGGTAGGAACTCTCCACCAACCTGAAGTGGGCAAACCACCCTTTTCCGACTGGGAACCATGGCCTCAGACTTGGAGGTGCCGATTCTCATCCCAGCCGCTTCACACTCGGCTGCACGCTGAAGGTCCGGGTCTGATGAGGCCAACACGACAACATCATCCGCAAAAAGCAGAGACCAAATCTTGTGGTCCCCCTAGAAATTCTCTCCATAAAAATTATGATCAGAATCAGTGACAAGGGCAGGGCAGCCCTGCCGGAGTCAAAACATGCACCGGGAACAAGTCTGACTTAGCCTACTGCTAAACTTCTATAATTAATTCCTTGTTTTACCTGATTTAGAGCATAGCTGAGCCAAAACCCAATTGTCACGGGACAGATTTTCAAATTTCACTGTCAAATCCATGGTTCTCTTAAACAACTGTCATTATTCATGTGCCAGTGCACTGCAGGCATACTGGTGCTGAGGGCAGTTTTCATGACACGTCCTAAACAAAAGGCTTTTGTCAACATAAGTACCTTCATACCATTAAATGTCCCTGGATTGCAAAATACTGTGACAGCTATAGCATCAATAAAGTTGGCAAATTGAAGTTAATCATTCGAAAACGTTTTTACAACGCGAATAGGCCCCCAAAATAGCATTAATTTGTCTGTCAAGCATTTTCATGTTTTAATTTTTTTTTCTTTCTTCATTTATGTAAATACGCTCAGGAAGCAAGATCATTTTACAGTGTTTACGGGCAGTGGGCGAGGACTAACTGGAAATCTAATAGATTATGAATCACGAGGCTTATTTAAATGACCGACCGCTCTGCCGACCAATCACGAGAAGAGTTTCGGTACCAAGGAAGACTTGGTTCTGCGCATGCTCAAAATACTTCGATCTATAGAACATAGTAACGTGTCCAGTGAACGTGAGCGCACTTGCAGGTCTTTCCGGATGAAGTAATCCTCTGTTCAAATGAAACCGGAAATAACTGACACACGGGACGAGCAGAACAGACATGTTGACTTGGTCCTCCGCGATGATTTCCAAGTATTAAATTCACTGTAAATCATATAATGTGAACACCTCTAAAGGTAAGAAACCATTACAATGTCTCAAAATGATGGATCCTATAGTATAATGTAGTTTAGTAGGTATGTTAAGTTTTATTTTCAACGTCCGTGCAACGTTAGTTGACAGGGATCGTGTTACTGTGATATTTACGTGAAGATAAACCTATTGTGTTGGTAATTCTAGTTCATTAAACAAAATATACTTACTTTATGAATTATTTTCTGGAGCTTGTAGAAATATTGCTGGTTTCCTTGGCTCTGAAATAAGTGTGATGTAATACAGCCTAATTGGAATAAAAACCATACACACTAACGTAACGTTATATAGGCGTGTGTACGTTTAAGGAGGCCAAAATTGTGATCTGTGGTTTAAAAATGGTTGGATTATGTGTTGGATTATTATTTATGGATTATTTCTTTTATAAACTTACAATTAAATCAAGTAGCAAAACAGTAATAGAAAATACTATAACAGATAACTTTATTACTTTTTAAATCTCAACATTAGGCTATATTACAATTTATTGGTAAAAAAAATGACGATAATCTATTTGCAATATTTGAATTCAGACAGATAACAACCTGTTTAATAAATATGAATAATTTTAGAATATATATATATATATATATAAATAATATATATTTTGCTCTGTAGTCCTCTCAAGCAGCAGTGTTTTCTCTTGCTGTGTAAATGTGTTTAAAGGGTTAGTTCACCCAAAAATGAAAACTCTGTCAGTAATTCCTCACCCTCATGTTGTTCCAACCCCGTAAGACTTTTGTTCATCTTCAGAACACAAATTAAGATATTTTTGATGAAGTCTTCATTTCTCACTCCTTCATCATAGGCTACTAGGTAATTTCATCTGCCGGCCCAGAAAAGTTATTAAAGACATCGTTAAAATAGTCCAAGTGACTACAGTGGCTTAACCATAAGTTTATCAAGCGACTAGAATACTTTTTGTGCGCAAAAAAAACCCCTAAAATAACGACTTTATTGAACTCTTTATTTTCTTCCGCGTGCCGTGGGCCTCGAGTGAGTTCACGAGAGCACGACGCATGCGCGAGAACTGAGAAGAGGACGCAGACGGTCTCGATGTCGTGTTTAAAATGGTTCTGAAAGGAGAACTCCGATCAATTTTAACATTAAACTCCTTTTTTTGTACATTTGTAATGCTGTCAGTACAGAGAACAACGACAAAAATCGGCGTTGCCTACACCGTGTTATAATCTTTTTAAAATGTTCACCCTGTTGACTTCAATGGGGCAAGTTTTAAACCTGCTTTTAGCCTCTTAACATCCTTGATGTGTCATTACAAGTGCACAGCCATGTGAGTGGTGTTATTAAGAGTGAACACGGTCAATCTGACTGCAGTAGATGTGAAAGATATGAATAAAAATTATGTTAATTCAGCCAGCTCACATACCTGTATTTTCTTCCTGTTTTCGGTCGAAGTCCACAGTAGTCGATTGTCGAGTTCGCGCGCGCGATCATCAAACTCAAAAACCTCCTCCGTGTGTTCAACATCTGATTCGGATGAACTATCCATTTGAGCTGATATTCTCGAACACACACACACCGTCATCGGCTGACAGTCTGAGTCTCCACTGTTGCTTAGTTACCAATGATCGCGTACGCGAACTCCACAATCGACTAAAGGGGTTTGATGTAGATCATTTTGTATTAAATTATTGGCTGACAATTGTATGGAGGTGGAGGACCAAACCTGCAGAAATTAACAACATAAATAAATATATAGATAAATAAATAAATAAATGTAATAAAAGGAAAATAAACAATGGAATAAATTACTTTAATTAATTTTTTACTACAATTTAATCCAAGCTTTCGGAGTTATCTGGAAATTGTCTAGCTGTCATTTTTGTTGTTTGTTTTATATATTGTTATTTTAATGATTGATTTATTTAGTTTGTGTTGTGGCTGTGTTGGTGTATTCTCTGGTTTGTGGGTGAAATAAGTTCACAATAAAATAAAAGTTTTTAGGGACCGCCTCCCTCATTTGCAAGTTACACATGGAAAAGTAGCCTAAATAAATAAATACATGTAGGAATAACTAAATATATACAAATAAATGGCCGCATAAATAAATAAATGAAAGAATAAATATATAAATGTTAATAAAGCATAAAAATACATTTAAAAATAAATACAGAAAATAATATAGGCCTATGATAATAAAATAGGAAAAAAGTAATACAAAATAAATTCAAAGATTACATTTTATTAAAAATGATTTATGTTTAATCAAGTCATTTATTCCTTTATTGATTGTCCTATTATTACATTTATAATTTTTTCTATATATTTAATTATTTTTAATTTCTGCAGGTTTGGTCCTCCACAGAGGAGTTGTACTTGTTATTAAATATGGTTGTCATATGTAAGACTGTGTTGAAGAACAACATTTTGGTCCCCATGAGCTTATGAATCATACTAAATTATGTTTTTTTTAAAATGTAAAATCGCAGAATGTTTTCTATTGGTTTAGGGTTAGGGTATAGAATGTAAAGTTTGTAAAATCATTATTTCTAAGGAGAGTCCTCATAAAAAACAAAATCCCAGTGTGTGTGTGCAAAATGCATAAATGTTTTGTCCAGATCTATTCATTTATCCAAAAATACGTTAACAATGCTATTCATGCAATGTTTTGAATACACCTCTTTTATGATGAGCTTGCTTTTAATTTCAAAATTAAAATAAATTGTGATATTTGGTAATATGGTAATTTTACCATTTTGTAAACTAGATTTTCAAAGTAATTTATCTTTTCTTTATTGTGGAAAAACTGAAAATGCTTGTGTTGGAATTTAAGGAAGTATTTCTTTAACTTCCTTCATTATTATAACTATTTGAATAATGGTATGGAAATGAACAGGATGCCCATCAGGAGGGAAATAAGGAGCTCCAGTTAGCCGTGGCTCAGTGAGAGATTGACAGTTAGCTTTCATGCATGTGCTGTCTTAGTTTATTTAGATTTTTTTTAACCTTGTTTTAAAATTTTCATATCATATTGATTTCTGTAAATCAAAAAAACTACTCTTGTCTATGATGCCAAAATGCCTCACCTCACTGGCAAGACCCTCTGTGGTGAAAACCCAGTTTTTAATGTTGTTTATATGTCTATGTGATGTTTTTAATGTGCTTTAAGACAAACCATGTGTAAGTTCATAAGTCGACAGCATTGCTGAGTATTTTCTCCTTAAAACTGCAGTGAACCAAAGGTGTGAAATCGCTAGGGTGACCACCTGCTAATAAGCCCAAGGGGGGACAAGGGGTATGTTTCTGAGGGACAATGTGGGACACTGCCTGGCGCGGCGGTGCCACCACCCCACGGGCAGACTCACTGATAGTGGTTTACCCATTTCTAGCACATACCACCTAAACATGTGTAATTGCTGATGTATGCTCATGAATAGGCCAACCAATGTGTATTTTTTTCTAAATAAAGATTCATAATATTTTGAACATTAGTGAATTGACCGATGCACTTCCACTTACGATTTACTTTAGCTATTTAGTTTTATTTATTTTTTCATTACAATTTATTCACTTTAAATAAATTATAATATAAAATTATAGGATTAACAGGAATTGTAGTTGCTCAACACCTCAGGAACAGTTAAAAAAAAAAAAAGAAGCCCCTCTCGGTATCCCCCTCAACCAGAGCCGGCCCGAGCCTTTTGGGGGCCCTAAGCAGAATTTGATTTGGGGGCCCACTACGCGGAGTCACCTGTGCTTGACGATTATTGACACAAATGTTACGCAATAATGATGCATTATAAATGAATACAGTGAGGTTATGTATTAATACAAAATAAATACTTAATAAAAAATAAATGCCTACTTAAAAAAGTTTTAACTTTTACTTTACTATTTTACTAATTCTTTGAAACTTCTTAAACAAACTGTCTCAAAACATATAAAATAAATGATTTGCTCAAATAATGACAAAACTGAGAAATCAGAAACATAATAAGAGCAAGGGTTCAACAATGGCAATTATTGTTAAAAACTGTAAAAATATTAATATTACTATTAATATTACTGTCTCAATACAGTGTAACTGTCCTCAAAATCTTTTTTATTATTATTATTGTAACAGACTTTGTTGGATTGTACATGACAGAATCCAACAAAGTCTGTAATAATACCGGTTGTACTGGCGCTCGTTGTATGTGTGTATGCAATGTATTTTTCCCCTCGGGGCTTGCCGTAGATAGGAATGGGTCGCGCGCACTTGGTACTGGAGTGTCACGGGTTTTTGGAGTAAGTGATCTGATATGTGGGGTATAATAAAGTGGAGAAGAGTTCAAACTGCTATGTTTATTATTTATTCAATTTCAAACTGCTACCCTTAAACCCCTCTTTTTAATTGATGATGGCGGTGCGGTGCCTCAGACTTCAGTATCTCCATTTTTCGAATTGGAAAGCGCGCATCTAAAAGTTCCTTCCCAGTATGTCTGGTGTGCACGTGCCTGCGCTGTCATGACAACAACGAAAAAGTTGACAACAACCTAGTCAGCAGTTCAACTGACGGGTGGGTCACGTAGGTGTGGCAACAGTAGCTTGCTGAACTGTCAAGTAATGTTCGTTTGGCTGCCTGGGGCTCGAGGATATAGAGCGACCAACTTTTTTTTTTGAGCAAGCATTGATTATGCGTGACACGGTCTCAATTTGCGGGACGCATGAATTGGGCTTCAAACGCTGTGCGCGCACGCGCTACGCGGGACGGGTGGTCACCCTAGAAATCGCTGGTGTTTCTGACGTCACAAACGACCTTGTAACCAATCAGATCAACGTGTGATCGCCAACCAGTGGATCTCTGAGTGAGTGAGTGAGCGGAGGCAGGGCTCATTTGCATATTCATAGAACCGCGCATACTAAATAAGGCAAAGGGTGTCGAGTTACATTCGAGATATTTTAAGGCATGAAGAAAAAATGACAAAAAAATATGTCCTTTTAGTGATCAAATATGAGTTTTAAAGAATACAATTATTTACTGCAGGAGGGACTTTAAATAAAACTTTGTTTCGGAGTTGCTGAAAAAAAAAGCTGAAAACACTTTTTGAAACGATGCTACATTAATAGAAAAGAGCTGTAGAGTTTGTTTGTGACCACCATTCACTTTTGATTTTGGTGCCGCTCTATTTATCTGACTTGTGCAAGTTTGATCTGGAGCTTCATAAAAGCCTTTTATACACTACCAACATTGTGACAATACAAAGCTGGTTGAAAATTGGCAAACTTTTAAATGTAGATTAGATGTTTGCAGCAAAGGGGATGACCAGAACAAGTCTGAAAAGTCTGATGCTCGGGTATAAGCTGTAAGAAAATAATTAAAAGATTTAGATAACTGGGGGTTTAGTTGTAAGCCAGAGTAAACAATTGTCATAAAAATGGTAATTAAAATTGAATATACAGTTTGTTGCCTCAAGTTAAAATAGCTGATTGTCTAAAATTGTGCCCCAACTGACGCTCTATACTCTTATACACTATGTACTTATGCACTATATACTCATCAGTGTAGTGTTTGAATTTGATAAGATTATACGTTTTTTTCGTCAGTTAAAGGTGCTATATGTAACTTTTCTACTAAAATGAATCCTTTTTTTATTGCCTGTGTGTGGAGGGGTTGTAATCACACATTACAATGATCCACTTGTCGGGTTTTGCTATTACCTCCGAAGGCCCGTATTCATATTTCTATGTGAAGGCTCCGGGTCGGATTTACCGTGAAATCCATCGGATGTGACGTGCATGCGCGCTTCCGAGCCTCTCTCCTTTATATACAGTCTATTGTAGACGGCCAGGGAGTAACGTCCGGTCAAAGGCGCACGTTTTTCGGCTTATATCTCAGTCAATCTTTGATCAATATTCCCAAGACTCAAATCGTTCGTAGTGCTGGACGGGGTTCGAAATCGGGGGTCCCAGCGAACGGCGATCAGGTAGGGGGCGTCCCCGGGGCCCGCCACTCTAGCGTTCAGGCAAGGGTCCCCCTGGGACGTCCTCCCCCAAATCTGAGCTCTCTGGGTCTTCGCGTTCCAGTGATACAAGCGATTTTCTTCTGAGATCGTGACGTCACCGGCGTCTGCAATTTTGCAGCGCTCCCGATGGTTTTCGGCTAATATCTCCGCGAAAACACCACCAAAAATTATGAAACTTATATGGTTCTTTTCAGCTCGACTAGACGGTTCCAACGAGCTCGGTGCTCGCCGAATCCGTGCGTAATAGACGGTGTTGTCTATGAGTTCGAGCACGAGCGCTCTTGTAAAAATTGGTTGCAATCTGAAACTTCACCGCTAGAGGCCGCTTAAAACTACATATAGCCCCTTTAACTATATGCATCATCCAGGTATTTAAAGTGGTCTTTTTCTTTTTGTAATTTTCCGTGTGAACACACTACAATAAAACGGCATAGAATAGTGCATATGTTTGCGAATCGGGACGAACAGTCTGAAGTGAGTTTAACATTTTCCAAGTTTAATTAGCAGTGATTTAACCGACAGTGATGTCCTTAATATTAACCAATCAATTAATAAAAAAACCAAACAAAATTACTCATTGCTCTTGATTTATTTCAGTATTCTTAATGACTAATTTCTTGGATAAAAACAGGTGAATTTTTTGCAATTTTTTTCTGACAGTGGAGCAATATTAAAAACCGTTCTAGTCTAAAAAACTAGAAGTCTTTCATTGCAGCATATGGGAGCCATCCGCTCGACCCAAAGCAGGGAAATCATGTGGTTTAATCTAAAGACATACATTACGGAGATATGAAACGTTCTAGGAATTACCACTCTCTGTATTCACTATATCTATATCTTTTGATGTACATAATGTTTTTTTTTTTCAGATACCAGTTTTGTTGTGACAATGGACACTTCACATCATTTCTTCTTACTCTTGATGTTTTTGCACTATACAATAGGTAAGCCATGTCATTTACTCCTAATTAACAGTTTTTTAATTGTTCTTTAGTGATACTCAATTTAGTGTTTTGTCCACACAGGAACCAATACAAACTGTGTAAAGATTCTCCCAGACTCCAACACTAGTATTCCTGTTGAGGTGGGGAAAAACTTCACAGCGACCTGTCACCTGCGGGAGGGATCTGATTACACCTCAAATGACATTGAATGGTTTTTGGGTGATAACAACAGCATTGCAAAGCAGCATTATCATACAATAAATGAAACGTCCGTCAGTGTTACTGTTAATGCCAGCAGAAACATGAACGGCTGGTTGAAGTGCAAAGCCTCCAGGAAGTCCTTGTCTTTCACACGACCGTGTTCCTATGGAGTCTCGCTCCTTGCAGGATGTGAGTGTCTTCTTGCTACAATCACATCATGTGTTACTTTCTAATTAAAAGGCTGGAATTCTTCCACACTCCAGTTGTGTTTTAGTGTTGTACGTATTGTAGGGATAGTCCCCTAAAGGGACATGGTGAGGGGGAAAAGAGGAAAAATTATATGTCAATGCTTTTGCATTCTCTCGTAAATGTTTTGCGTTCCCTTGAGAAACATTGTGTTTGCTTGCAAAACTTTAGAGTTTTTTTGGAGGAACACAAACGTTTTTGTAAGCGAACGCAGTGTTTCTCAGGTGAACGAAAAACATTTGCGAGAGAACCTCAAAAGCATTGGCATCATTTTTCCTCCTGTCTCAAATTTTTTTCCCTCTTGTCCCTTTAGGGGCTCCGTAGGATAGTTCCACCAAAAATGAAAATCTACTGACTTTGTTTCTTCCATGGAATACAGAGAATTCTGTATCCAGTGTATTCCAAGACATCTGTGTCAGGAAAAGACAGACATTTCAGTCATTATAAGCTTTCCCTGCCTTAGATTTGCAATTTCAGTAGTGCTCAAGTTCAATTTCAAATTTTTCTTCAAAGACCATAATGGTTGAGGTCACACCTGGTGCGACAACCTTCAAAAAACCCTATTTATATTGTATGCGATTTCAAGAATGTTTTCAGCAAATAACATAATCATTATTACACACAGAAAGCTAGTGTGTGGCTTTAGAACATTTGGTTAATATTGACTATTTTCAGTTTTCAGTGAACTGCCCCTTTAAGAATCTTTTAGTCATTTGTTTTATAAGAAGGTTGGAGAAAAGAAGCCATTCTGTTGTGGAAAATGCCAGAAATATTTTTCTCATTATTTAAACCTAATGTATTTTTTACTTCATTGTGTATTTTATTCATTTATGTATTTTGTTTACATTCAATGTTTTCCTGTTTCAGACCCTCCGTTGAAACCAGAGAATCTGAGGTGCATTGCTGTGCAGAAGGACAATGATATTTCCCCTCACTTACAATGTTCCTGGGATCCAGGATCGCGGGATCCGCTGCTCGAAACCACTTACATCCTTCATGCTAATTTGAGTCTGTAAGAGTAGCTGTTGTACCTAATAACTCTTCATCAGTTGTTACACCTTTAATCAAAATGAAAGACTAGAGTATCACTTACTTCCTCTTCTTTTTCTCTTTTATAGAGGTGATTCAAACTATTCCAATAGCTGTAAACAGCGTCTTGCAAGAAATTGCATCGTCAACCTGAGCACTTTTCCGCTTTACATGAATGTGATTGTGTGGGTTGAAGTGAAGAACGGGCTGGGGTCAGTACAGTCAGACGAACTTCAGTGCGATTCTTCGAAGTTTGGTAAGATATGGGCTTTTGCATTAGGAAAGAGTGCATTTTACACTCTAAATGGATGCGTAAGTTCAGCTATCTTCTTCACTTTTTAATTTTTTTTGCATTTGTTTTGTAGTGAAACCCAATCCACCATTGGATGTCCAAGCTCTTGCTGAAGTTAACTTCTCCACGTCTCTCATGGTTACTTGGAAACGTCCCATTGAGAAGGCAACTATGGCACTCTCTTATGTCATCAGATACTGCCAAGTAGACTCCGATGTTTGGACCGAGGTACGAGAAAGCCAAAAGCATTTCAGATTTTAAAATGGTCAAGACAAATTATGATTGTTTTATGTGAATAGTGATTGGTAGTGAATATTTGTATGTGATCTTTTGTTTTGACCGATCAAACATTTGATTTACTACCAAAGCATTTCATTATGGTTCAGTGGGGGTTTCTTATTTCAAACAATGCAGTACAAGCTTGAATTATGTTAAAGGTACAATATGTAACTTTTTCCACCGCTAGGGGTCGCTAACCTCCACAATAACAAAGGCGTAGGTTTATGACGCAGTGACGAGCTGAATGATGGGACTTGCTGTCAAGCTGATGGATCTAATAATGTTTATGGATGAGTGAAAACATTCATGTTTTTTCACGTTACAGTGGTATGAAGCAGGGCGCGATTGCTAATAAGAGACAGATATCACACGCGAGTCCTGCAGATATAAAGGAATAAGGACATTTCATTCTACCGAACTAACGTTACACACAAGTGCTGAATTACTCAGGTCAGTTAATTAGACGAATTAAACTTGTAAGGGAACGCAGCGCTGTCTCACTTGGTCACACTAAATCACACTAAACAGCATTTGAGTGTGTTGAACGTTATAATGTTATTCTATGTGTTAGTTTGTCTGTATGAGACTAGTAGCAGTAAGCTAGATCAACATTAGAATAACATACTGATCATATTCTAACATTTCCTCATGTTGAGCTATATAACATTGATTTGTTTCATGTACATTTGCTCACCTGTCTAATAAAGTATGTGCAAGAGGGGTGTCGCTCCAAGTTAGCTGCGGGCGCTAGCTCTCGACATCTCGAAAACGCCACGCCGATATTGATCCTCATTTTAGTTCTCCTTGTTTGTCCCAAAGTCTGCTTGCCATGGTCTATAATGTTTGAACGAAACAAGAACAGCGTGCCGCTAAACGTTACGCACTATGCAGTTGTCCACGTCTGTCGTTATTACATCATGTTACGTCATGGCTATGGCAGTTCGAGCGGAAAACGAGGATAGCGCAGATATTGCGTCATTTACAGGCGACATTGTTTTCCGGGACGGGCACTTATTTAAAATTGGAATTTCTCTGAAATAAAAAATCTTTGAAGACTTTTGGGATATTGTAAGTACACAACTGCAGGAAATATATCACACTGTGCAAGTGATTTTTGGATATTTTATTAAAAAATTCTTGTACCTATTGTACCTTTAATCTTGCATTCCATGTAGTCCTCATATAAAAAAAAAGTCACATTGTTTTATTCATGAATTGAATCCCTCTTTCAGGTGCCTGAGAATTTCACCCTAGCGCACACGGAGTCGTTCAGACTGCAGTCGCTGAAGCCTTACACTGAATACGTGGTACAGATGCGATGCATTAAAATACATAATGAAAGCTACTGGAGTGACTGGAGCGCCAATGCTACAGTTCGCACTGCAGAAGCCGGTATGACCTGTGTTATTCCCAAAGTTATTTCATTTTTCTGAAAGGGTTGTTTTTATTTGCACAGCTGATTAAAGGATCCTAGAATTGCTAAATAAAAGAAATATTCCTAAACACTGAGGATGACTTCAGAACAGTGTTGCAGGGAAGCTACTTTGAAGCTGTAGCTTTCTAAAGTAGTTAAAGTCACGAATTTTCATGCGATTTTTAAATCACGTATTTATAGGTTGTCTATGAAAGCCTGTGGGCTGATTTTTATGTGAAGGACTCTGGTAGAATCCAGAAAATGTGATGAGAGCCTATCTTCCACATGACACATGACACAAATGCTTATACAATGTTGAGGGTTATGTTGAAAGAGTTTAGTATTGTAATGTCAATGTGTCATGCAAAGAAAAGGGATTCATTCACACTATAGTCTCATTAAAAACCAGATCTGTATTGTCTGTAATGTATACTTAAAACTATCATAACTGTCATTTTAATGAACTCATCTGTCGAAATGATGCCGGTGAATTGCAGAGGTCATGCATCGCTGAGATCAGATGCTTTCTTTACTGCTGTTTTCTCATTGTTGTCATTTTTGTTGAGTTTATTTTGTTATTGAGAGGAAAGCGCGCCGCACATATTTACGTTCATCTAAACGTTGCTCTCAGCAGCGGTGGCGGCGTCGGGATGTTCGTTTACAGTATATCGCTGCATAGGTATTTCTGAATTCTTTTACTTCTAAGCAAAGAATGAAAAGACCTCCGCAGTGAGTATATCAGGGTCTTGAATCACGCTCAGTCTCTCGTGTGTTACGTGAGCATGAGCAATAATCTGCTGACTGCAGTTCACTCAACGGCCACCGGCGGCGCTGATAACAAGGGCTTCTCAATTCCACATATGACACCCCTTCAAGCTACCATTTTAAAAAACTAGTTAGCTGTTCTACAAGGCACTAACAAAAATAGTTTATCTTTCCAATGATGTAAAATTGTCACTTGTCACTCCAAAATATGTCATTTATAAGAACAGGCTTTTTTTTTTTCACAATGTATACTTTTAAATAAAGGAATAAGCGGATATTGAATCCGAACGTACCATTTTACTTGACTTAATGAATTGGAGAAGATCATTTACAGGTTTAATGCCAGACTAACCACTTCAATAGAATGAATCTGACTTTCCAATGCAATAAGAATAAGAGAGTGAGTTATAGAGTAATAGAGTAATAAGAGAGTGAGTTTGATTATTCTCTGGACTTGTAAAGTGTGTGTTAACAGTAAAGCATGCACAAACAACATGACATTAAAAAAGTGATGTAAAAAAGCAGCTGAATTGCTGTCAAGCTACTAAAATGCATATTTACGTTAGTAGAATCACTGCTTAATTACTTCCCAGAATTAAAAAATGTTGAATCTGCATTAATATTTATCAGTCAATTTTTCAACCATCTTATTTCCTCAGTGCCAGCAAGCGCACCGGATCTGTGGAGAATCATCCAGCCCACTTCTGATAATAGAAATGTCATATTACTATGGAAGGTAAATTCCTTTTTTCTTTTTTTTTCACCTGGCAAACATTAAAGTATCTTATAGTGTTTGTACAGTG
>JAULUF010000036.1:3855000-4030000 GCA_031834385.1 Semotilus atromaculatus
TACAAGCATCGCTTGCTCACCCAAGCAGGAAGACCAGTGACCGAAGCAGCCTACATTCAACAAGCATGTATGTATCTCAGACGTGTCACACATTTAAATGGTACTATCAAGTTAAGGCAGTTTTCTCATAAAGGACAAGTTACTGAAGTACACTCTTATAACAGCTTTTTGGTGTCGTGTTTTTTTTGTTTCTAGCTCCTGAAAAGGGCCCTACTGTCACAGTTACGAAATCCAAGAAAAATAGTGCTGAGCTGACATGGGAGGAAATACCCCTGAACAGTCAGCGCGGATTCATCACCAACTACACCATATTCTATAGGGCCGGGAACACTGGGCACTGGCAATGTATGTGCAACACGTGATGGTTTTGTAATGTGTGATGAAATGAGTGTGATTTCACAAGCAGCTCTTTATCAAATGTTTTTGGCAGCTGTGACGCGGGGTGCTGATGTCCGCTCGCATGTACTGACTGATCTGGCCAGTGAAACAGATTATGTGGTTCACATCATGGCATCAACAGTAGCAGGCTCCAAAAACGGATCAGACTTTAATTTCAAAACAATGAAGTATGGTATGTCTTTTATCCTCATTTTTAAAGTTTCTTATTCAATTCTTAATGATGCCAGATTTTAATGTGCTTTTAAACAAGCTACACAAGGATGTGACATGCGTGTGTATTTGTTTCTTGACTGTAGGTGATGGAGAGGTGGAGGTGATTGTAGTCGTGGTTTGCCTCAGCTTCCTGTTCCTGACCGTCTTTAGCATAATGTTCTGCCTCCGGAAAAGAGAAGTGTGAGTCAGTACTTTTCAACACTCAAAATGAAACGCAAAGCAAAACTTCAACTTTAACTCAACTCTTCAGTTTAGTTCGGAGAACCCTTGCTCTGGAAAATACAAGATTGCTTAAAAGGGCCTAATTGCTTAAACAGTCTTTGTAAACTTTGTGCACTGTGCACAATTCAGAAGTCTTGTTAATATAATTAATGCAAGAAGTAAATACAGTATGTTTTTCACACATTTAAAATTTTCACTAAATGAAAACAAGATAAAATGATGAAAATATTTTAGCGTTTTTATTTATATTACACACTATAACAATACATGCAGTTTAAAAAAGACACAATTAAAACATTTCTTTATTAAAGGTAAATTATGTTGTTACTTACTCCCATCATTACTTGTGATGTCATTATGTCGTTTCATGCATTTGACAAATATCTTTATGCAACTTTTATTCACTACAAAGGCAGTTCATAGTGTTGTTCATAGTGTTTCATCTGTTCAGTTCCAAAAAGTTTAATTCTATATAATGAAAGTAAATTATGACCAAGTGCTGTTAGGCATTCAAAAAAGACAAAAGGCACCAACACGTCCGTTTACCTTCAGATAATTTGTTTTCTCGTTTTTGTCTTCAAAAACATTTATCACATATTTGATCTTTTTCATGAACATAAAAAACTGATCTCCTTTGTTTTTTGGGGGGTTATTTTAGTAAGTGTAGCAAATCCATGGTTTTGGGTTTTACTGCCTGATCCACTGCCGTGTGAGCTTTACCTCACAAACACTAACTCTGATAGTTGGTCAGCTAAATAAAACGGGCAGTGTGCCAAATATGTAGGCTGGGAGTAGTTATGTGTGGAGATAAATATAGAATATTTATGAGATGAATGAATATTTCACGCCACGTAGGTGTATTTATGTCTAGACAGAAGAAAGCCCTGTCTAGGCTCTGCCCTGGTACAGTTTGTGCCAAGCCATTAGTTAGTCTGGTTGTTTAATGAGAAGGAGATGAAATGTAGTTGCAATAAATGCTTTAATAATCCGTACAACTTGCAGCGGATCGTAGGACTATTACTCTGTTGGCACGGTTTCATTCAGCGTTCCATTCCCGTCCATGTAGAGTTCAAATATTCAAGCTGTTTATTCATTTTGGTTTTATTGTGTTTCCATTTGGTGAATTAGAACAAAGTGTGATGAAAAATAAAATAAAAATATGAACAAACCCACATGAGATTAGATTTTTATGTTCATGAGAAGGGTTGAATTTGTGATACATGAAGAAAAAAGTAAGACCCATAAAGCTAGTACATTTTATTAATTTGTTATATTCCAAACCTTCTTGAGTCATGTGACTTATGTGGGGAAACAACTGAAATGAAAGTTGTTATTCACTGATAATCTTCTCTGGCACAGCTCATAATTCTCATTCTCTTAAATAAGGCAAGTCGAACCAGGTCAGGTTTGCACCAGGCTTGACGTTAATGATGCCATATATGATTAATCACGACTGTATGTGTCTTGTAACGGATCACAATGCAACAATTTTTATATATGCGTATTCAGATGTCTTGAGAGTTATGCCAATATGCCATAAGTGTCCTGCAGACTATATGATGTTACTTTTAATAGTGCTGTTTGTCATCATTGGAGCTCGACAGTTCCTGGTCACCATTCAACCTCATGTTACCCAAAAAATCCCACAATCCCGCAGAGAAGGATTGTAAAACTAGTCTAATGATATGCTCTTTAGGTAACTTAAAAAAGCACCAAATAAAAAAGTATCATGATGGCATTTGTGATATTGCTTATCGCCATAAATCATTCTTAATAAATTGTGAATTCTGGATGTATCACGTAGCCCTAGTTATAATACAAGTAAATGGTGTTGAATGTCATTGTTTTCTTCTCCTCTGTCCAGGATTAAGCAGCTGTTGTGGCCACAGGTCCCAGACCCGTCCGACAGCTCTATTGCCCACTGGGCACCTGATTTCCCTGTCAAGGTCAGTGAGATATAACATAGCAAAATAACTTATGGGTGAATCTCACAAAAACATGTCCAGAAAAGAAATTATATTTTGCATATGGAAAATGAAACCTTTTAAGACCCTAAAGTTTTAGTTTCATTATCAAATTCACTTGTCAGTTATGCCATGAGTTTAGACCCTAACATTTGTGGGTAATGTGTCTGGAAGTTGTACTTCACTAAACCCCTTTAGGCATTAATATGTTTTATATGTGTACTGTATTATGTTTGTCATAGATACTACGACTCTGCTGCTTACAAAGTTCTCACTCTGAAATGTTCATGCTTGGGCTCCAAGTTAAAAATACAGTGTAAATGTAAATAAAAATGCTGCCATGTCATGTGACTTATGGCATATGTGCCCCATTAAATAGTAAGTGAAATGTACAGTGATGTACATTTGCCTCTATGCCATACTGAAAAATGCCTGTCCTAGTATGAATCATGGTGAGCACAAGCTTTGGACATCAGAGGACTCCCGGTGTGGAGTCCAAGTCCAGGCTATACCAATATTAATTACTATACTATATCAATATTATTGATCTGCCTTACTTAAGGTGGATGATGACGCAATTTTCTTCTAGAAACAAACTTTGTTGTATTATTTTGTAGTTATCACTGTGAAGCTGCTTTGATACAATCTGTATTGTAAAAAGCGCTATATAAATAAAGGTGACTTGACTTGACTTGACATTTTTTAAGTGTGTGTGGAGAGGCCCAGCTCGCTGCATCACGCACTTCCTGAAAGGAAACCCCTGATAGCAAAGTCTTAGAGTCCGCCATACTCCTCGCTGAGGCGAAGGAAGGCCGCGTGCCTCACACGCCACATACACCTTCAGAGTGGAAGAGAAAAACAATCCTGATCCGGAACTCACACACTGAAACGACCGGGCAGTTAAAGGAGAACTCCGGGCAATTTTTAAGTTAATCTTGATCGTTAGACCTTTGTGAGTACTGTCTATAGGAAAAAAACCGAACCGGATTGGTGCTTGTGACGCGGAGCTGCGACAGCGAATGCCCAGAGCTCCCACTCAGCTATAACGGCAGCAATGGGGGCATATACATAAAGAGCGTTTTTGTGCCTCTTAACAGACACAAAATGCAATTAAAATGTCTGTCCAACATGAACAGGGGCCTTACCTGTGAACAAGATGCGTTTAGCAACTTAGCCATGGTTTAAATAGTGTTTTAGACGGCAAGCTGTAGTCTCGCGCTGAAGTCTCGCTCCTCCCACCTGGACTCGCGTGGGAACTCAGTGGTAGCCGGGAAAGGTAAAGAGTGTCCAGGTGGGAGGAGCGAGACTTCAGCGCGAGTCCAGGTGGGAGGAGCGAGACTTCAGTGCGAGTCCAGGTGGGAGGAGCGAGACTTCAGTGCGAGTCCAGGTGGGAGGAGCGAGACTTCAGCGCGAGACTACAGCTTGCCGTCTAAAATAGAGCTGTCGGACGGGTCTGGGACCTGTGGCCACAACAGCTGCTTAATCCTGGACAGAGGAGAAGAAAACAATGACATTCAACACCATTTACTTCTATTATAACTAGGGCTACGTGATACATCCAGATTCATCTACAAACCCCATGATCTAAGGCGGGCTGTGGTTCGGACCCCACTTCTAAATGACAGCCAAGTGGGAGCAGAGTGGCCAGCCTCCTTAAGAGCTGACTGCAGTGTTTTTATGATTAATTACTACTGTTTTGTGGAGTCTGAAATGAGCTCAGCTCATGCAGTTAAAGAGCTGGTTAAACGAAAAAATAAAACTTGTAATTTACTCACCTTCGTGTAATTCCAAACCCATTCAAACCCATCATCTTCAAAACACAAATAAAGATGTTTTATATTTCAGATTTCTGTCCCTCTATTGAAAGCTGATTTACCCAAAACTCTGATGCTTCAAAAAGACATCATAACAGTAATGTAGACATAAACATTGACCAGAACACACACATAGAGCTCACCAATGTTAAACAGAAGTTCAAACTTACTTGCTTGATGTGTGAGAACAAACCTCACTGGTTCCTGCGCATCAAGCAAGCATGTTTGAACTTGCATTTAGCTTTTTTTTTATGAGCTCTATGTGTGTGTTCTGGTCAATATTTACATGGGAATAAAAGGTTAAATGAGCTGTTCCTCATTTTAAGCAATACTGTCTCTTTAGAAGAGCCTCTCTGTTCATAAGGATTATTTTATCATGCCTTTATGAACTTTTTAAAGCAGCAACATTTTGGTTGCATGGACTTTGAGTGGGGGACATAAATCTATCAGGTTTCATCAAAAACATCTTGTTTTCAAAGATGAAAAAATGAGAGTAAGTAAACAATTTCAATTTGAACTATTGCTTTAAGGCAATAAATGCAATAAGAATTGATTTTCAAACGTTTGTCATTGCTGTAAAGCTTAGAAAGGAAGTTTTAAATCACTAAATTATAGATAATATAAAAACAAAATGAATCTAGATGTTAACATGTCACCTGTAGCGTAGGAACACATTCGCTCCTCTCAGAACAGGGCCCGCATTTACAGGGAAAATAAATGACAGGCTACTATTTTTTAAGATCCCATTACAGTTACTCTTCTTTTTATTGGGTGCATTTTATGATACATGAAAATGCATTCCTATTTTAGTGCAAATTGGTGTGCATATTTCTCTGTTGCAATACAAATGTGTTTTTCAATACTGTAAGTGTTTTTACTGACAGTGCTTGTATTCAAGCATCCGTCTCACAGCAGTTTCTTCACTTCTGTGACTGCCTGGTGCTTCTGGGAAAGTCCTGTGCACAGATTTATTTAGCTTTGTCTTGTTATTTGGCATGAGATTTAGTTGGGTGGCGTGTGAGAGCCTGCAAACATGTTTCTCATGCCAAATGCTTGAGAGTTGGCAACCCTGCTAATACAGGTATTTTCTTTTATACAAGTAAAGGCAGAGTACAGCCATTTCAACAGTTGCATGTTTATTTTTTTAATAATAGAAATGATTTTTTTTCTTCTTTTGACCTGGGCGTGTACATGTTCAGTTCTGTGAGATTCACCCTTATATGAAGGTCGTCTGTAAACCATGTATATTGTAACACAAATAATGGCATACTGCATTCAGTCGTCTGGTACTAGGACTGGGTATCGTTTGAATTTAACGATTGTGATTCCAGTTTTGATTCTGCGTATTGATTCCGATTCTTGTTGATTCCTAATTTCGATTTCCAATTAGGTAAAAACAAAACAAAAAAAACTTGTATATCAGTCACGTTTAGTCTTATTGCAAAACATTTAATTGTAGCAGAACATCATGAAGAAAAATCAACAGGCTAAAGAACAGAAAAACAACTAGCCTAATTAATATAAATGTCAAGCATTATTAAAGACAAGTAAACACTCAGTGATTAAAAAAGAACAAATAAGAAAATGGCAATAGCTACAAATAGATACACCTGAACAAAGATGCGATTGAAATAAACAGTGTTTTAAGATTTTCAGGTACAGAAACTGTATTCAAATGTAAAATATACATTACAATTATAGTTACAAAAGTTATTGTCAAGAACGAGTGAATTTTCTCTTTGTCGTGTTACATATTCCTACAGCACTGAAAACACTCGTCTAAAATCACATTTAAAATCACGTTTTGGATGTGCGTGTGCGCTTGAATTGTTTAAAGTCGTATTGGAATGCTCACAAAGGAATCGATAAGAGGAATCGAAATTTATATTGTATAACAAGTATCCAATTCCTGACCTCAAAGTATTCTGGAATGGATTTTCGTACCTGGTACTCAAACTAACTCCTTGTAAACCTCTCAACAGGCCGGCATGCCCAAAGAAGACGTTAGCGTGGTGGAAGTGGACGTGTTTGATGGGAAGTCTCTGTGTGAGGAAGATAAAAGCGTGCTGCCCCTGAAGGACAAGTACCTCTCCGAGGAGCACAGCAGTGGCATCGGAGGCTCGTCCTGCATGTCGTCGCCCCGCCACAGCGTGTCGGACAGCGACGAGAGCGACTCGGGCCAGACCACGGCCAGCACCGTGCAGTACTCCTCCGTGGTGGCCAGCGGGTACAAGGGCCAGACGCCCAACCACCCGCCCCCGGTGTTCGCTCGCTCCGAGTCCACCCAGCCGCTTCTGGACTGCGAGGAACATCCGGACCTGCTCAACGAGAGCGGAGGCCACTCCAGGAACTCGTACTTCAGACGAGGCAGAGAACTCGAGCCGGGCGTCCTCTCTCAGGACTGCGACGAGCCCAATGGAGGCTCTCTCACCTTCAGCCCAGTGCAGGAGGAAGAGGCGTCCCCCGTCGCAGAGGAGCCGCCCGCCTCTGCTGTGAGTTACATGCCGCAGCAGAGCGGCTATCGACCTCAGTAGAGCAAAACTTTTCATTTGAACGGGATTGTAAGCTTGCGCCAGACATGTATGGTAACACTAGAGCGCTCCCCAATGAAGCCGTCTGCACTTACAGACGTCACTGCCATGTGCCTTCTGCGGACTAACGGTTATTGCTAGTTCTTGCTTCCTTGTATAACTGAACTAAAATGTTGCTGTTGTTTTCAACCACATGCATATTAGTTGTAGCATTGCCTTAAATTCGGCAACATTTAAGATCGCCGTCTGTTTTTATTTCTTTTTCATTTTACTGTTGCTGGCAGTGTACAATGCCTCGGGTTGCGATTTGTAATCTTTCAATATAGACAGTGTTGTTCAGAAAAGAAAAAAAGAACACTTTGTGTTATGGTGATTTATGTTATTGACATGTATTATGGATTGTGGTATTTTCAACATCATGCTACAGAATGTCAACCCTCCTCATGATCAAAAGTTCCTCATGATCATTTTCTCCAGGATAAAACTAACACTACATTGAAATGTCAGTTATGAAATGCAAATATTTTGTTGTATGCCTCATCAAATGTATCCATGTATCTCTTGTGTGATTTATGTCATTGCATCACTTAAATAATGACTTCATTCAAATGTTTTGTAGTCGTATGGTTCACTGGTGGCACCAAACAATCACTTTACATCTTTACACACCTTTACTTCCACCTCAGACTTTGCTTACACCTTCAGTCAATGGATATTGCTTGGATGCATTTCCATTGTAACAGATTGGCGAGTCCCACTTCAGGATTGTGGGTAATGTAATTCTTAGCCTGTAATTTGGCAAGGTTATATAAGTTTGTAACTTAGTACAACAAAGTAGAAACTATAAGCAATGAGAAATTGAACCATTGTAAAACGAATGTGCATGATTTGAATATACACCAATTCTTATTAAAGCTACAAAAGTTCAGGCAAGAGTAGTACATGATTTTCTAGAAGTATTATACTGTATATCTTCTATGAAATATACTCTTATGTACTACTGCGCTCAAGTATACTTGTACTGACAAAAAATTATAGGTATATTTGGCCTTTACTTGTACTCAATCTTTTGATCAAGATATACTTAAAATTATAATTAAGTATACTTGGCTTGTAGTTGTGTTTACTCTTTTGATTGAGTTGCCTATTCAATATTTTTGTCACATAGTTTTACATGCTGTCTTATAAACTTATAAACAAATATTGATTTATAAAGAAAACCGATGTTCCTAATTCTGAGAATCTGAATTTTAGTTTAGGTTAGTCCACTGGTAGTGTGCAGAGGACTTTACTTCAAATGTACTCTACTCTCTGTGTTTTCACTGTTCTCAGCGTTTTGTTTAAAATGTTGCTTTTTTATGAAACTTAACCACATTCAAGTGTTGATCAAAAAGACTGTATGAAGCTAGAATAAAATACGTTTTTTAAAATAGAAAGAGTTAAAGTACAGATAAAGTTATAACACATTCATAGGAATATAGTTAGTGCAAAAATAATATATAAATAGTAAACTTTAAGTATGATGTTCACTTAAAGAAAACTTATAAGAATATTTGCAGCATAAATCTACTAAACTAGTTTACTTCAAAGTGTACTTTCATAAATGAAACAAATGTGCTGTAAGTGTTAAAATAGTAAACTATTAATATACTTATGTTCACTTGTATTACAAATGCAGTACAAATGAAAATAATTGAAAACTAAAAAAACTAGTTGGTATACTTTATACACTAAACAATAGTGCACTTACAAGTATACTTGTAACTAGTAAATATTAGTATGCTTACCACATAAAGTGTATATATACTTGAACATTAAGTATACTTAATAAAATGAACTTTCGTAACTTTTTCGTGAAGGCCCGATATGCTTCATGCGAAATTGAAGAACGAAACTGATGTGACATCATTTCGAACACAATCAGATCAAAACAAACTTTGGGTTTTGAAACAACTTGCCAAAGCAAACTTTCTAGAAAAGCTCTCTCTCCGGCTGGTAAACACCTTTGTACTGCCATTGGTCTGTAGTGGTGATGATGTAATAGGTGGGTGTGGCTCTGAGGCTCCGCCTTCTTTCACATGGAAATCTGTTCTGTCCAGTCAGTCGAGGTCACACGTCCTCGAGTGAAAACGTGAACACACTGGAGAGCAGCTTTATAGTAGAAAATGAAGTTGTAATTCTAACTGAAAGAGACACTGACACTGTTTTTCATGTTTTATAGCCTACTGTAAAGCTGCTTGATTTAAAGCAATCTATTGTATGTGCTATATGAATCAATGTGACTTACCGTGCTGAATTGAAATGTACTTGTAACAAAATCTATAAACACACAAGATCAACTTGTCAAGAATAAAAAACTTTTGAAAGAATAAAACTCTTGTGAAAGTAACAAAATGTAAAGGTTAAATTGAGTTAAATTGTCAAGTCACCTTTATTTATATAGCGCTTTTTACAATACAGCTTGTTTCAAAGCAGCTTTACAGAGATACCAGAAAAATAATGCAACAAAGTTTGTTTCGGCTGTACAGCGTCACACTCCAGCTTAAGTAAGTTCAGTGATGGTTGATTTTTGTAGTAAAAAAAGTTATTAATTTAGTTAATTTGTCTACACAGCCGCTCTAGAGAAAACAGTGATGTCATCGTCCAGCTCAGTTCAGTCCTCATATAATGGTGTCAATGCAGCAGATCAATGATATTGTTGAATATTAAGGGTCCCCAACTAAGTATTGTGATTGTGATTCAGGCAGCGTTACAGGTCAGAGGTCAGATTGGATCGCAATATTCAGAATATTATCCAGTTCCATCTATGTGAGAAGATCGGAGTCACGCCGGTAAATTGCAAATCAAAGCAGTTGATTTTGATATTCTAGGTATTATTAACTGGCCAGAATTTTGAGGTTGCAATGAACGTGAAGGACTATAATGCGTTAAGAGCTCGCTCAAGTACTGCGGAGCTAAACCATTTAGTGCTTTGTAAGTAATCAGCAGGATTTAAAAATGTATACGATGTTTGTAACGCAGTTCAGATGTTATGGGAAGAAGGAGGCGGGAACCGGCGAACATTCAACAACTTTTAATAACATAAAATAAAACAAATACAAAACGAAAGTAAAAGACAGCAGCCCCTCACGGACGACTGCTGACACAAAACAAAACACAACATAAAATCAGGCCTGTTCCTCTCTCGATCTCCACTGTCGTCGCTCCTCCTTTTATGCTTCCGCTCCTCCGTGAGAGAGACGAGACCGCTCATCAGTAATCAGGACACCGGCCTCGTGCCGTCCTCCCACAGCCCTCGACCTCGTCCTGCTCGCCACAATGTTTAATAGGCAGCCAATGCAGTGTTGACAGAACCGGGCTAATATGGTCATACTTCCTGGTTCTGGTAAGAACTCTAGCGGCTGCGTTTTGAACTAGCTGTAGTTTGTTTATTAAGCGTGCAGGGCAACCGCCCAGTAGAGCATTACAATAATCTAGCCTTGATGTCATCAACGCATGAACTAACTGTTCCACATTTGGCATTTAGAGCATATGTCGTAATGTAGATATACACTACATTGCCAAAGGTATTGGGACACCCCTACAAATCATTGAATTCAGGTGTTCCAATACCATCAATGGCCACAGTTGTATACAATCAAGCACATAGGCATGCAGACTGCTTCTACAAACATTTGTGAAAGAATGGGTCGCTCTCAGGAGCTCAATATCAGTTTGTCACCTGTGCAAAAAGTCCATTTATGAAATTTCCTTGCTACTAAATATTCCATGGTCAATTGTTAGTGGTATTATAACAAAATGGAAGCAATTGGGAAACAACAGCAACGGTCAGCGCATGCTGAGATGCACAGTGTGCAAAAGTCGCCAACTTTCTGTAGAGTCATTAGCTACCTTCAGATTAGCTCAAGAACAGTGTGTTGAGCTTCATGACATGGGTTTCCATGGCCGAGCAGCTGCATCCAATCCTTACATCACCAAGTGCAATGCAAAGCGTCAGATGCAGTGGTGTAAAGCACACCATCACTGGACTCTAGAGAAGTGGAGATGTGTTCTCTGGAGTGACGAATCACGCTTCTCTGTGTTTGGCTTCCCAGGAGAACGATACTTCCCTGACGGGGGATTATGGTGTGGGGCTGTTTCTCAGGGGTTGGGCTTTTAACCGAAAACTCTTAAGTTCTCTCTACGCAAACTTTAAAAACACGAACCTGTGAGAACGCTGATGGCGTGCACATGCGTCCACAAAGCAATGTCCATAAAGACATGGGTGAGTGAGTTTGGTGTGGAGGAACTCGACTGGCCTGTACAGAGTCCTGACCTCAACCCCATAGAACAGCTTTGGGATGAATTAGAGCGGAGACTGCGAGCCAGGCCTTCTCATACAACATCAGTGCCTGACCTCACTAATGCGCCTCTAGAAGAATGGTCAAAAATTCCCATGAACACACTCCTAAATCTTATGGAGCCTTCCCGGAAGAGTTGAAGCTGTTACAGCTGCAAAGGGAGGGCCAACTCCATATTAAACCCTACTATACGGATTAAGAATGGGATGTCAATAAAGTTCATGTGCATGTAAAGGCAGGTGTCCCAAAACTTTTGGCAATATTGTGTATTTTTAAGGTGGAAGAATGCGGCTTTCAAATGAAAGATTGGTATCAAAGAGCACACCCTGTTCCTAACCGACGACGCAGACTTGACAGAGCAGCCATCAAGTTATTACGTGCGTAATAAGTAAGTACGTTTAAGTACTTACGTGGTGGCACCACGGCAGAAATCCTAGTCTGATCCTAGCCAGATCTTGCATTTCTACAGACTGGTGTTGTTTTAGAGCAAGTCTTCAGGCACGTTGTGGCCAGAAGAGACACTGAGCTTCAGGGGCCGGGACAGGGCCCAGGCTGAAGGGGCACAGCAATATTAGGCACTTCGGGGAGTTTTACCCCTTCTCCCACTAAATGCCGATGTGATGCATCTCAATCTTCAAGCACAAGGGTCTGGATGAAATATTGTGAACAATATAAATCCACAATCGGACTTGTGATGCAGCCAGGAATAAATCACATCATGTTTGTTAATCTGACCAGAGGAACTGGCTCTCGACTGAGCCTGGTTTCTCCCAAGGGTTTTTCCTTCATTTCTGTCACTGATGGAGTTTGGGTTCTTGCCACTGTCGCCTCTGGCTTGCTTAGTTAAGGGACACTTAATCTTCAACAGTATTATTGATCCGACTGTTGTATGAGACCTGAACTGAGCTGTTTTCTGCAGAGCTGCTTTACAGAGGCAATTAACTCATTTCACAATTGGTGATCTCTACAATGTACTGAATCAACACTAAACTGAACAATGACACTATTGTCTTTTTAGAGCTGCTTTACAGCCGAACTGAACTTTGTTTGCATCATTGATCATTATTTATCACTGTGAAGCTGCTTTGGAACGATCTAATCCAGTCTTTCGGCATTATTTGAGAACGACAGGTGTGTGGTGTGTGTGTGTGTGTGTGTGTTGGAGCAGGTTCGGCACTAAACTCTGCAGGACTGTGGCTCCCCTGATTTAGGCCGTAGTGACAGTCAGAATTGAAACAAATCTTCATATTTTGAGTGATGATTGATGAATAACTATTAGTAAGGTAAGATTGTGTGAGATGTCCTTCCAACTTTTCTTCTGACCATATATGACACCAATTTCAACACATTTATTGAATGGTTATTTATTTAGACATTGGAGAGAGATTCATTACACCGGATCAGTTTTGCCGTTCAATGATTATTTTTTGTTAGAAAGAGCGATCTGTGAATTTATATTTGTTTTCAATGGGGGATTTTGCAGGGGGGGGGGACTTTTTAGATGGTTGTTTTGGTGTGAAAATTTGGAGTTAGATCCTTGGGGGTAAGATGACCCACTCAGAACTGTCATGTTTTTGATTCGGTCTACTAACTCTCAGTCTCAGTATTAGTTAAATGTTATTAAACTGTTATGGGTTGGGTTAGTAGAATATAAGTTAATATTAGCATCACAATAAAGTGTTCACAGATATTAAGCAGACGGTCTACTACTCTAATGAGAGTTAGCTCACATATGAAATGTTGAAATGTTACTTATAGTCAATATATTGTCTAAAGTGGACGATAAAAATAAAGTGTTACCATATTTATTACAATTGAGGGAGCTATTGTTTTTTAATTCTTTTACTAATTTCAAACATCTTCTTTAGTCTTCACAATAGGCAATTAAAATGAGCAGAATGGATCTCTTTTGACACTGTTATTAATTTTTTCAAGTATTAAAATATACATAGAATATCTGATTCAGTATTTTACAAAAATCAATCAATGGTGCCCTTTCTTTAAAAGTAAATTAGCAAATGTTTCCATTTATTTCCTGTAACAATTTATTGAATGATGCACCATCATCATCTTGCGCCTGTTATGCTGCAATAAATGCAGACTGATTTTAATAGGTTCATTAAAATCATTAGCACTATAGTGTAGTGTGGTGCTGTGTGAATTTTCTAGAATTGATTCTCAATATACATTTAGGAAACTTTATACAACTGGTAGAAAGAAGTGATGCTTTGCAGACACTTTATTACACAAATAACATTGTTACTGAAAATAGTTTTCTTGCAATAAAACCTCATTATCACAACAAAAATCAGACACATCTCACATTAGCTTTGAAAATGTAGTAAATACAGCCTTAAATATGTAGTCATCTTTTTTTCTTATTCTTTTATAAGATGCAAAAAAAACTGAACTCAAATCACAGGTGACAGTAGCAGCTCTTAAATATGTGGCACATGTGTAGTAATATATCGGTGCTGCGGAAGGCCAAACACGTAAAAGGCACAAACATACAGAAACGTTATGACACAAAATGCCTGGATCAATTATATATTAATTGCACTGCTATCAGTTTGATAAATTATTGGAAGAGATTGACTAGCTGTTCCTCATTAAAACTAAATAAATAATCTACGTTACCGTCCTGTTAAAAAAATGATAATCAGATGTCTTTATCCTCAAAATGACCAGTGCTTTGTATCTCCACGTGGTCCCTTAAAATCATAAATTAAAGTGGCAGTCGTAGGTCTCAAAGAGAAGGCTTTCACACAGAAGATAAAATGTTTCAGCAGCCGATACAAACGATTACAGGGGTGCTGACCGCGCTAGCAGGAGCCACCGTTTAGGACGAGGACACCGGCGGTGGCGGAGCGGAGTACTCCTCATTCTCAGAGTCGGTGCCGTCCTCCTCGTCCTTCTCCAGGTCGCTGCCTTCTGTGCTGAGCCGGTCGAAGCCGTGCCGGGTGTAGCCTTTGTGGGAGGCGAAGAAATTCCCCAAGTTCAGGCCGCCTGCAGCTTTCCCTGTGGACGAGAAACAGAGAAAGAGGGTTAACCATCTAAACATACAAACTAAACTTGAATAAGAATAATATAAGAACAAACCTCATTGTTTGAACTTCCATTTACCATGTTTGATGCACTCTGTGTGTGTGCAGTGTCACTCTTTATATGGGAATAAAAGCCTAAATTCAGTCTGTTCATCAAATACAGCGATCATGTCTCTGCTGAAGACTTGGACTAAACCATGATAGTCATATGGAATTCTTTTACGTTCTCTTTATGAATGGTTTAAAGCGTCAGAGATTCGTGTGAATGATTTTGATTGGTGTTTCGAAGATGAATGAAAGTCTTACGGGTTTGGAACGACATGAGAGTGAGGAAATGAGGAGTTTTCTTAGTTGAATTATCCCTTTCATTTTGAAAAGTTATCACAAATCTGTTTTTTGTTTTGTTTTGTCATTATGAGTGTAGACTGAAAACAGGATTTTAGCATAAGACTGTAATATAACAAAAATGAATATGTCCATACTTTCACATGTTGTATAATTCTTCCAATAGTGTCTGTATAAATAAGTAATAAAAGTAGTATGAATACAGTAAGTTACTTTTGGTAACTGCATCTTTACCGATAGCAATGAACTTGGTAACATGTGTAGCGTCTGGACCAATCAGACACACACTAACTATCCACTCACTCTCCCAACAAAGGCCTATGAAACTCCCCCGAAACTAACATCCCAAATGAATCGAACCCTCTGGCAGAACCTGGTGGAAAAAGGAAACGACTTCGTATTGGCTGAAACACCTCCAGAGGGTGTGACATCTTCACGCTTTAAAGATCACTGATCACAAGATCAGCTTAACTCTCTTGCTCTCTTACGCTCTATAGATCTACCGGTTGAGCCACTCGTGATCGACTAGTTAAACCGCAAATTAGTTCAAATCTCCCGGAGTCTAGAGCGAGCGAGCGTGCGAGAAAGAGACTGCTCCAAACCGCGTAGCGAGCGCACGGCAGAGAGGGAGAGCGAGCGAGAGACCTTGCGTGTGCAGAGAGATCCTGATCTACAAACAGGACCCCCCGTTGGAGAATGTCATCCTTTTGTAAAGGTTTTTAAAACACAGACGTCCATAGAGAGGCACTGGAAGCGTGCGCTGCACACACCAACATGAAACAAATCTTTTCTAAAAAATCTCTTACAAATCTGGAACGCGGTCATTCTTAGAAGTATCGATACTAATAAATTTAGGAATCGTAATATTTTTCATTTCCAAGAATCGCGATACTTTTGAAGTATCACTAGGCGTGTTAGAACTAAACTGACGGTTTGCTCAGGCTGTTGATCTGCTGAACTTCAAACAATGTTACAAGTCCTTGCTTCCCTGTATTCTGCTTCTGCTCTCTTTCCCTTGGTAAACTGTGTGCCTGTACGTATGTGTATGTTAGAGTAGTTTAAATGTTTAGTCTAGTTAATAAAGTCTTGTTCATATCACACGTAAAGTTGTCCGTGTCTCAAGCTCATATCTGGAGTCACTAATCATACCAATTTTGACTACTTGCTCTTAGTAGTACTTAGTAGGAAAGACATTTTCAATGCCCCGGAAATGAACATTTCTATTAATCAATTAATAACCAATATTGAGGGTTCACAGGATGAACTGAGTAATTGGTTGTAATGTTAATGTAGCTACCGATTAACTGATCCAAAATATTCATAATCAATTATAAGTCATGATTGGTTATTAATATTTCATAGAGCTAATTCACTACATAAGCCAGGGTTAAACATTTTAATTAATTAAAATAAAATAACTTTTAAAAAATATTTTGGTTTCACTTTATTTTGATGGTCCCTTTAACACGTTCTATTGACTATAAGTAACGTTGCTCCTACATGTCTACTAACTCTCGTTAGAGTATTAGTAGAGTATTAATAGACTGGTAGGGTTAGGGTTAGATTAAGTTGACATGTAGCTGAAAAGTTACTTATAGTCAATATATTGTCTAAAGTGGACGATAAAAATAAAGTTTTACCATATTTTATTTCAGCTAGTTGACACGGCAACATTTCGCATTTTTGTTTAGTTGAAGTACTAAAATAATTAAAAACAAACTAAAACTTCATAAAAACTGTATAGATATATTTAAAAAACTAATAAAAATGACAAAAAGTTTAAATTTTAAATGCAAACAGAAAATATAAAAAACCCTAACAAAAACTATAATAGTATAACAGTGATACTAAAATAACACTGACGTGACAAACACATTGTCAGTGTTATTGTTCCCGCAGCTTCTCTAAACATAAGAGTGTATTTTTAGAAACTTTATATGCTTGTGCTAGTATTTATATATCTGAAACACAAAGATCAGATGTGACTTCAGCAGTAAGGTTTCGTCCCGCACTGAACCGGCTCCAGAGACCGGCCACGAGAAAAGATTACGACACACACACACACACACACACACATTTCTGTTTAAGAAGCAAGATGACCATGACGTCAATAATCCCTCTCTCTCTCTCACCTCTGATTTTACCCAAGATTCCACCTGTAGATCCTGATGGCTCCATCTTCACTTGACAATCTTCGTAAAAGTAGAAATCGATCAAAAACTATCCGACATACAACACATGGCATGAACAAGACTGTCATGGACAAATTCCACAATTACCACTGTACATCCTGCCCTTCCTCCAGCGGATGAAGACCCCGATGGCGATCACAGCCACCAGTGGGATGAGCAGTAGAGTGGTGATGACAGCAGGTGACACGCCCTGAGCGCTCTGATTGGCCACGCTCGGGAGCTTCTCCTTCTCCTTATTCTCCTCAGGAGCAGTCAGCGGCTGCTCATGCTGCTTCTGCGCCGGCGGCTCCATCTTCTGCACCGCGGCCACCGGAGACAGCGCTGGAAGCTTGGGCAATGGCTTCAGATTGGCCTGCACAAACGTTTCTGTTTCTAAAACACAAGATAAGAACCAATGAATATTGATTTGAGGGAATGCTTAACTGTTATGAAAAAGGTGAAATATGACTCATTTTCTTGACTGCTTTTGGTAGTTTCACCCATGAAGTCAATTGTTTTTCTAATAATAATAATAATAATAATGTTTATTTATATAGTGCCTTTCCAACACCCACGGTCGCTTTACGAAGATAGGTTAAGGAACAGAACCAAATAAACAAAACAAAATACACATACCAAAGGCAGAAAGTAATATACAGAAGTCGCTTACAAAGTTATGTTAAAGACACAAACAGAGGGATTCAAACAAATACCACATCCATAACAAGGTACAATTTACAGCTGAAGAGTAATATTCAGAGAAAAGACGTGTTTTTAAAAGGTTTTTTGGCCGAGGAGGGTAAATGCATGATAAGTAGGTAGGACCAAGGATATGGAGAGCTTTGTAAGTGAGCATTAGTATCTTGAAGTTTATACGCAAGGAAACCAATCGGTGATCGAGGATTGGAGTAATGTGCTCATTCTTTCTTGTGTGAGAGATCAAGCAGAGTTTTGAACTTGATGTAATCGTTTGATATTTTTAGCTGAAAGGCCATAAAGAAGTGTTACAGTGATCTAGTTGAGCTGTGACAAATACATGTATGACGGTTTATGCATCCTGCTGACTAAGAGAAGATCGAATATGAGAGATATTACGTAGGTAGAATAAAGCTGTCTTTACCACTTTACCAATGTGATCATTAAAGGAAAGACTGGAATCAATGAGAACGCCGTAGAGCCGTATGTCGTAGAGGGCATAATCAAGTCACCATCCAAATCTATCACTTGAATGGGTAATTTAGATACCCATTCAATTTTGAACGGCAGATTTAGAGCCGATCAATATTACCTCCGTTTTACCCAAGTTAAATTTAAGGTAATTTGCCTCAAGCCAAAGCTTGAGTTCCTTGATATAAGTTGTTAATGTAGGCAGAGGAAGCACTGAGGTGGGAGGTGTGCTAATATAAATCTGAATGTTATCAGCATAATAACAGTGGAAGTTAAACACATAGCGTTTCATAATTGGTCTAACATATAAATAGTGAAAAGAAAGAGGGCCCAAGACAGAACCTTGAGGGACACCAGAACTGATGGATTTGGTGGATTAATTTGTGCTTCTGGTATATAACTAATTGTTGCCTCCCTGTCAAACCATTGTCCCAGTCATACCAATTGTATCCCTGAGGAAAACCAGTCAAAGGCTGTTCCAGTAATTCCAATTGCAGAAAGCCGTGACAGGAGTATCTCATGACAGTGTCTAAAGCTGAGCTGAGGTCTAGCAGAAGGAGAGCGCCTGCATCAGAAGCTAGGGGGAGATCATTACGAGCCCTAACCAGGCCTGTTTCAGTACTGTGTGACGGACGAAGGCCAGACTGGAAAGGTTATGTGCTGTTAAATGAGGTTCAGTGTACTTGCCCTATCACTGATGGTTGCAGGATGTGTTTGACATAAGGCTCAGAGGCATAATATGCCCTTTGTGAAGGTTTAATTGCTTCATTGATGACACACTAAGATCATTATTTCAAGAGCAGCAATGAAACATTCACAAAGAGCATATAGACCTTATTCAGACCAGCGCCGTGACAGGTATGAAAGTGAGGCTGTGAGGGATAGACTTACTGTGTTTTCAATGGGATCCGCTGTAAAAAGCTGTATAAAGCTCCTAGATCACTTATCATTTTAAACAGATCATATTATCTGGATTATTTGGTCTACTGGAATTTCTCAGAAACATATTTTTGCATGGTTTCGTCAGCAGAACAATCCACAAACACATTTAATAGCAGTACAACCCCCTGAAGAGATGGAGGGCTATCCCTCACTGCCTCGCTTTCATTCCTGTTAAAAATCAAAGATGGCGCTGCTGTGAATAAGGTCTATTGTGCCTCTGAGCCTTATGTCAAACACATCCTTCAACCATCAGTGATAGGGAAAGTACACTGAACCTCATAGTGCTTTCTTAATGCAGTGTATATGTTTCCTGCTTGTCTTGGCCAATCACAAATAGTGTGTATTCACAAGTTTTAAAGGAAAGGCAGCACCAAAATGAGAGTTTAATTTAGAAGCCCAAACACGTGAAATGTTTAAAATTTCCAATTGGTAAATATAAACCCCTTAAATGTAACATCGAACCTTTAGTAATTAACTAATTATTCACAAGAATTCCCTGCTCTGAGAACTGGAATTAGCATTAGGCTAGTACAACCACTGTAAGTATATGCTCTGGTTTCGGGAAGTCAGTTGCTAGTTCCACCTTCTCTATGACATCATGCACATCGTTAAAGACGGCTAGCGATGATTGGTCGGGAAGCTACGGGTAGTCTGACATGTTTCATGTCCATGACATGACAAGAATTTAGTAGTCAAAATCACATAATTACAGTGATGTGACATTACCTTCAATTTCTTGGACCTCGATTCCACCTTTTTTAACGGAGCGATGTTCTGCTTCTGAAATGAAAAAAAAAATAAAAAAATCAAGGTTAATTTTTTGTTGTCAGATCAGACAAAAAGCATAGCTTTTCTCATGTGCATATTTTTTTTTGAAATGTTATACTGCTATGTTCACATATTAGTATATTTATATATATATATATATATATATATATATATATATATATATTACAACTTACTTGAAGACTGAACAAACTTCATTACAGAATCTGATGCTGCGTCTCCAACAAAGACGCTCCCATCTGCTGTAACAACAATGTCATGTGGTAATTTAAATTCCTGAAGGAAAAACAGAAGGAAAAGACTTCAGATGTCAGAACAAAATAAAAGATCCATAACAAGACATTATATTTGTTGCAGCAATACAGAATATTGCTTATATTGCTTGTTTTTCCTCATTTGGTAAATCGGTTGTGGCCAAAAGCATCTACTAAACAAGTAAATGTGAATGTAAGACGTAAAGAATAGAGAAACCTTTAACTCTCAAGATATTTGCTTATTGGCATGAAAATAACCCCTAAAGATATATGTGAGCACTATTTCATTATACTTCATTACACATCATTATCACTCTTCTATAAATCACCAAAAAAGACAAGCTTTAAAGGCGCAGTAAGCGATTTCTGAGAAAAGCTGTTGATATTTGAAATCACCCAAACACACACCCTACCCAAAAGCTATCTTTAATAGCTCAGCCCCATATTCATGAACATGCTATGCAACGCAGGCACCTCCGCCCTAATGAGTGGACACGCCCCCTAATGAGTGGACACGCCCCCTAATGTTGATTGGCTACAAGTGTGTTGTGCTGCTCGGTTTGATCCACTTTCAACAGTGTTTCTCAGAAATCTCTTACTGCTACTTTAAATCAGACGCGAAGCCAAAGCGCTGTCTGATGAGAATGAGAAGGCAAGAGGATGCTAGTATTAGTACTAGATAAATATTAGTATTTACTAGTGCTAGTAAATTATTAGATTTCAGAAAACAAATCTCATACAGGTGTTTCAAGAGATTTAGGATATTTAAACAAATCTCTAAAAGCACAAAATCAGAGCGATAAACGGCACAACAGTTAGATATACACTGGTTTTGCTCATATATATTTAGACTCATGCTTTACATCTTTCTAGCAAGTGTGTCTATCTGTTCTGCATACCGTTGTTTTCCCCAACCAATAAATTATATACATCTATCCTCTTATTTACAGACTTGATATTTCATCAGCATCTAATCTGAACTTGTATTTTCTGCTAAAGCCTCTACCGTCTGTCACGCACCTGACCTCCACATGAATAGAGTTGCAGGGAGCAGTTAACTGCATATACACATACAAGATCAGTCTCTAAGCGAGCGACACCCATGTAATCTAATGCAAATGTTCATGTAATCAATGGCTGCACTTGTAAGGCCAATGAGTGAAATGGTTTGAAACAATGTTAGATATCTCTGCAATACTGCTACCACTGAACTCTGTATTGGTAAACGTTGATCAGAAAGAGTTTTTCCTATACATGCGTTGTTAAAGGCATACTATGCAGTTTCCGTTTTTGTCAAACAGTGACCCCTAGAGACGCTGTCGAGTACTTGTATTTAATGTTACTGTTGTGCATACCACTTTACCTTGACTCTTCGCCCTACTGCGAGTTCGTTTACCATCGAAATGACTCCGAAGCTGTTGTATTGAGGTACAAATCTTGCATAGTGTGCCTTTAACAACTAACACACAACTCTCAGGAATATCACTGCTCCCATCATGAATAACGCTTCATGCGTGTTTTGAGGAATGTTGTGTTGTGCTGGATTGTGTCAATATTTGTTAATCAGCACCTGTGTGTCTGGACTGAAGGAATCCAGGATCTCCTTGGTTGAGTAACTGATAACAAACCCTTGAAGAGGAGCAGGCTGCCCATACGGAGCTTCTCCATTCACCGCGTAGATGAGACCGCCTGAAACACACATGAGCAACATGACTGTAGAGTCTACATTACTACGGAGTAGGGTTTAGCATCAGTCGTCGAAGGATTTGTGTGTCTTTGAACATGAACATTATAGATCAAAAGCCATGTGAATTCACATGGTGAGGATTGAGATGCTCAGTGAACTTGTGAGCTTTATGAAATGAATGACATTAAATCCAAATGTTCATTCCTTCTTTATTTACTCATAAGTCATACCAAAGTCTTTCCTCTGCTGAACGCAAAGGGATACATAAAGCTGCAAGCGGCAATACGTGGCCAAGCATGACAGTAGCAGATCAGTTACACGAACATTTAACCGGACATGGCATCCCTGGTGATCATTTTAGGGAAAGCCATGAAAATCCTAATGTAGAATCATAACATAACACAACTGCTAATAACTGCCATAACCAGTAGGTGTCATGGTCATACAATTAATAGGAAATTGTCAGGGTATTGTGACATTTACACACATAAAGTTGTGTCAATTTGCCAAAGCACTTCCTGAGAGGAATTATCAATTTGGTTAGGTTAATCAAAATCCTGTAGACTTTCCAGCATTCTGTTAAGATAATCTGACACAGATTTGGTGAACGGAGGTATATATTAAATTCAGCATCAGCCAAGGAACCAGTAGAAAAAAATATGTTTCTAGACCACACAGTTCAAAAGTTAACGGCAGAAACATGAATGCATTTTGGTAGAGCTAGACAGTTCGAAATGTGACTTTTGGAAAATGTCTCCTTTTGTGTTCCACTGAAGAAAGTTATACAGGTGTGACATTAGTACATAATGACAAACTATTCCTGTGGTGCAGCTGTCTAATTTCAACTTGAAATTTATATGACAACGTAATAATAAAAAAATCTGATTTATCATGCTCTCTGCATGCGTACCTTGGACAGGCGAGTATGCGATGGCAAACACTTCTCCTCCAAACTCGTCTTTTTTGATCTCCTTCACAAACTCGCCAGTCTCTGCCATGAAGCACTGAATCCGCCCATTGTCCCGATCGGCCACGCACAGCTCCCGTTTATCCGGCAGGAACGCCAGGCTGTGCGGGATCCTGAACGGGAAACGCCGCTTTCTGTCCGAGGAGCCTATCCCATCAGCAAACAAGTCTTAGAGCTAAACTATCCAAACAGTGTCCTGAAATATCAACCAGGTGCTGGATGATCTGCCGTACTGAATATCTTCTAATTAAGCTGTATCATACCTAATATCACAGTATTGATAATTGTAACAGTTTTGTATCACTGTAATATCATGTCTGATCAAATATTGTGCAACCAAGTGATACCTGCTCCCCAGTGTGAGATATATTTGCCCTCTGGTGAGAACTTGAGGATCCTGGAATTGCAGTATCCGTCTGAGACGAAGATGTTTCCAGTAACAGGGTCCACGGCCACATCTGTAGGCTGGCAGAAATGGTTCTTGTCACTTCCTGGTTCGAAAGCTTCTCCCAAGACCAGAAGCTGCTGATCTGTGCCGCTACTGCTCAGCTTGAATACCTACAAGTGGAGAAAGAACGCTTCAATAGCATCCAACTTTATTATAGTTATATATATTATTTTGCTTGACCATTATGATGTTTTTTTTATCATATATATTTCCTTTGCCATTCTGATTAACCTGTTTACTTCCACTGACATTTCCATCTTATTTTTGTGGACCTCTCGTTAAAATCATTGTATGAGGAGTCCAAGTTTGAAATATATATTTGTAATGTATATTTTATTTATAAAGTTCAGTGTTATTTTACATTTGATTACTTTCTGTACCTGAATACTTGAAAATCTTAAAATTTTTTATTTTAATCGTATATTTGTTCAGTTGTATTTGTTGCGATTGCTAATTTTTAATTTGTTCTTTCTGTTAATAACTGAGTGTTTACTTGTTTATTAATAATGCTTGAAATTTAGTTAGGCTAGTTGTTTTCTATGGTATTTTTGTGCAAGTGTTCTTTAGCCTGTTCATTTTTGTTCATGATATTCTGCTACAATTAAATGTTTTGCAATAAGACTAAATGTGAATAATATCCAAGGTTTTTTAACCTTATTGGAATCGAAATTAGGAATCGACAATAATCTGAATCAAAATCGTTAAAATTCAAACGACATTGTATCTTCACTGAACACACCCATATTGAAAATTTTCATTCTGAATAAATAAGCATCTAATTAGTAAATAAGAAAGCTTGGGATGTGAGTGTGTGCAGTTTACACTGTAGAACACGTCAAAGCATCATCAAGTTAAGTTTACCACAGGATTTATTTCACTCATGTAAGGACTGGGCGAAGGTGAATCTGAATAACTAAATACCCCCATGCTAAAATCCCAAAGCCTTTAGCCCCAAAAGGCCTGGAACTTGGAAAAACACACACACACACACACACACACACACACACACACACACACTCTCCCACACACACACCAAGAACGGTGTGTTCTGTTACAAGACTGAGCTTTATTACCCCTTGGAATGTCCCAGAGAGTGTGATTCCTCCTTATTCTTGCTGAGAAGAATAAACGAACCCTGGTTTAAACCTATATATTCTATGTATATATATATATGTATATATAACCATGTGATACATGCGATGTTCCATCTCATGATTTTTCCTTTATGTTGTTTGGTCTGTGTGGCCTTGTAAACTCTAATGGGTTAATGTTTGAGACATGACTTGCATACTATGAGAAACAGAAATCACTGTGTAGCATGTTTAGTCTCGATAAACTCCAATCCTCGTTCCCCATTTGTTGATTTACATTACATCTCGCTAACTTTGTGACACAGGGGTGTTATAAGAAATCTTGAGGGTTCTCTCTCTTAAACACCCAATGAACTGACATATTCAAATGTCCTGCGAGATTCACCAGAACACTTCATGACTGTGGCTCGAGCTTCAAGCAGACCTTATCAAACTAACCCCCCTCCTTTCTGCAAAGGAATGCCATGCGGTCAAAGAGTCCCCTCTGAAAACGCACATACACAAAGCTTTAATTCACTCATTTAAAGACTTTACGGAGATATATTTGATATGTTATGTTTGTCGATTTGTCCAGGCCCTATGAAGGGATCTGGGAGTGTATGGTAGTTCTAAACGAACTACAAGGGCATTTAATTATGCTTTTAATGTAACTCTGCAATATAACTCTCCTTATACGTCTTTCTTCCTATTTTCCGAACCTTTGTGATCTAACGAGGTCATCTATGTAATTGAACAAGCCGTAAAATGTATTTTACTATGTTTAATCATCTTTGGAATGATTCTGACCAAATTCTGACTGCTTGTAAAACCTGTGAATGCGGCCATAAATCGAACGCGGACAAGACAAAGCCGAGGTTGCCGCCAAAGTTTCGTTGAATGCCATTGGCCAGTTCGCACCTCAGAAGGTTCCTTTAAAGAAGAACTGAACCTCCCTCCGAGTCAGATCTTACTGCGCTCTTCCGTGCTCGTCCTGGTTTCAGAATGTAACGTCTCGTCTCGAGGCGAGTCTTTCGCCTTTCTTTTATGTGTTCTAGTTAGTTTGTGTTTGTCAGTCTTAAGATAAGTCCCTGTGTTTTAATTCCACGAGTGAAAAGAACACCGCGGGACATATCTCTTCAGCAAAGCCGGCTACGAGGGACATTTAAACCACCGCGCGCTCTCTCTGAACCAGAAGCACGCGCACGTGACCACGTGACGCTTCCTCCCACACAAAGGACACCGCTCACGGTGCAGGACCGACGCGACACAGAGTGCATGACCAAGATTACATTTGCGCAAGTATCTCTTTTTACAGAGCTTCTAAGAAGCCTTAAGATGATGTTTTCGTGTTGTTTCAGGAAAGTTGACTGTCTAGGTGAAAGTAACTCTATCTCTCTCTCTCTTACTAGCTCTCACGCGTGTAATTTATCCATATCTCTATATCACACACACTTCCTCGTTCATTGATGTCTTATTGTGTTTTGTATGTCTATTATGTTTGTAAATATATATGTATATATATATTCCATGGCAACTGTAGTAAATATATAAGTAGACATGCCTTTATTAAATCCATTATATTCATTTGATTGATTCATTTACTTTGCTCATTTTCAAGTCCCTTAAGTGCAAACAGGTCCTACTCGCTTTATCAATTAAAGATACTTTAAAGAGTATGTGTTTATAGGGCAGCAAACCCAATTCTTCTGGCCAGAGAATTGCGTTTCCTGAAATCCTATAAAGTAAGATGATATTGTGGATCCCCACAATATTATTCTGGCAATTGAGCTAATTAATTTTGCCTGTTTTGTAAGACGTGATCAGTGTAATTAACTGTAATCAACTTGTAGTTAAAATGCAAGGATACACAGTTAAATATGCAGGTAAAAGGACATCCTCCCTTAGAGGGAGATTTATTAACATGTAAGACTGATCTAATCCAAACATGTATGAATAATTATTAATTATGAATTATTAATTATGATATGCAAATTCCCCACGGATTAGATCCGCCCAAAGTCTTTACACTCATAAATAAATTAAAAAACCTCATTATAAAACCCCATAGGAACCCCAAATCTCGAAGGAACCAGCGGCAAAATAGACTGATGTCATTCCTGTACCACTCTATTGGTAAATATTAAAAGTGCCACAACTTCTATTGTGTAGATACAAACACAAAGATACAATTCCCAATATAATATATGACTTATATATAAGACTTAGCTAATCCACCCCACCCGACTAAACCTGGTTTCTCTTAATGTTTTTTTTTTTTTTCGTTCTCATTTGTATATGATCTAGTAGTGGGGTTTCTAAAGTTCATTGGAGTGTCTTTACCTGATGAAGTGCTACATCGGTCACCCAGTAATTATCGTTCTTGTCGGTAGTTATTCCATGCGGCAAATAAAACCTGTTCAAACAAACATCTCATTATCAACAAGCACAATGACTCAAAGATAGAAGAAAATAGCAGTACAGTGTTTACACAGCTTCACTGATTATTAACGGGAGGATTCTAGTGGGTCAAATGGCATTGTGCCGCATTGCCTGATAGGGCTGTCACTGTTGAGAAAAAATCCTGTTTGATTTGAGACATCAGTGTTCATTGAATCGACTGTAAAATCGATTTTCCAAGTCTAAAGACGTTTCCATTTTCAACACCAAATATAGGCAAATCCACGGACAACTAACAGGCATTAGGACGAGCGTAAAGAGGGCGCTTGAGACGCGCACAAGTCAGCAATATTTCAGATGATTATTGGCGTGAAGTTTCGTGCACAATGACAAACAGGAGTGTAACATTCTCGAAAAACAAAAACAATAAGTGGACTGGCATAGCATCAATGAAAAACATTCCTGCAGGCTTCAACATGGTTGTGTTTACCAGTAGAAATGTCAAAAAATGTCACCTACGTAGGCGACTGTAGCCCGAATCTGTGTCTGTATGCATGAGGTCTGAATACCGAATATCGTAAAGTGACAGCCCTATTGCCTGAACTGTAGACACGGTGCAATAACAGCATCTCATGGACGTACATATTTCTCCCTGAAGCTCTGAGCACTCGTCCTTTGGCTGGGTCCACCACCACGATCGAGGGCTGCTGGATCGGGCCCAGGTTCTTCTGCTGGTACATGCCATTCATATTAAAGGAGCTGCAGGAGAAAAATACTTCATTATACTATAACAGCATATTGTTTATCAGCAGTATCTGCACCTTTACAGGAATAGTTCACCCAAAAATAAAATTGATATGATTTATATTCATGTTGTTCCCTTCTATCTACTCTGGAACAAAAAGAAACTGAAAGAATGCCAGCACTTTTCATGAAATTACCATTAATGCAGATGGGTGCTGTCTACCTTCAAATATGGAAACAAAAAAAAAAAACACTGCCAACTTATCATTAATTTTATTCCAAGTCCTCCGAAATCATATGAAAGCTTTGTGTGGAAAAAAAGGCTGAAGCTTAGCTGTCGATTAACATCAGACCTGAAATGTAGCACACACATCATATGAACTGCTTCTGTGTTACTTTTGTGTTATATTTGGAACTCAACAGCATTTCTATTGCATGGAGAACAGAAACGTGGACATTCTGCTGAAAATGCACTTCTCAGAAAGGACAAAGTCAGAGAATGGGACTTGTCTGAGTAAATGATGGCAGATTTTTTTGACTGGGTGAATTGCAATAATCATAATTCAAATGTGCACAACTTGCAACGGACAGTTCATTAAAAAAATTCTGTCATCATTTATGCACCCTCATGTTGTTCCAACCCCCTTCAAAAGACTTCAGATGATCCATATGGATTTATTTTACAATCTCTTCAAAAAACTTTTTTGAAGCTTAAATATTTAGTTTGTGTGGACACTCAATGGATGGACTAAAATGATGAGAATATTAAAAATATATTAATTTGTTTTCTGAACAACAAGTCCCCATGTTTAAAATCCAGCTTTTAATGTCGTTATTATGTCAATGTGATGTTTTTAATGTGCTTTAAGACAAACCATGTGTAAGTTCATAAGTCGACAGCATTGCTGAGTATTTTCTGCTTAAAACTGCAGTGAACCAAAGACAGTCTCAAAAACACGGTGTGAAATCGCTGGTGTTTCTGACGTCACAAACGACCTTGTAACCAATCAGATCAACGAGTGATCGTCAACCAGTGGATCTCTGAGTGAGTGAGTGGAGGCGGGGCTCATTTGCATATTCACAGAACCGCGCGTACTAAATGAGGCAAAGGGTGTCGAGTTACATTCAAGATATTTTAAGGCATGAAGAAATTTTTTTTCAAGGAAAAGTATTTAAATATGTAATTTTGGTGATCAAAGATGAGTTTTAAGGGATACAATTATTGACTACGGGAGACTTTAAGGATTTGGAAGGACATGAGGGTGAGAAAATGATGACTTTTGGGTGAATTCACTTTAAGCAACACAATGCAATGGTAGCATTTCCTTTCTATAACCTTTCATCAGACAGTAACATTATGCAGAGTCAATGACAACTTCATGAGCAAAACGTCAGTGTTCATTACATGTCTAGATAGAGCTCAATTCTACATCAGCAATGTTTATCGCTTAATATGCACAAATTCTCTTTAAAAAAAAATTTCTCCAGAGCCTTTGGCTGGAGAATGTTTAAGTGTATGCAGTGGGTTCATATTCCAGAACGTACTCCCTTCCCCATATGTGATCTCCTCTGTGGAAGATGATCAGGTCACCATTAGAGTTGAGAGCCAGACCAGACACCTGTCCAAACTGCAGCTCCGCCTCAGGCCAGTCTGACACCTCCACCAGATGGGCCCCTGCACACACACACACACACACACACACACACACACACAGAGACACAGAGACACAGAGAGACACAGACACACAGAGACACAGAGACACACACAGACACACACACACAGATACACAGACACACACACACAATTTATTTTAGGTTTGGATTTGAACATGGAATGAATGAGGAATGAGAAAGAAAAAAACATGTAAAATCTGAGGGTTCTAGTTTGAAACAACACAGACATCTATCGAAGGTTTTAATAGTTTTGAGCACCATTGATTCACATGAATGGATCAGCGGAGCACAAAGAGAACTGGCTCATGGGTCTAAAAAGAAAAAGACTGTAAAGAAGAATAATAATAATAATACATTTATTATGGATCCACACTGAATAAATAATAACCTGTTGGCAAACTAATGAGAACAGCCCCTGAATAAGTTTGTCATGTAAAGCGGATTAAAGACCACATCAGATCGATGCATCAGTGCATCAAAATCTCGACTGAGCCTGGTTTCTCCCAAGGTTTTTTATTCTCCATTCTGTCACTGATGGAGTTTGGGCTCTTGTCACTGTCGCCTCTGGCTTGCTTAGTTGGGGACACTTAATATTAATATTCAACAATATTATTGATCTGCCTGCATTGATACCATTGTATGAGAACTGAGCTGAGCTGGACGATGACATCACTGTTTCCTGCAGAGCTGCTTTTAGGGATGCACCGATGCGACCATTTTGGCCGATGCCGATAATTCTTTATATTTGAAAGCCGATAACTGATATATTGGCCGATAAATCTAAATCCAAATTTTTTTAATAATTTTTTGAGATTTATCGGCTTTAATATGTTGGCCTGGTAATGATAACATTAAAAATGGACATATATCGGCCGATAACGACATATTGTGCATCCTTAGCTGCTTAAAGATGAAATGGATTAATTTAGTAATTGATGATCTTTACAACGGAACTGAATCAACACTGAACTGAACAACAGCCGAAATGCATAATTTTCCTGTTATCTCTGTCTTACACTGCCAGACACAATAGAGACATGTGCATGTGCAACATCATAAGTCAACCTGTACCCTGACTTCTGTATCTGAACACCTTTACGATTATCTAGCGGGAAATGAGGAATTAATGTGGATTGCAGGGCGCTAAAAACTATACACTATGCACTATAAACTTATACTATACTGTATACTATGCACTTTAACTATGCACTGTGCACTTATACTATACACTATGCACTATGTCAAGTGTTGGAAACTACGAGGAGGAACAATCACTGACACATGACAATAGCTAAAGGGGTGTTTGTATTTTATTTAAAGGGCACCTATAGCGATCTTCGTCGTGACGTCACGACAGTTACATGCGCTCTGGTTGGCAAAAAGAAAAGTAATGCTTGCTGCGCAGCGCAAACACAGAAGACAAATGGTTGTATCGTGCTGTGTGATCGGCTGTGTTAACAGGTTCGATAAGAGTAACCTTCTACCGCGTACCTAAACAGCCTGAATCAAGAAGATAGCTGTGGATTTCTGCAATTAGGCGTCTAGAATAGGGTACACATTTAAACCCAGATATCACCATAAGTACTGAGTTGATTACATCAAGACAAACAAAAAATGTATTACAAGTTTTTTTTTTAAATGGTTTGTTATTAACATTTGTTATTAACATTATTAACAGTTATTAACATTATTAACATTTGTTGTTAACATAGACAAACGGTGCATAATCTAATTACGTATGTACTAATTTGCATAAATACCCAAACAGATCTAAACATTAGGTATAGGCAGGTGAAAATGTCTTGTTGAATCTTGTTGACACCTTACAGTAAAACACCTAATGTTAAGGTCTGAACAGAACCCATTCAGGCTACCCATGAACATTAATACATGGGCTGGAAAAAGTACTTTAGAAACCAAACCAGCCTTTATTAATTTGTATTGCAGAGATGGGGATTGGGGCTGAAACAAGACAAAAGGGTAAAATAAAAAGTGGCTGGATCAAAAAATCAAATTACGTACACAATGCACGACTAGAGAATGTCATCTTCATTCTCTTCACAGGCCATCTGCATTGAGTTTGGTTCTTTCTGCCAACCAGTTCGCGGCCACGCCCATATCGTGACGTCACATTTGACTCCAGCGAACATCCCTATTATGGAATTTTGAAAATTACCTTTCATGTAGTGTGTAATATAGATCTAAGTGAACGAAAACATCCTGCAAAGTTTTATATGTGAAAGTTCACCGTAGTTATTGTCTCTCAAAAGTATGAGTTGACTCTGAGTCAATTTAATGAATCGTTTTTCCAATGAGTCATTTTCCTTTTCGTTGTGACGTCAACATGAAAAATGATCAAATTGGCCGCGCCCACTCATTGCGCACGCAGACACCAGGAAAAACTTGAAAACATAATTTCGACAACAAAACGCTGTGTTCTGAAGTGCGAATCAAAAGCGACCTTTTTTTCACTGCCCAGGGTGAATATGTGCCTACTGTACATACATAATGTCAAGAAAACATGTCTTACTCGAAGTTGTCCTCCAACAGATGAACTGGGTGTAAATCAGTCTTAAAGGCCGTGTTGCAGGGTTAATTTTTCAACGAATTTGTGCAATTTGCTTGTTGGTAATAAACATTTAAACTGTTATCCATTGTATTTTATATTGTAGGGTATCACAAAACGGAATATAATACGAAAAAGTAGGTACTATCTTACAGTGGTTTGCAACGATTCTCCTTTCCCCCACAATGCATTGCATTACGTCACCTTGGGGAGAGGCCCGCATTGAGAGTGACTAGAGACGAGTAGTAGACTAGAGTATTCCTTCTTTTACTGTCTATGGAGTATTCGGATAGCACAGATTATAGATAAATACATAGATATAGATAGATAGATTAGATGTATAGACAGACAGACAGACAGATATAGATAGAGAGTCTCTATACTAGCCTATCCATCTACCGGTATATCAGATAACGTTAGCATAGATAGCTAGCAGCTATAGATAAATAGATAGAAATATTAGTAGGTAGATTGACAATGGTGAGGCACGTTACATCTGGTCGCGTGGTGAGCTCCTCGACCAGCGACCAAAACGCACTCACTTCCCTACAGCACAAGCTTTCCAACGCAGTTTCCATGGGACGGCACCGCCGGCGCCCACACAAGCACCTGCCGAACACAGCGACAGGCATGCGGCGGTTACGTTTGCAACAACATTTTCACTGGAGGAAGAGATAAACGCTTAGAAACACCCATATAGCTAGCATGATGCCTTCTATTTCTAGATGACAAAGGTTACCGGTACTTAGCTATCTGAACTAACGTCATGATCACTGCCACTAGATATAAACAAAACGTTGATTTTTAACTCGGTGCTATTTAATGACAGTAAATATACACTCACCGGCCACTTTATTAGGTACCCCATGCTAGTAACGGGTTGGACCCCCTTTTGCCTTCAGAACTGCCTCAATTCTTCGTGGCATAGATTCAACAAGGTGCTGGAAGCATTCCTCAGGGAGTTTGGTCCATATTGACATGATGGCATCACACAGTTGCCGCAGATTTGTCGGCTGCACATCCATGATGCGAATCTCCCGTTCCACCACATCCCAAAGATGCTCTATTGGATTGAGATCTGGTGACTGTGGAGGCCATTTGAGTACAGCGAACTCATTGTCATGTTCAAGAAACCAGTCTGAGATGATTCCAGCTTTATGACATGGCGCATTATCCTGCTGAAAGTAGCCATCAGAAGTTGGGTACATTGTGGTCATAAAGGGATGGACATGGTCAGCAACAATACTCAGGTAGGCTATGGCGTTGCAACGATGCTCAATTGGTACCAAGGGGCCCAAAGAGTGCCAAGAAAATATTCCCCACACCATGACACCACCACCACCAGCCTGAACCGTTGATACAAGGCAGGATGGATCCATGCTTTCATGTTGTAGACGCCAAATTCTGACCCTACCATCCGAATGTCGCAGCAGAAATCGAGACTCATCAGACCAGGCAACGTTTTTCCAATCTTCTATTGTCCAATTTCGATGAGCTTGTGCAAATTGTAGCCTCAGTTTCCTGTTCTTAGCTGAAAGGAGTGGCACCCGGTGTGGTCTTCTGCTGCTGTAGCCCATCTGCCTCAAAGTTCGACGTACTGTGCGTTCAGAGATGCTCTTCTGCCCACCTTGGTTGTAACGGGTGGTTATTTGAGTCACTGTTGCCCTTCTATCAGCTCGAACCAGTCTGGCCATTCTCCTCTGACCTCTGGCATCAACAAGGCATTTCCGCCCACAGAACTGCCGCTCACTGGATGTTTTTTCTTTTTCGGACCATTCTCTGTAAACCCTAGAGATGGTTGTGCGTGAAAATCCCAGTAGATTAGCAGTTTCTGAAATACTCAGACCAGCCCTTCTGGCACCAACAATCATGCCACGTTCAAAGTCACTCAAATCACCTTTCTTCCCCATACTGATGCTCGGTTTGAACTGCAGGAGATTGTCTTGACCATGTCTACATGCCTAAATGCACTGAGTTGCCGCCATGTGATTGGCTGCTTAGAAATTAAGTGTTAAGGAGCAGTTGGACAGGTGTACCTAATAAAGTGGCCGGTGAGTGAGTGTATATATATATATATATATATATATATATATATATATATATATATATATATCGTTGTTGTGCACTGCTAAAAAAAAAAAGTCGTTACTGTGCACTGATGCTCGTAGACTAGCTCCAGTGCTCATTGCTGCGTTGCTAAATGATAGCAACTTTCCTCCACTTCTCCCCAATGTAACGTCATCACCGAGTTGCGTAAAAAAAACCTGTTAATACCAAAAACGTAAAAAACTGGTCTTTAAGACCATTTTGAGACATTTTTAAAATGATATACATATCTTGAGTGATTTATGTACCCATTAATCGACAGTGATGGTTAACCTGCAACATGGGCTTTAAGAATCCTTCATTGAACAAACTCACAAGCTTAACATTTGACCACTAAACTGCAAGATATCAATAACTTGTTCTCTGTAAAAAATTATAAACCTGACAAACACCTAAAGATCACTGCAACACTCCTCTGATGTGAGCTTTACTGAAGAGTAGCCGGCTGAAAGCCTCCCCTCTCTGATTGTGAGAAACTATATAGAAGGTTGACCCTCCAACAGGACAAAACGACCCTAAGCACACAGCCAAAGCAATACAAAAGTGTCTATAGGGATAACTCCCAGCCAGAGCCTGGATTTGAACCCAATTTAACCCCTCTTTAGAGACTTGGCTGCCCAAGGATGGTCACCAACCAACCTGACAGAGTTTGAGAGGATCTGCTCAGAAATATGGTAGAAAATCTCCAAATCCAGGACTGCAAAGAGTGTTGCATCATACCCAACAATAATTGAGGCTGCTGCTAACTAAATACTGAGTTAAGGGTCTGAATATTTATGTCAGAGTGTTTTTTTTAACCGCAAAATAAAAAATGTAGGCCTGCAACATAATGAAATGTGAAAAATTAAGGAGTCTGAATGATATTAAAACGTGACAATATTTCTCACCAAGATGAAACGCTATCTCATGATATCAGCATGAAGGAGTTGAGTTTGTGTCTTTTACAGCTTATGATAATTCATATCGTTAGCCTCATAGCATAATTGCAAAAACATTGAAATATAACTTAGGCAATTATGCTATGAGGTTAACGACATTCAAAGTAGAACTAAAGTGACAGCATTTTTGTCAAGACCATGCAAAATACCGGAAGTGGCACATTCCATGGACGAGAATACATTATCAGACCGTTTCCTGAGGATGCATGAAATATTAAGACCATTAAAAAAGTCAAAATAACGCATAGTACTTCTGTGAAATCACAAACGCTGCGATTCGATTAAACATATATGCGCTGTTGTGATATCATTTACATGCGAGGAGCATGTCTCAGAAGCTCAGTTAAACTCCAGCTCTACATCTGCTGTGAGTTTGATTATAATGTTCGTCTGGGAATGCAACGTGCGCCATTTCACCAGAATTGTAACGTAATGATGATTAAACACGCCAATACAGGGGAAAACATCAATATGTTTCTAAATATGCATATTGTTGTTCAATTTGAGCCAATTTCAAAATAAAAGTCTGTGTGGCAAGTATTCGCTGAGTTTCGGTTCGTATTTGTCACGCGTTTCAAAAAGAAGTTCACAAGCAAATAAAATGACCCTACAGTTTTTAATGATGTATTACTCATTTCTGTATTTTAAGTTGTTTCCGCTGCTTCTGTGCCGGGTGTCCATCGACCCCATAGGGTTAAAGCCTTGCTCTGATGTTTTGATGTCCGCATATTGTTGTTCAAGAAATTAGATATCATACAGAAGTGTCCAAATATTAAAGATATATTTAAATGAAATGTCGTTTGGCCAGAATTGATCATGCTGTAAAGTGTAACAACAACAATCACAGGCCGTTGGCCCTCTGCAGGCATTTGTTACAATATGTAATGTAAAGAAATTGATTACTGTTTGTAGTACATTACATTATGTATTTTAACAGTGGTGTTCAGTAAAACCACTTTACTTGCTTTTGAATAAATTATTATTGCCTCATTGTTATTGGATATGTATTTAAATCGTTTTAAAGGCTATTGTTCACTTTTGCATTTTGTGACTTTCAGTTGAATAATAGACCATTTTTCCAGTCATGTTTTGTCATAATTTCTCGTCTCGTTCTAGTGAATCCAATACCTGAATGTTTTCTGAATGCACTTATGTATGCTTGTGTACTCCTGACAATCTTTCAGTGAAATCAACTTGAGGGAAAACTGACCAAATATATTGATGTCTCATCTTGCTCACAGGGGTGATATTTTGACCAACGAGATGAAAGCAGTGCATCTTGAAATCTATTCTACAGCAATTCTCCTGTTCCAGATCGTTCATTAGAGAATTATTAATACCACATGCTATAACATTACACACTCAGCCAACAATCTGCGCAACCAAACGTATAAATGATAGCAGTGAGATGGGGGAAAACAGGCATCAAAAGGAAAACAAATGGATATGTGGGAGACAAACGCGTGTCTCAGTTGACACTGTGGCCCATGGGTTGAAAGCCTACTGTCCACACAACACTTGATACATTAGCTCTTTGTTGGGGTAAAAAACGCGGCCGAAACCCACCTTGTTGGTCCCTTTGAGCCTCCCCTGTGGTCGGCTGTCTGGCGGGTACGGTCCTGCTCCTTGAGGGGCTGACAGTGGTCTCTAACTGGTGAAACTTGTGCACTCTGTCCCTCACCAGAATTGCATCCTCTTTTGTTTTGTAGCCTAAATGTGGCCAGCCACGGTCTTTTTTTTGCATTATGCTATCAATCTCTGCCATCAGATGTGTCTGGGCTCGGGCCGCATCTGCAGGGTTGTACTTATGCACATGGACAACATCATCTCTCTCCCCCAGCAGTTTAGAAAGAAGGGAATAGAGGTCACCTGCACAGGAAGAAAGAGGAGGAGAAGCGGAAAGACAAAAGAGGAATGGTGGTGTGAAAAGTGAGAAAGTCCTGCAGTGGAGGAAGGGAGGTTGTGCTGGTGGTGTACTGGATATACTCAACGGACGTTTATACGTGTGCTATTTTTGCCAGTCCGTTACGCCGGTTGCTTATCAGGGTGAATGACGCCCTCCACTTGTGTAACAGGCAGACTGTGCAACATCAACAGTCTTTTATACCACATACAGTACATCTATTCTGATAACGACGGCTGGGTGTTGTGTTCTGACACAAAATGAAAATGGTTAGAATGCTGCATTACGAAATGTGTTATCATGCATGCATTTCAAATTTAAACTATTCCATTGGATACTATGTGAACACAAAATCACCCTGCACAGCAGAGATATCTGAATACACTATTTTATTCAAAGCCTGTTTCACACTGCCAGTGTGCTCATCCTCGGTACAGTGAAATGCATAAGACAGTATGTACCAGTGCAAGCCAAGCACTATCATCACTATAATATTTCACTGTAACAGTGGTCAAATAAGGAAGCTAGTGAATTTACACCTTTCTATGACTATTTGTCAAGATTAAATTACATTTTGAGGGTCAGTGGCTCAAACTGAGAAAGGGGGCACCATACTTTCCTATACTACACACACAACTACTATTCTTGCATTAAAACAAACTGGTAGTCATTTATAGACCCCTTTTCAGTTGGTAAACATAGTGACGTTTTTATGTGGGCGGAGCTTAGGTGGAGGCAGAACGACCCCTTTGGCCGATCACTAACGCTAGTTTGCATGTTTTGTTAGCTTGTTTTATAACAATGACGAGAGAAAATCTGATTTTATCTTAATGTGCAAGGTAACTCACTGTCCAGGACCGCGATTGTTATTTGCAAAAGTTAATTTTAACGGACGGAACCAGATTGGCCGACCCATTACATTACACGCTCAGTCATGGGACGATCTGACAGGATTAACGTTAACGTTACCTCCGGTTGAGTGGCCGGACTTCTACACCTGATAGAGAAACAGAGCGTAAAGAGAAACTGAGGGCATATAAATCTTTAGATGCCTATAACTAGGCTATGTGATGAATGGTCATGTACAAGACTTGTGTGGTTCGATCTGCAGTTCAGCCTAGCCAGCGTCAAGAAGACGACAATGTTGAGTGAGATTACGGTGCAATTTTAATGATGTGAATATTTTCTAGAAATAAACATTCCAGATACAGCATATTTATTTTTCATCGATTCTTGCACCCAACAACACAACAAGAGGACATTTAATAATAATAATAACAATTTAAGCTCCTTATTATGTAGCCGAATTTGTGCTGGTTTGTATTGGCCGCCTCCAGTTTTCCTGTTGTTTTGCCTCCAGCTAGCGCCGTGACGTAACTGTGACGTCGGCGCAAAAGGGGTCTATTGAGATAGGATCCCTGTCCCTATATCAAATTTATGATGAAATGACTACAATTGTGCTTAATGTGGAATGGTATTAGTGAAATGATTAGACTTCACTTATTGAGTAATAGAATAGCACTGTCTATTCTAGTAATCAATTTTAAGTGTTAAGAAACATGTCAATTTTAAGTACTTGAAAGTTTGCTAAAGTGTCTAATGCTTGTAGGAGATGCTTCAGGAAGCATGAGATGAAATTTGTTCAGGTTACTTTATTATTTGACGTTTTCATGGAAAAGGTGACATTTCTAAGTGACCCCAAACATTTTAGACAAGTCAAGTCGTGATACCGATCAGGACCACATGACCATGCAAAAACAACAACAACAACAACAACAACCACCACCACCTTGACCTGACTGCATATACCTACTACAATACACAGATCCATTCAGAATTACTAAACACACCAACATACTACACATGACAAATGAAAAAAAATAATAATCCTGAATGTGTGTGGAAACAATGTGAAAGTACTGAAATGTGACTGTGCACAAATACAATGTGCATCGATACATGGTTTGTTTGTGCCTCAAAATAAAGAACTTGCGTGTGTTACTGTAGGACTCCTATATGTCACTACAATCGTCTTTACCTCGATTGCAATCCAAAACTTTACTAGTGAGACGCTGGTTTGCTTTATCCAGCCGAGAAAAGCAGTTTGCGTATCATCTGACCATACTGCGGTGGGATGTTTTGAAGTCCCGTTGAGTCTGCATTTCACACAGCACGATGCATGAGGGCTCACGCTCTTCAGAAACAATCTCAGAATATGACAAAGCTCGTGTTTTAAAGCTTAGTAGACACTGGAATGAATAATCACTGAAAACTGGCCACGAGCCACTGTTCTCTCTGCCATCTCTGATGTAATCAGCCTGGACCTCGAACATCATCTAACTGCACTACGTAAACTACATTAATTGCATTAAATTAATTTAACGTGCCAAGGATTTTGAATTAATCGCATGTATTAACACATTAACGTTGACAGTCCTAATTAATAATAATAATAATTCGCCACATTGATATAGCGCTTTTCTCTGCACTCAGAGTGCTTTACATTGAAGAGGGGACTCTCCTCAAACACCACCAGTGTGCAGCACCACCTGATGATGATGCGGCGGCAGCCATGTTGTGCCAGAACACACACCGGCTTACTGGTGGAGGAGACCGTGATGAAGCCAATCAGTGTTTATATGGGGAGGAGCCATGATGATGGACAGAGGCCAGTGGGAAACTTTGTCCAGGATGCCGGGGTTACACCCCTACTCTTTATTTATATATATATATATATATGAAGAGTTCAGATGCAAAAGCCTCTAAGTGCCATCTGAAATTTTCTTCTAGAATGATCATTTTTATCAAGCTTGTATATTTAAGTTTAGTCATTTCACTTAAATGGCTATGAAAATGACCTACTAATTGTCATTTAAATGAAATTATTGAACTTAAATAAACAAGCTTGATAAAAATGATCATTCTAGAAGAAAATTTCAGATGGCACTTAGAGGCTTTTGCATCTGAACTCTTCATATACACACACACATACACATACACTCACTGGACACTTTATTAGGTACTCCATGCAATTAGCAGGTTGGATCCCCATTTTTCCTTCAGAACTGCCCAAATTCTTCGTGGCAAAGATTCAACGAGGTGCTGGAAAGATTCCCAAGGGATTGTGATCAATGATTTCATCAGAGTTGCGGGAGATTTGTCGTCTGCACATCCATGATGTGAATCTCCCGTTCCAGCACATCCCAAAGCTGCTCTACTGGATTGAGATCTGGAGACTGTGGAGATCATTTGAGTTTAGTGAACTCACTGTCGTGTTCAAGAAACCAGTTTGAGAAGATTTGAGTTATTATCCTGAAGGAAGAGGCCATCAGAAGATGTTCCAATGTGGTCATAAAGGGATGGACACGGTCTGCAACAATACTCAGGACGGCTGTGGTGTGTAAACTATGCTCAATTGATACTAAGGGGCCCAAAGTGTGAAAATATCTCCCACACCATTACAGCACCAGCAGCCTCAACCGCTGATACAAGGAAGGGTGGATCCATGTGGTTTACACCAATTTCTGACCCTACCATCCCAACCCTCTACCACCCACCAATCCAGGACCGTTAAACAGCGTTCATCTGACCGTCACAGTGGTGACATATTTCAGAGATTTCCATTGGATCTAGGACTAACACAAACAAATACCCAGTGCCATCAGACAAGGCTGCTAAAACAACTGCTAGACATCTCTTACTGGGCAAAAACACAACCCCTCCACAAGGCCTTGAAAAAAGGCTTCTCGTTGGTCCCAGGGCTTGACATTAACTTTTTGAGGCACTTGTCCTTCGGACAAGTAAATTTATGTTTCACTTGTCCATGCACAAAAGTCACTTGTCCGGGTAAAGATTTATAATTTTATTAGGGCTGCGCGATTTGGGGAAAATGTCATATTGCGATTATTGAGGTCAATATTGTGATTGCGATATAATAAACAAATGGTTTCATGAGTCAACTTGTTTGGATCTAAAGCAAATGCACACACAGATTAGTGATAATTCTGAAATTAGCAATAACAACTAAATGATTGATAACACCTATAATGATCAATAAGTCATTGATGTCTGGATAAAAATTAACTGTGTAACAGGTAGGACATATACAGAAATTGAATAAAGTGATCAAACAGTCTGCGCTGCATAGATTATAAATTATTATAATAATAATAAAATCTTTTACACAAATCTGAATGCTCATGTAATCTGAGCCACAAATCTGAGTTTCTTGAGATTTCTAAAGGGGTCCCCCAGGGGTCTATTTTGGGACCTATTCTGTTCTCTATTTTTATAAATGATTTAGGTAAGGACGTTCAAGCAAAAGTACACTTCTATGCTGATGACACTGTCCTTTACACACATGCTCCTTCCATAGCACAGGCTGTGCAAGAGCTTCAGACTGCATTTCAGTCATTACAAACTGCTCTGCTAAATTTAAAATTGGTTTTAAATCCTCAGAAAACAAAGTTCATGGTTTTCTCAAAAGCTCGCCTACAGTTGCTTGATGATCTTAGTATTTTTACGTCTGATGGTAAATCCATTGAAAGGGTACCCACGTACAAGTACTTAGGTATATGGATAGAAGACAAACTTTTATTTAATGTACATATTGCTAATCTAGTTAGGAAGCTCAAAGTGAAGATTGGCTTTTATTTTAGAAATAAATCAGTTTTACTTTCAATGCCAAAAAAAAACTTGTGGAAGCTACTTTTCTGTCTGTGATTGATTATGGTGACATATTATATATGCACGCAGCCTCCTCCATTTTACGGAGCCTTGATTCAGTGTATCACGCGTCTCTACGCTTTATTACAAATGCAAAATCACTCACTCACCATTGCATTCTTTATGATCTGGTGGGTTGGACATCATTGACCACCCGCAGAAAACAGCACTGGTATATTTTTATATATAAAGCCATGCTAGGTAAACTTCCAGCTTACCTCTGTACCCTTCTCTGTCTCAATTCTGCTAGATACCAGCTACGCTCCTCCAAGTGGTTGCTTTTTAATGTACCCAGGGTTTTGACAGATTTGGGGAAAACTGCCTTTTCATACTATGCACCCTGGGCATGGAATAATTTGCAAAAAGATCTTAAACTAGAAACGTGTATATCAATTGATCAATTTAAGAGCGTCATAAAGAATGTAGTAAAGGAGATATGTGGTTGTTTTTCTTGAGAGGCCATTGTGTCTAAATTATTTTTGCATGATTGTATGCATGTAGCATTTTTAATATGTTGTGTCCATGTATGGCTGCTACCTTGGCCAGGTCTCTCTTGTAAAAGAGATTTTTGATCTCAATGAGACTTCCTGGTAAAATAAAGGAAAAATAAATAAATAAATAATTATAAATTATATATAGACTAATCCTTATTAAAGCTACACAAGTTCTTTAGTCAAGAGCAGTGAGTAATTTTCTCTGTTCCCTTTGTTCTTTGATTAACTTTACTGACAGAACGCTTTATTGGCAGCTGGCCCTTTAAGACCAGCCGCTTCTGACAGAGACGCAGATCTCACACGCGCCTCATTCCTTCACGAGTCACAACTCTTTATGTCCCTCATAAGACTGCTCTTATGTTATGAATATACTCGACAAATGACATTTTGGCATAATTGTGTGTGTTATTGTTCGTTCAAGCACGAAAGAGAACTGTATTCTGGCGCGCAGTCTGTGCATGAGCATGATTCTGGCGCGCGTCTTTCTGTGAGTCACATTCAGGACATTCACACGCAGCACGAAAAATGTGTTCCTTTCAAATCGGTCACATTAAATCTGTAAAATAGACATAATGAGTGGCACATAACGTGAAGTAACATGGCATTTTATTTTGTTTGAAATTTAACTTGTCCAGTGGGACAACTAATTTTCTCTTCCACTTGTCCTACAAAACAATCCACTTGTCCCGGACAAGCGGACAAGCCTTAATGTCGAGCCCTGGGTCCACATGCAGTTTCTTATGAACTAACTGCCTTTTAACCACTCCTGACTCTCATCCCAAGGTTCACAACAGGGTGGCCATAACAAAGCTGGACAACACTTCACACACTCCTATACAAAATGGATACAATACTAAACATTCAATTCATACTAATTCAGAGAAATAAGTACTAAACAACAGCTATTCTTAATAACAGCTAGTCTAAATGAAAGCATACATGACAGTTGCAACTTTTTCAATTGTGTTTGGATCTATGCATTCAGAACATTGCTAAAATTTCAGAGGTGGTTTGAGAAGCAAGGGCATACACAGGTATAACTCAGTCACGGATCAAACTGTGAGCTTTAGATTATGCAAATGAGCTCATAATACATAACATTTATAAATCTATTCTGTAAAAAGCTAATAAAATACCATGATATGCAAAAGACTAAGTAATTTTTACAATGAGGCTTCATTTTTTAACATTAGTTATCTTAGAATGAACAATACTTCTACATCCTTTTTTAATCTTAGTTAATATTAATCTCAACATTTACTAAAAACATTTAGATCAAGTTCTGTTAAAATAAGTTAAGGCACTGTAAATTAATTTTTTTTAATAATGCTGTAAAAATATATTGCTCATTGTTAATTTATGCTATTTAATGCATTAACCAATGTTAATAAATGAGACCTTAAGTGCTACCAATTTTCTTAACTGCTATGAAGTTAAATGTAAGGAGTTTTGGGATTAAATTTTGTCATGATAAAACAGCAGAAATGAGATGCTAGCAGATTAAGCTTTTTGGTGAGTGAATCCTTTAAAAATGTGAACTCCAAAGAATCTCAAAAATGTCAAAAACGTTGCTGTGAAGGCAGTCCTGCATCGGTGCATTCACCATCAAAAAATTTAGCAATTAAGAAAATGAAAGAAAATGTGATTCATGCCATGACGCCTTTAAAACGAATCTCTGATGACCCAGAACATAAACATGTCAAAGCACACAGCTTACACTTGCACAGCCTCCAGCCTATTCACATCAACAGTAGATGTTCATGTCCCCAATGAATCGAATGATGTGTTTAACAGTTCATCAAGCCATATGCCACTTGAAACATGATTTCCTTTCTTTTATGGAACACAAAAGGAAAAATCTTACAGAAAGTAATTTTCCATACAAAGAAAGAAAATTAAATGGATGTTACTAAGCTATAAACAGGCCAAGATATGAACACCGAAAAAGTAGTGATAAATAAATCAGATTTGAAAATGAGTTTGAGAGCTGTGTCAGAGCGGGAGGCTTTTAGCATTTGTTTATTGTATTATTATTTTTATTATAAATTATATTATTATTATGTTTATTATTATTATTTTGTATTAAATTCTTTATTTAAAGACAGTGAAAGGTTCATGGTGTTTTTATGATGCGTTTATCCTTTTTCCATCTTTCACTGTATGGAAAAAGCAACAAAACATTTTATGTTCTTTCATGTACCATTGAAAAAAGAAAGTCATGCAGGTGTGGAACAGTTTTTATTAATTTTCCAACCTTGCTCCGTTTGGATGCCTGTCCTTTCTGACACTCATTTCCAGTCTTGGAGCCTCTATTGATGAGCTGTACTAAAAATCCATTGTGTTTTTTTTACGGTAAAAGAGTGCCATTCAGCGAGCCAAATTAGATTTGTAATGGTATTCCAGCACTGATTGTGTTTTAGCTCTTAGCTTTGACTATGTCTGTAATTTGAAATAACTTTTAAACATCGTACCCTGATCCTGAACCTCCTCTCCTCTCTTGGGCTGCGTCAGCTCCAGAGACTCCACAGCATCTGCGCAAAACAAAAAAGAAATGAGAAAATGAGAATACATAGAAGAGAACAAATCAGATTAAGTACATTTTATTTGCAAAATATTCTGGATTCATGATACAAGAGTTTGGTCGTACTGCCTACTCTCACTATTGCGTGTGCAACATCTTGAAGTGTGTGTGTGTGGACAGTACCTTTATGAGGAGCTGCCTCGTGCCTCATGGACATCATATGGTCTGGCCTGACCGGGATGGGAGTATTGGCCTCAGAAGGGATGTTTCGGAAAAGCTCACTGCTGCCGCCATCTCCGCAGTTCATGTAAGGCACCGCATGGATGTTCTCCATGTAGTACATGATGTAGAAGTTACACATCTCATCATTGGAGGTGCCTCTGTGAGGAAAACAACAACGGGACATGAACAAACTACCAGCACAGAACACACAAGCACAGCTCCAGAGCTTTACGTATCAAAATATCCAACAGAACTACAGTAGCCTTTGCCTCAAATGACACCGGCAGTCCACTAACCCTCTGCATACCGTAAAATGGCAAGATATTTCTCAAGAAAGGTGTTCGTTTTTGTTTTTGTTTTTATGACTTAATAGGATAAAGATGGACTATGCATGCATGATTTTTAGTTACTCTTTGTAAAAACAACATTCAACTTAACCTCTCCTCGTGGGCGGGCTCAACACCGCCAGAAGCCACGCCCCTGATCAGGAAGCCACACCCCTTTCCCTGACATCACATCAGCTGCCACAACACTGCGGCAGCATCTCAAGTTTCAGACTCAGTCAGGTGTTTTGCAAATATTATTGCAAAAAGTTATGCTAATAAGTCGATGACTGGCTGTAATTTGCGAGCGAGTTTAGCGATCTTCTGTCTAGCGGCCTAAACAACAATTACAAGTCATCATAAAAACCTAGTAACCTGACGTGTTGAAGAGTGCTGTCAATAAGGGAATAGCAACATTAAAGGATGCAGCCCAGAAACACCCTGAGCACAGCAAAACAAAGACAGTAAGAAAACACAGACAGAGGACAGTGTCTCTGCAGACACACACACCAACACACACTTCCAGTGCATCACAAGTCATGATTGAGAGGGATTATGTTTGTATGACTCTATACTTTATTTTTGGGGAAAATCCTGCATAGTGCAACTTTAACGGGATATCACAGCTATATATTTTAGCTTTTGGTTTCAGATGCACTCCTAAATACAGAAAAGTCAACTGTTAAGGACAGTTTAGTGTGTGTGTGTGTGTGTATACATATATATATATATATATATATATAGGAAACAGTTGTGCAGCTTAATATTTTTTTTATAACCTGTGATACTTAAAAAGTAAAAAAAAAAACATTTATTTCAAACAGAAATCTTTTGTAACAATATACACTACAATTCAAAAGTTTGGGGTTTTGAAAGAAATTAATATTTTTATTTAGTAAGGATGTATTAAATTCATAAAAGGTGATAGTTAAGATTTAGATTGTTAGAAAAGATTTCTATTTTGAATAAATGCTGTTCTTTTTCACTTTTTGTTCATCAAAGAATCTTGGCAAAAGTATCACATGTTCCAAAAAAATATTAAGCTGCACAAACAATAAATCATCATATTAGAATGATTTCTGAAAGACCAGTAAAGGTCACAACTTCCATTTCAAGCCAACTTCAAGACTAAGACTAATGCATTTCTGATGTTTCCCACAATTATCGCACCACGACTGTCAGATCTACTCCACATTTTACACTGCACCTCAGGATGACATCAAGTTCAGAGAAATCTGACATTCTGTTGAAAAATATAACACTAGCTTAAACAAGACACCTTATTATGTCTACCATAACAAGGTTCTATCGTTTAACAGGTTTAATAAGATGTTTGGTGCTTGGACTGTCTATGAGTTGCACTTATGGGGTACACATACTTTTTCACAAAATTGTATGTATAATGAGGCCGTAATGTATTCATGTCTGTGTGCTTGTGTGCACACGTTTCTGGCCTAAGCGGGCAGTTGACAAAGACCAGACTTTAAGTCAACAATCATCTTATCGTGTGGCCTTGAGTCGGTGTGTGGGCTTCTCGGGAGATGCGTCAATGCACTATTGTGTGCTCGCTCGGTCACCATGGTAACAGGAACGGCGGGGCACAGGCAAACACACGTCCGAGGAGTCACGCTCAATCGGGATATGATGAAACACACACTTCGACGAGCTGACCTATGCAGTGTGTTTTATCACACACACACAGTAAGACAGGTGGTCAGAGACACAGCGACAGGAATCAACACCATGCAAACAGAGTGAAAGTAAGACGGTGGAAACGTCTCCAGCATGCACACCATCATCACTCATCTAGCACACTTACTGCCACTGCAACTCTACATAGGAATGAAAATAAATAATCTCTTACAGAAAATCTGATGTCAATTATACATTTTAAACAATGTTATTAAGCTTTACAAAGCAGGGAGAGTCTAAATAAAACAACAAACATTAGTCGGCAAGAACTTACCCGATTTCTGTATTAGTGGTTCTTCCTTCTCCTGTGAACATACATCGGGCTGCTAGTATGTCTCCATTTTTTACGTCAATGGTATTGGTGGCTGGATAAAAAGCCTGAAGTTTAAGTTCAGGGAGGAGAAATGAAATGAAAGAGTTAGTTCAGCTAAAAATGAAAATCCTGTCATCCTTTATTCAGCCTCACTTCGTTAAAAAAAACCACAAGATATTTTTTAATGAAACCTGAGAGATTTCTGTCCCAAAAAAAAAGCCTCAAAAAGTTCTAAAATAAACTGTAAACATAATCCAAGGCTCCTTAAGAGACACGATTGCTTGACGGAGAGATTTAATTTAGGCTTTTATTCTCAAATAAACATGGGCCAACACACATTATATGGTAACCGGAAAGCTCAAATGTGCTCAGAATTATTGGCACTCCTGGTAAATGATCAAAGATGGCTGTGAAAATAAATCTGCATTGTTTATCCTTTCAATCTTTCATTAAAAAAAAAAAGTGTTTGTGTTGTGTTTTGGAGAAAAGCATTTATTTCATAATGTGATTTACACCCCACTTTCAATTCTTTGACTTTAATGAAAGGTTCGATTTTTGTGCATTTTTTTTGACAATGCAGATATTTACCAGGGGTGCCAATAATTCTGACCACAACTGTATCTTCATTTGAGGAGCATATGAATCACAATGACATGGGTCATTAACATGACTGACAACCATTCTCAGTGAAACATGACACTTCCGTCTCTGGGTCCCACATGGTGACCCATCATGCTCGAGCAAACACACCTGTGGCAACAGTGGAGACTGGCGCCCGATCTGGGTCCACTGTCCATTTCGAACCCTGTACCCACTCACAACTTTACCTGAAACACATGTTTGCCATTACCATAAAAGTAAAAAGAGAATTCGCAATGAACTTAGTAGATGTAACAAATAAATGCAATATCTCACCAAGGCTGTGTGTGTGTGTCCTGAAGGCAAACGGATACATCGGGAAAGATGTGTAAGTGCAAGCGATGTCTGCATTGGTAACTGCGAACACCAAAAAATAACATAACATGCGTTTGTAAGGCGACAAGCATTGATAAACTGATCACAACATTCGAGGTAAAAGCTCAGAAGCCTTTCACAACCCCAAATGTCAATAAGATTATTAGTGCCAAACTGGAAAATAGTTGAAACGGTCACAAAGTTGGAATACCTTTCTTCCCTGGAGGAATGACAGTGTCCAAAGACATCATCAGATAGATGCCAGCAATAAAGGGCTGTCTGCACAGAGGACACAACATCCATCACACTTCAGTTAACTTGACAGGCATATGATTAAGTAAGGAATAACTGATGACAGCACACTTAATTATTGAAAAATAATGTACACCTGAGGAGGCAATGCAGCCACAATGCAAAGAAGGACTTGTTTTACCAGTATTTCTACAGTCTGGAGTCAATTTTATTCAACAGTTCTCAAGATACTCCACAGGGTTTTCTCCTAAAAACAACTACTTTCTTAAGATTTGATGAAGATCAGTCACCACTTAAAACAAAGCTCATTTTGCAACCACAAATAATGTGTGACTTTTCACAGTATTTTTATTTAATGAAATTCATTTTGATTACATAATATTATGCATTGATATTACAGCATTTAGATGGTCGAGTTCTCCTTGCTGTGTCATACAGTGTGTCTCCCTGTGAACGGGACACTGTAGCTCTGCTGCGTGATCACATGACCACCCTGAGCCAGTGACAGCCACTTCTGCTGCTCTTAAACTCGTCTCTCGCTCAGCCCTCACACTACTCCTGCCAGCGGCGGCACTGGACAACTGCAACCGAGAACAAGCTTCAATCTTAGTTTCGTCTGTGTTTCGTTTCATTGTTGCCTGCTATTGCAATTCCACGTCAAATTAAGCGAGACATGTAATAATTAAGGCTTTTGTATTTATTTATTGCCATTTCAGGTTAAACGCTAACGTCGGTAAAGTTACCGGTGGAGCTGTTCTCAGTTCCTCATTTCCTTAAAATATATTTGAATACTCATATCAGCTGAAGAAATACATGCTCAATTTGTATGCTTACCTTAGCTAAAGGTAGTAGTCTTTGTCTTTCTAACTGCCATAGGCCCAAAATAGTGTAGTTGCTGCTTTTTGAAGATTGTTTTTAATGCTTTTAGTTTTAGACAATTATAATAACCTTTGATATTAGTAAAAATCTATATATATTGAATAATATGCATCAAATAATGTTCTTCGTTTTTTCTTCCAGTGGGGGAGCAACCCAGCCAGAAACTACCAGTTTAATATGAATTAAATAGAAATGAACTTACATTAGATACAGTTTACTATGTAACCAATGGCCAGAGAAAAAAAAAGGTACACATATTATGTGACTTTTAATTATAAACAAGCCCGAAATACACAGGGACTCTTATTTTGAAATGTCTATACTATTGCACGCTGATCCTTAGATAAAATATGCATTCTTACAGCCGTCTAAAACATATTACAATATAAAGACCATAAAGTAGACATTTTCATAATTCATCAACTGAGTTCATAAGCAATCGCCTGGCATAAATGTGCGCCATTCGTTGATGGTGAACCACTTTGATGCAGTCTGAAACACTGTTGCGTTGAACAGCACCGCCTTTTGACGTTGCAAAGCGCTCAATTTAATGGAATCGTAGCCTTTTAAAATGTAATAATCAAATCACTTTAGGCAGTTTTGCGATTTATCCATCCCCCAAACATAGAACACCTTAAAATGATCATTTCATTAACATTACAAAGTGCATTAAGAAACAATGTTTTACTATACTTTGTATCTTTCTTTGTAAAATTGCTTATCCAAACAGTTATAATTAACCCACAGACTCTGAAAGCTTGAATATAAGCTTTTTCCTCAGTGTTTCAAGGTTTCAATAGAGAACTTAACAGCTGCTCAAACTATTTATTGGCACATTACAAGACTAAAAAAATATAAAAAATCGTGAAGGATGGTGATTTATTCGCAAGCTGAAAAATGATTAAAAAAAGACTTCATAATTCACTGATGATCTTCCCTTTCTGATGTAGATCTCAAATCTCATTTTGCAGTTCAATTCCAAAACAGGTTTGGAACAACATGACGGTGAATAAACGATGATAAAATGTTCACGTGTGGGAGCAACAAATATGTTTTATGAATGACAAGACACAGTTATGTTAAAATCTAGTGGCAATAACTTACGGTTTGGAAGTCATTCTTAAAGTGAGTCCTGAGCAGTCTCTATGATGATCTACAATCAAGACAAGATAAACACATTAGTCACATCTCAAGACAGAAGCGCTGCTGTTCATCACCGTCACACAGCAGTTACACAGCAGTTTTCAATGGGCAGGACAGTGCTAGCAGTGACTGACAGGCATCTGGGTGCATACAGAAAATTGTCAACATTAGAGGAGAGGGGAGTAAATAAATTGTGACAAAAAAATATTTTTGGTGTACTATTCTTTTATCCTAGTAACTAATCTTTATCAGCATGTCAAGTGTGGTGGATGGAGCGGATGAAACATGCTGATTTCACAATACTGTTGCGTTATCTCTGGATCTGCAGTACTGCTGTGCTTACCTCTGAAATTGTTGACATCACCATAATGAATTTGCAGCACAAAGTAGTTAATTCTGGTGTCTCCTCCAACTTTAAAGCCAACATCTGCAAAATAAGATGGCACTTCAGAGTCGGTTTTATTATTTTTCAGATAAGTGCATTTACTCAGGTCACACAGGCTGCTTTGAGACAGAGAGAGGAGGAATGATGAAGAGGAGGAATGATGAAGAGGAGGGTGAGCACCTTTGGGTAGTTTGGTTGGAGGAGCATTCCTGGCCCAGGCATACATGATCTTGGCCTGATCCCGACACGTCCCCAGCTCTCTCCCACAATCCCTGAGCATCAATCAACATCAACAAAACATCAGAAATGATCCTCCAGCTTAGCATTATTACTCATTTAACACACCCATTCACAATGGTAAAGTTAGAATTTTGTTATATTAATACAAATATTAGTGAAAATATATTTTTTTAGAAAATTAAGTGAGAAAATACAAGCAAATAACCCTGCCTCAAACTCCAATGCCATTGGTTGAGCCAATAATGTCAGACTGGTTGATATGCTTACACTATCAGAGGCATGTTTTCAGCCATAGTGTTGAAAAAAATTACAATTTTGTCATAATTTAATCGCCCTCAAGTTGTTCCAAACCTGTATGAGTTTCTCTCTTCTGCTGAACACAAAAGAAGATATTTTGAAGGATGTTGGTAATCAAACAGTTGATGGACAACATTGACTAGTACAGTATTTTTGTTCCATACTATGGGAGTCACTGGTTTGTTTGGTTACACATATTCTTTAAAATCTCTTCTTTTGTGTTCAGCAGAAGAGAGAAACTCATACAGGTTTGGAACAACTTGAGGGCGATTAAATGATGACAGGATTTACATTTTTGGGTGTGTTACACCTTTAACAAATAAAGAACCCGTGTGTGTGTGTGTGTGTGTGTTATGAGGACACAAATTTGTATAATGACATGTGTATTACACTGGTATTACAACTTAAACGTGGTTTATGTGGACATTTCATGAGTCGTCGTAATTCAAATAGCTTAAAAAACATAAAAAAACAATGTTTAATAAATATAATAAAAAATTCTATAAGTTAGCACAGATCAGATCTAACATTTGCAGACATATAAAGATATGTATTTTCATCCATAATCCTCTTGGCGGTATACGGAAAGGGATTACTTTTACTTGAAAAAGAAATAAATATTATTTAAAAAAAAAAAAAAAAAAACATTACAATACTGTACTTACTTGTTCTATGTGGTTGAAGGCTTGAAGTTTAAATCTGTAATTTTAATCTGGGTGTGGTTGTGTGGATATTTCATTTGATCTACATTTTCAACATTCAGTCCAACAATGGGTCCTGATGTGCACATTTCCCTGAAAACGTCTCATTTCTGCCCTAATCAGATCTGATGATGATGTATACACCTTGTAAAAAACCTCTATTGACTAGTTTTGAAGATGGCAGTGTATCCAAATATGTTTCCCCTCATAAACGACCCATGGTCCCACAGCACTGAGGCTGCACATGACTCATGCTGTCTTCAAATGACGTATTTCTAGACATTTCCTGGTTTGGCATATTAATTAGCCTATTTCCATGCTGAGCTTCAGAAGCCTCTCATCAAACCCCACGAGAAGCGCCCTGCCGCATCTGCACGATGAATGTTTTACAATACACTAAAGAGAGAAGCTACCGGAAAACTGATGGCAAGAGGAATCAAGCCATTGGTGTTAAAATGAGGCAGAGATGCGGTATATTTCAAATATATATAAGCATGCATAAAAAAAATAATAATTTCACTAGCACCTTTATTTTGAGTTGCCATGTATTGAGGTTTGTTTATCAGGTGATATTTATTGAAACATTTTAAAGTGAATGATGTCTAAATCACACAGCCCATAGAAACAGCCCATAGGATGAGACCCCCCCCCCCCCCCCTCTTGCTGTCGTCAAGGTGCACACGGTTACCACGGTTACAGGCTGTTTGATCACTTTTCTATGAGGTGATATGATATGTACAATGAGGTGTTGCACATATTACCCAAAGAATTCAGTTTAATCTTGGTAAGAATGCAGAAGTGTTACATTACAGGCAAAGGAAAACGGAGATTTTGAGACGTAATGACATTTGCTCGACTTGTTTTCAAAATCGTATGACTAGTTCACTGAAAGAATTCACTTCTTTTAAGTTTACATTTGATGTAATGGCGAAATCCCGTTTCTACGCGGAGGTGAGGCTGTAATATACGTGTGCTGACACAGAGACTCATTAATATGGCAATGTTTCTTGTGCCACTATCATCACCAAACAGAAAAGCCAAGAATATGAATTGTTTCCCAAACACTCCCACATTTGTTCCCAGACAAACTGTAATCCCGCCCGCAAACTCACTTCAGATTGGACCAGATCAACATGTCAAACGCTCAAACAAAGAGATCGATGTTTTGAAAGTCCCACAAGGCCACACTGTTTACAATCCTCAGGAACTCAACAGTCAGTGGATTATTTACAGTTGGCTATGTACTTAAAACAGTGAGAGGAGTTCAGTGTTTTAACAGGACACAACTGAAACCGTTTCTGCCGTTGTTGACATTATTTTACAGAATTGAGCTCGCCAAGATTTTAATATTTGAAAAGAAATGATTTGACGTATAGAAAGCTCACCATTTATTTGTAATAGAAAATTCTGTATCAATGTAAAAGTCCACACTGTCACTTTTGATCAATTTAATGTGTCCTTTCTGAATAAAAGTATTCATTTCTTAAAAAACAAACAAATTCAACATTTCAACGGTAGTGATACAGCATGTGTGCAGTGTTTGTTTGAGCATCTCAACCAGCTTGACAATATTATTATAGTGCCACTAACAATTGTGTCTGCAAATTAAGCTGGGGCAAAACAAAGTAAGAAAAAAACTAAGCTAAAAAATAAAAAATCACACACACACACTTCCTCATTAACCAGCAGAGACACACTGATGTCACTCACCAGTATCCTTGAGTGGCATAAGGGGTTTTGCAGCCATATAAAATCATGTGGTGGGCTGTGTCCATACTGGCATGAGGAACAAAGTCCACTGAGGAGAGAAAGGTTTGTTAAGTCAGTAATGAAGATGGAAAGGTCAAATAAATCAGCGTCATGGCATTTCTGCACACAAACTACTGTAAAGTCAGCTCTCTTTAAAAAGAGATCTCACTCGCAAAGCTGGCACAAGCTATACGACCCCTGGATCACACACACACACACACACACACACACAACTGAAGACTGGAAAAACCTTCAAACAATGTTTACTCAGAAATCGCTGGTGCATTGCACAAATAATTACAAAGAAATGGCAAATTAATTAAATGTGAAGTTTTCCAATAATCTTTGTTTTATTTACAACTTCAAAACAAATTAAACAGCGTAGGTTTGCATGAATCCTCTGTGAAGAGTTTGAAAGGGTGAGTGCTGTTTGCTTGCTGGCATAAACCACAGGGAACATCAATATGCTGTCCTAAAAGTGATGGATATCTTCAGGAAAGGCCTCTCTCTCTCTCTCTATTGTGCTTATGAATAATAGATGGGATGTTTGATTGATGGAGATAGCATGTATCCCTCAGAAGTGTGGGTGGACCAGCTTTCCCTGAAGACCAGCCCAATGTAACAACACATTAATGGACAGCTACAGATTCAAAACAAGTCAGTTCCACACAACCAGTCAACAGTTACTACTAATTAATTTTCACGATCCCTCAACTTTGTCATGGTTGAATGTAATGACAAAACACCGCTTAATAAGTGAGATGTTGATTCAGTAACCGCTCGGACTGATTCATTGAGTTCATTCACTGAACGATTCGTCTGATTTATTCAAACTAGGGATGCACCGATGTGAACATTGTGGCCGATACCAATAACCGATAATTCCTTATATTTGAAAGCCAATTACCGATATATTGGCCGATAAATCTAAATCCAAAATTTTTGAGAGTCTGATTACAAAAACAGAAGTCTCACCATCCCAAGCACACAATTATAATGTCCACATTATAATTTTATGTAGTCTATAAGACTACATTTGATTTGATTTGTGCTGCACGTGTTGCAATTAACTGTATTTTCAAAGTGATTTCAATTATATTTCAAGCAAATCAAACCCATCACGTTGCATCTGAAGTGTTTCAGCTCAAGGAAATAATACATTATTTATCGGCTTTAATATATTGGACAAATTTTCTTATCGGGTCGATAACGATGATATTAAAAATGATCATATATCGGCCGATACCGATATGGTGGCCGATATATTGTGCATCGGTGATAGTATCAATAATGAAAAAAGTCAAAAGTCTTATACTGGCTGACAAATTTATACTGGTTTAATCGCTTCCCCTACTACAATTATTAATATGTTACAAAAGTATTCAGATAAAGAATATAGAAAAGAATATCAGATACTTGAATAAACTATCACCACCCATACAGTAAATGATCAACTGTACAGACCAAAGGTCTTCAACATGCATTAGTTTGAATGGCAGTGAGTGTTGAGGCCTGCCATTACTCAGTATCATGGGATTTACTGGCCCGGATGACTTGTGTAAAGATCTGCTTAAGCACACAGCAGGACACCGAGACTCAGCGAGTCTCATCTGAACATTAAACTGGAGAGACTGGCCTGAACAAGATTATATCTTTAAAGCCTGACCAGATTAAACATTCATGTCATCATCGAGATCACAGAGAACAAATAACATTCAAGCTTATGATATGCAGAGTGATGCTTGGAGTGAATTAATATCCACTCCTTGTCCAAACAAGACAGTGCATATGCACTCATAAAAGTAATGGTGGCAGGTTTCATTCATTGTGTATTTAAGAACTCATAACTTCCTTGTTCAGTCTCAAGTCTGGTCTATTTGTAGACGGTTCATGTGGCGAGTCTTAGTTCTTGTTCTCTCATCTACTCACCTATGTAGGCCTCCCGGGACGTGGGCACAGGAACAGCCATGCAGAAGTAGCTGTCAGACTGTTAATAAACAAACACGTATTAGTCCGTTCATACCATACATACACAGATTCATTGCTGGCCATGTATACAAGATGCATTCTGGGTGATGTTGTCATGGTAAATATCATTGAGGAAATGTCATATAATCATTTCCCATTGAATTTTAAGCAATATCTACAGTGTGTCTCAAATTAATTTTAGCAACAGTCATCATCTGGCCTTACAACCATATAGCTTATTGCAAAATATATAATTATGGCATTTAACACAACATGCAATGATTGGGATCAGATAACTTCCTTACATTGTATGTGTTATTAACTAAACGGTCAAAAGCTGAGACATTTCATACAACACAGGATTAAAAATGTAAAGAATGTCTAAGAATTCTTATTTACAACTATATAGTATAGTAATGTTAAAAAGTTTATAATTACATAATGCATATTTTTTTCCAATTGTGGAACAAGATTCAGGTGAACTATATTATAAATACGGCTACTGCATAAACTGTACGTTTGCATGCATCATATTATATAAGCTGCATTAATTGGATTCATTATTTTATATATATATATAAAAAATAATATGAATATATATATATATACATACATACATACAAATGTACAGGCCATTCCAAAGTTTTAATTTTCTTGTTTTTCAACCATTTTGAGCTAGGCTTGCTTGTAACACTGTAATATGATCTTTATTTAGACAAATCCTCTCTTTCTCCAGATTCAGTGCACTCAGCACCATCAGACATACATAAAAAATAAATACAAAAACCTTGCTTACATCTGCAGCAATGAGTAAAGCTCTATTCATTACAAAGTGTGACGAGAGACAGTCCTAGTCATGCAGAAAACCTGATAGTACCAAGAGATAATGAATCATCTGGAGGCCATTAATGATCAAATACAACATGTGCCATTAGGGACAATACTTGTCTGCTTCTTAGGGGGAAATTGTTCATTTTATGCTTTTTTTGAGCTTACAAAATCATAATATATTTGCTCATTTTGATTCATGCAATGGTGAACTGCAGCGTTTTTGCACTCAATGCCAGAGTAATATATCTGTGGTGAGAACTAACCAGAGATGAAACAGTGTTTCATGACCTTGAAAGAAATGTACAAACAACAAAGACGATGTACAGAACTCTCACCTCTGTTGGAATTACTCCTGGTATGCGAATATCGAGTGAAAAATTGTACGGATTGGACAGAACAAAAGGAGGCCTGGTCCTCGAGCAGTCATTGGGGTCTGACCAGGCATGTTCCTGAAACCTATCAACAACAACAACAACAACAACAACGTGAATGTGCATTGCTATGTGGTTGCTATTACTATGTTGACCTGAGATGAATTTGAGTTTAGATATCAATTTACTAAAACTAACAACACTTATCGATTTCTTCCGCATTGTGACATACATCCAAGTGACAGGTTATTGGAAAAGAAAACATGTATGGCGGGGACTTCTTGGTTAATGCATCAGTTGTCATTTGTATGTTGAGATGTGGCTGAGTGTGAGGGTGCACTAAACCATTGGAGAAGTCTTACACACGTCACCAGAGACGAGTCAGTCGCTTTCACCGGAAGATGACAGAAACGTTACAAGGTCAAAACATGAAAAATGAAACATGCATGGATGAAACGTTCACAATAACATGCATTTCAAAAACAGATTGAACTTTCGTTTCATGCCGATTTAAAGGAAATGCATTGCCTCACCTCTTGAACCTGTACATGGGGTTTTGGATACTGTGGCTGTGGCACTGAGAGATGAGCACAAACACGAATACGCCGCACCCCAGCATGCCCATCTCTGACTGGATGGAAGAACGATCAACAACAGAACTGAAAGTAAGCCAATGCGTTTTGCGCGTCAATCCTGCTCTGCCGCCATAAGCATGGGCAACACTCAGCTACTGCGACTGCTCCAGTTATTCTCTCCTCACGCTGTCCTCGCTTGCTCAATCTCTTCAAAGAAGTGCCATAAAACCGTCCACCGTCTCAGTCGCCTCCACTCTGAATGAAACCAGGGCTGTCCGGATACAGTACGGCCACCAAAGGAGATGAAGAAGAAGAGGAGGAGGAGGAGGAGACAGGCTTTCTGGTTCTCACGCCGGGCAGAGCATATCACAAATGCAACATCAGGCTTCTCTCACACCCTGCAAAAACAGCAGTCAAAAAATCAGAATAGATAAATAAATAAATAAACAGCACTTTCAGAATAATGAGCGAGATCGATTCTTACATGCCCTGCAAACATTCATGAAATATACATGCACAGAGAGAGAAGAGAGAGACTGAGGGACCGGGTGGAGAGAGAGCACACAATAATCTAATCACAGAGGATTCCCAGAACAATACTGTGGGTTTGCTCCCTAGGAGACAGTCAGGAGTGCACAGTGAACGACTGCTGGAGACGTCACTTTAATGGGAATTATGGGAGGCATCAGCTGAGTGCATTTTCAATGTGTCGTGTGTTTATCCTGAGAGCACCACCACAATATGCCCACGTTCAGTCAGTGTCAATGGGATGCAAAAACAGACGCTACCACGCTAATCATGACTGATATCCTTTTAAAAATGGCAGATGTCTCAAGATGATGAGGAAAGGCCTAACCAAAGAAAGATAAATAAACAGCAGAAAAAAACAACCAGACGGGAAAGAACTGGAAGGCTTTCAGAAATGGGCTTACAGTCTTTCAATCTAAGCTGAACTAATCGCTGAAATAATCCTCTTGACAGACACTGTTGGAAATTAACATATTGACAAGGAGCTGTTTGGTCTTTCTGGGCCATATGATAATCAAAAAATTAATAGACAGCAAATTCAGATTCCCTCCCTTGGAGATTCAGAGAAATAAATTGGTTGGCATGAAAAAGGTCAACATTTTGAAACAATAAACCTGTACAAGTCATTTATTCATGGGAACAAACCCTATTAAATGTCACATATATTTTTACAACAGAAATGAAATGAACCATCACTGAACTTCCTTAAGCTGGACTATTTTCCTCTGGATCTGCTGCACCGCAGAAACTGTTATCTCTGTAAAGCTGATTAGAAACAATCTGTATTGTAAAAAATGTTTGACTTGATTTGACATTAAATTCCCCAGCATAAATAGTTATCAATAAAAGTAGGCAGCTGTGAGAACAAAACAATGTACGTCCAAGTTGCATCAAATGCATTCTCCAAATCAAAGAAAACAGCAATCACATATCCTGTGAGCATCAACAGAGCATCACTTATAAGATGACTGGACTCCATCGTCCAGACAAGGAATTCATTAACCATTATTAATAATAACCGTTGTTGTTGTTATTATTCTCGTCATGGTTTTACATGAACACTTTGTCAGGGAAGGCTATGGGACAATAACTGAATGGTTCATCGTGAACTTTCCCAGCTTTAGGAACAGGAATGATTTCCACTGCTTTCCAAGAACCTCTTTAAAAGAAATTCTAAACGAAAAACGAAAAAAAACAGTACGAGGTAAATGCTTTAAACACTGACTGTGGATGTTGTCCGGACCAACAGCCATATCATGTGATCTGTTTATGGCCAGAATAGTTCATTATACGAAAAAATATCACCTTTCTTTTCTTCTGTAGCCCGAATTTCTCAAAAAGCCCCCCCCCCCGAAGTCTTTGATGAAACACTAGCCTCATTAATTACTCTCAGTGCTTCTCTATTATTCTGACATCATGAGGTTCCCAGACCTTTGTCTTTCCCGTGTTTATTCCAGTTGTCTTTGAACTATGCCAGAGGGTATTTGGTGATATTTGTGAAATAGTATTATTTAAAATGGACTATAAATTCTAAATCTCTCTCGTTACACAGGACTGAAAAGGGTACCAGTTTGCTTTTTAAAAAAGCAAGACTAGGCCCTTCTCTTCTTCTTTAACAATTAGAATAAGTGGGAAATGTTCACTCGAACTCTTCATTAAGCTACTATACATTATTTAAGCCTATTCTATTTAAGCTACTGATATAGTGACTGTGTGATATCAGTGCTGTGAGAAAAGAGAAAACAGACTGACCCCATCTTCCATTTTATAATATCAAAACAACAGAAGCTGTAAAACAGAGAGCGCATGATCTATTGTGCGTTCACAAGGTATGAATCATCTCACACACGCAAGTCTGCACGTCATCCATACCTGTTATGAAATGCAAAACTTGCAGCCTCCAGTCTCAAATAACTGAAAAGATGCCACTGTAATCCAGTGAAACATCTACTTTTCAGCAGCCCATAATGCTTATTACTTTAAGAGAAATCTGACCCAATCATTTTTTGATGCGGATGGATTATGGATGGTGGGAGACAACAAGTACCACTCTGAGAAACAAACATCTGAGGATCCCCTGCACCTTCTCAAACATACGCCATTGATCATCAGCAAATATCAACCAGCCACACGGCACAGTCTCTCAGAAGTCACAGTAAATTACCACTGACGCATAAATCCACTCCAAGCACTGCACTATATAGAGCTGCTCTGTCACGAAGCGAACTCTCTGCGTTAAACACACCGTAGCACAGCGGACAATACAGTCTGTGAGAAGGAGAAAGACAAAAATTCATAACAGACTGCCTACCTCACTCGCTCGTCACATTCAGATCTGAAGCACGACAGAAAACGAGAAGAGAGAACTGGAGAAAAGAGAGGGACATCTGCTTCAGTGCAGCCTGACTCATTCATAGAGAGAGAGAGCGCACGAGAGAGAGAGAGAGAGAGAGAGAGAGAGAGAGAGAGACAGTCTAGCATGCTGGTTGACATCATCATCATCACACCCAAGACCTGAGGAGGTAACTATGGTAACCACTCCACGCCCACAGGATTCACCATCAGTTACCATAGTTACCGTCCCCACGAGTCTCTCTCTCTCTCTCCACATCGATCCATCAGTTTAAGCCGCTCGCTCTCACACGCATCAACACACCGTGAAAACAGCGGCTACGCCCATGCAGAGACTAACAACTGTGAGAAACAAAACTATCATGCTGGATTACATGAGCAAAACCAATCGAACTAAAATCTAAATATATAAAGAGCATAATGTTGGGAGAGAGACTCTGATCGCATCATTGACGATGCTTCACAGGAGTGGGTGGTTGCCGAGCTCTTTGACGCAGTATCCGTTGCCATGGTAACAGCAGCTTCACAGGTGGAGCTCTCCTCTGAATCATGGGTAATGTAGTTCTTCACTGGGAATTTGGTTACTGCAAATCACTTTGACTTATGGCATTTAAGCATTAATCATAACTTACTTTCAGAACTCAAGGTAGGTCAGTGTCTATACAATTCAATTTACAAGAGCTTTACTTTAAAGATGCAATCAACCATGTATATAAATTCAAGAGCAATACAGAATTACAGTCTTGTATTACAGTGTTTGTAGTGTGTTGTGTCAAATAATTTTCTCTTTCTCATCATCTTCACATAACTCCTCATTATCCTAGATAAATGTGTGCTATTATTAGGTGCACATCCAAGTGTTTGTGCAGAGCTGAAGTATAGTGTGCTTATAGTGTGCTTTACTGCATGACATGGAGGCGCCGCCGCGATCACTTGATTTTGTCCTGATAACGGCGGAAACAACTTAAAATACTCATTTCGGTCATACAGATAGGAGTAATACAATACATCATTCGAAACATAAAGGGTCTACTTTTATTTGTGTAAACTCACAATAACAAGAAAATGTTTTGCTTTTGCACCATAAAGAAAATAAACAGGATGCACTTTCTGGCGTCTCGGTCTCCGTGAACTGCAGTGCATCACTGAAACGAACCGAAACTCAGTGTCCACTTGCCTCACAGACATGAGAAACACATCTGTAGAAAGCTTGAAATGTCTACAAATACTCTCTGCTTATGTAATCCGCATGGAAGGTGCATTTCTCTCTAAAGGTGTGTCCACTTTGCGGCGGAGATGAGAGTCAGCGTCGTCAACTTCATCTTTGCAGCGACACTGCTCAGAAAACACTAGTTTATTAATAAACAATTAAAATGTCTCCAGACTGGGCCACCTGACCAATCAGAGCAGAGCAGAGTAGACCAATCACAACAGACTGGGCCTTATGACCAATCAGAGCAGAGCAGACCAATCACAACAGACTGGGCCATCTGACCAATCAGAGCAGAGCAGACCAATCACAACAGACTGGGCCATCTGACCAATCAGAGCAGAGCAGACCAATCACAACAGACTGGGCCATCTGACCAATCAGAGCAGAGCAGACCAATCACAACAGACTGGGCCTTATGACCAATCAGAGCAGAGCAGACCAATCACAACAGACTGGGCCATCTGACCAATCAGAGCAGAGCAGACCAATCACAACAGACTGGGCCATCTGACCAATCAGAGCAGAGCAGACCAATCACAACAGACTGGGCCTTATGACCAATCAGAGCAGAGCAGACCAATCACAACAGACTGGGCCATCTGACCAATCAGAGCAGAGCAGACCAATCACAACAGACTGGGCCATCTGACCAATCAGAGCAGAGCAGACCAATCACAACAGACTGGGCCATCTGACCAATCAGAGCAGAGCAGACCAATCACAACAGACTGGGCCATCTGACCAATCAGAGCAGAGCAGACCAATCACAACAGACTGGGCCTTATGACCAATCAGAGCAGAGCAGACCAATCACAACAGACTGGGCCATCTGACCAATCAGAGCAGAGCAGACCAATCACAACAGACTGGGCCATCTGACCAATCAGAGCAGAGCAGACCAATCACAACAGACTGGGCCTTATGACCAATCAGAGCAGAGCAGACCAATCACAACAGACTGGGCCATCTGACCAATCAGAGCAGAGCAGACCAATCACAACAGACTGGGCCATCTGACCAATCAGAGCAGAGCAGACCAATCACAACAGACTGGGCCATCTGACCAATCAGAGCAGAGCAGACCAATCACAACAGACTGGGCCATCTGACCAATCAGAGCAGAGCAGACCAATCACAACAGACTGGGCCATCTGACCAATCAGAGCAGAGCAGACCAATCACAACAGGCTGGGCCATCTGACCAATCAGAGCAGAGCAGACCAATCACAACAGACTGGGCCATCTGACCAATCAGAGCAGAGCAGACCAATCACAACAGACTGGGCCATCTGACCAATCAGAGCAGAGCAGACCAATCACAACAGACTGGGCCATCTGACCAATCAGAGCAGAGCAGACCAATCACAACAGACTGGGCCTTATGACCAATCAGAGCAGAGCAGACCAATCACAACAGACTGGGCCATCTGACCAATCACAACAGACTGGGCCATCTGACCAATCAGAGCAGAGCAGACCAATCACAACAGACTGGGCCATCTGACCAATCACAACAGACTGGGCCATCTGACCAATCAGAGCAGAGTAGACAAATAACCAAATACACTTGCTACAGTCGTAATTTTGTTTATCTTGCGCTGGTCAATGTTGGACTAACTCACACTGACAGCTTCCGGCGGCGTGCACAAAGCACCATGCAAAGATAAAGGTTTCCAGTTACAGATGCCACTGTTAATGCAGCATTCGTGTTAGTGCCCCATGATACATTTGCAATGCGATCTGGGAAAACCCATCACATGGTGAGATTTACCTATTACAGGTTTTGATACCATATGAGAGCTGGTTTCAAGATGAAGAGTTCAGAGGCAAAAGCCTCTAAGTGCCACTTGAAATTTTCTTCTAGAATGATAATTTTTATCAAGCTTGTATATTTAAGTTCAGTAATTTCACTTAAATGACAATTAATAGGTAATCTTCATTGCCATTTAAGTGAAATTACTGAACTTAAATATACAAGCTTGATAAAAATGATCATTCTAGAAGAAAATTTCAAGTGGCACTTAGAGGCTTTTGCATCTGAACTCTTCAGATATTCTCAGAGATGATAGACAAGATCTTATAGAATAATAATTTAATGAAAAATAAATAAAACTTTTTGATCTTCCTGAAAACGGCCCAGCGCGACATCCGACGGGTTTTCCCAGATCGCATCACATTTATTCTGTGAGGTTTATTTTTTATTTTTAGAATGGGCCGTTTGTGTGATCAACAACATATAATAGCACTGGTATAACATAACATTCAGTGGCACATTACACTCAAAAACAGAGGTGCCACAAACTGACTACAGATTATAAATATGATTTATAAACACGTTTCATTGACATTTATTACAAAGTATGACTAATAGGATATTTAATTTAGGATTGTCTTGTGAAGCTCCACAATCACAATTCAAGAGATTCCCACGAACATTATTCACTATAAGATGTAGGCTAGTTTGAATAAATAAATGAATTCAGAGTTTTTTGTTGTTACATTTTCTATATAACGTATATAAGAAATGTGGAAGCAAAATGGCCAAACATAGGCCATATTATCTTTTCAAGCACTGACTGTTTTTCTAAAAGTTTAATCAAGCTTATATAAAATATATAGCCTACTTTGTATACAGTAATAAAAAACTGATTAAAGGTTTAAAAGATTTTAAAAAATGATTGCACAACTGCACAGTAGGTGGCGATATACACTAAGAATGTACATCGGCAATAAACAAAAGAAAAAGAAAAGAAAGTTCTTAGCTCCGTTTCCATGGCGACTCCTGGATTCGGCGCTCAGTTGAGAATGTCTTCAGTTTTTTTTTACTGCGCTTAACCCCAGGTTATGTCGATCCAAACAACGCTTTTAACCCTGGGTAAGGGAGCGCTTCACATTTAGCAGTGGGGTAAGCAAAGCTTTTTACCCTGCTTCAGGGTTAGCATGGCTTTTTACCCGGGGTTATGAAACCCTGCTTCAGGGTTAGCATGGCTTTTTACCCGGGGTTATGAAACCCTGCTTCAGGGTTAGCATGGCTTTTTACCCGGGGTTATGAAACCCTGCTTCAGGGTTAGCACGGCTTTTTACCCGGGGTTATGAAACCCTGCTTCAGGGTTAGCATGGCTTTTTACCCGGGGTTATGAAACCCTGCTCCAGGGTTAGCACGGCTTTTTACCCAGGGTTATGAAACCCTGCTCCAGGGTTAGCACGGCTTTTTACCCGGGGTTATGAAACCCTGCTTCAGGGTTAGCATGGCTTTTTACCCGGGGTTATGAAACCCTGCTCCAGGGTTAGCACGGCTTTTTACCCGGGGTTATGAAACCCTGCTCCAGGGTTAGCACGGCTTTTTACCCGGGGTTATGAAACCCTGCTCCAGGGTTAGCACCGCTTTTGCGGAGTTAACCCCGCATTGCGATGCCAAACTTGTAGCCTTTATGTAAACAGGTCACGTGCTGGGTTCGTCCAATCAGTGACACTGACATCGCACATATGCAAATAAGAATGTAAACCCAGGATTTAGGAACATACAGTGTGAAACAGCAGTTTATTAATATACCCAGGATTAACTGTCAATCCTGTGTAAATTACGAGCAGTGTGAAACGTGAATAAAGATAACCCAGGATTCCCTTTAACCCGGGATTTAAAATGACCCAGGGTTAACTAGTTCAAGTGTGAAAAGGTCACAGAAACTGAGTTTCATACTCCAGGATGACTGAACTTACTGCAGGGTTTGAGACCTGCATACCTCGAGTGAGCAAGCTTGAGTTCAGGGTATTCGTGACGGTAAATTAACCTCGCTTTCTAGATTACCCTCTTCCTATGGAGTCAAAATAGGGCCTTATATATCTGCAAAATAAAAAAATGCTTCGCAAAAAATATATATGTTTTGCAAATAAAAAAAAATGTTTTGCAAATAAAAATAGAGTATTGAGAAAAAAAATGCTTTTTTGCAAGTAAAAAAAAATATTGCAAAAGAAAAGTTAACCACTGGGGGAAAAAATAAAGTTTAGCAAAGTAAAACTTCAGCAGCATTGATTTTGTAAAACATATTTCCCTTTGCGCCGCTCCTTTAAATCCGCGTTTCAGTCATCCGTGCCTCTGCGGCGCACGCTTTCCTTTGCGCTTCCTTTTTCTTTGCGCCTCGCTTTGTGTCCCTGATTTGACGTAGGGGCGGGGTCAAGAGGTTGGGGGGTGGGGTCAAGAGGTTGGGGTGTGTACAAGGGACGAAGGCGCGTCCCTCTGTTTTACGTCATCAGCGCGAGCCCCAGACCGGGACATTCTAAATAAACGCTTAACGTGAAAAACGCTTAACGTGGCTTACTGTACTAAGACAGTGATATTAAAAGACCAAACTCAGTATACATCATATTAATAAACCATACTATGTATAAAAAAATCAGATGAGCCCAGAATATGAACACAACGCGTTTAATTACACATTAAGCATTTTCTTCCCATAGAAAGCCCATAAGAAAACGCTTAGAAAATGCTTAATGCTTCATATTCTGGGCTCATCTGATTTTTTATACATAGTATGGTTTATTAATATGATGTATACTGAGTTTGGTCTTTTAATATCATTGTCTTAGTACAGTAAGCCACGTTAAGCGTTTTCTTATAACGGTTTTCAATGGGAAGAAAATGCCTAATGTGTAATTAAACCCGTTGCGTTCATATTCTGGGCTCATCTGATTTTTTATACATAGTATGGTTTATTAATATGATGTATACTGAGTTTGGTCTTTTAATATCACTGTCTTAGTACAGTAAGCCACGTTAAGCGTTTTCTTATGGGCTTTCTATGGGAAGAAAATGCTTAATGTGTAATTAAACGCGCTGCGTTCATATTCTGGGCTCATCTGATTTTTTTATACATAGTATGGTTTATTAATATGATGTATACTGAGTTTGGTCTTTTAATATCACTGTCTTAGTACAGTAAGCCACGTTAAGCGTTTTTCACGTTAAGCGTTTATTTAGAATGTCCCGGTCTGGGGCTCGCGCTGATGACGTAAAACAGAGGGACGCGCCTTCGTCCCTTGTACACACCCCAACCTCTTGACCCCACCCCCCAACCTCTTGACCCCGCCCCTACGTCAAATCAGGGACACAAAGCGAGGCGCAAAGAAAAAGGAAGCGCAAAGGAAAGCGTGCGCCGCAGAGGCACGGATGACTGAAACGCGGATTTAAAGGAGCGGCGCAAAGGGAAATATGTTTTACAAAATCAATGCTGCTGAAGTTTTACTTTGCTAAACTTTATTTTTTCCCCCAGTGGTTAACTTTTCTTTTGCAATAATTTTTTTTACTTGCAAAAAAGCATTTTTTTCTCAATACTCTATTTTTATTTGCAAAACATTTTTTTTTTTTGCAAAACATTTTTTTTTTGCAAAACATTTTTTTATTTTGCAGATATAAAAGGCCCTATTTTGACTCCATATCTTCCTCTCTCTCTCTCTGACTTCACTGTGCACGCAATAATATTTTCATGTTAGTTTGTTTTTCAAAGGGAACACAATGCAACAGCACACAAGTTGAAGTTTTGAGATACAAAAATCTTGACAGCTACAAGCAGTGAGACATTTTTGTGTACACCAGCTATAACCTGTGCGATTTCGGCAATCCTATAAAATGGATCTTATAAACTAGGCATGAATGTAGACTGTACGATGATGACACCTATTGAATCATAGACTATGACACAAGTTAGTATAGAAGAATAAACAGTCATCAGCATGAGCTAGAAGTGAACAAGAGCAAGATGAATTGTGCTTTGGCAATTGTGGTTATGTTGCTGAAAAAGAACCGCTCTCACTGTACAACGCAGGACTGCTGTTTAGGAGCCATGATCACAGAAATCAACACGATAGGTCACATCTTCAGGTGTTTATTATAACCCCTTCTCACTTTAGAGCAGTGTTTCCCAACCCTGTTCCTGGAGGCACAGCGACGACTCCAACACACTCCAAAACTTACTAATCAAACACACCTGATTTAATCCATCAGCTCAATAGTAGAGACCACAGGGAAACACCCAATATCAGTGTTTTTTAATCCTGGTCCTGGGGACCACACTGTCTCTCTTATTTAACACACCTGACTCAGATCATCAGCTCATTAGGTCAGAGCTTCATCAACTCAATGTTAGTATCATCAAGGTATGTTGTTTACATAGGAACGTATTAAAAAAGCATTCATATTTACTTTTTTCTTTTTAGCACATATGGGTGACTATGAACATGAAATTGTCCAACTATGACTTCTTGTTTCACAGAAGTATAAATATGAGGACACACAAAGGCCAAATTCCCCGAATCATCCATCACAATGAGGAAAACCAAACGAATATATTTCTGATGTGCAGCAAAAGATTGTTGAGCTTCACAAAATAGAAAGTGGCTGTAAGAAAATAGCTAAAGGAAGCATTGAAAATCCCCATTTGCATCATCAGGGCAATAACTATAAGTTCCAATTAAAGATGTTACGAATCTGCCTGGAAGAGGACGTGTCTATTGTTTGTGTGATATGAAATAAACAACCAAGAGCTGAGTCAATATGCAGGATACACAACATGTTGTTTCACTGTAACATCTATATTTTCTTAAAATCTTGGGGTCAGAAAGCCTAAAAAAAACAGCACCACCATGTCCACATATTTTTTGACAAATCCTCTGCGCTCATCCCAGAACACACTCCAGCATATCCAGCTGTCAGACACTGGACCTACTCACGGGACTGGGCTCTGTGGTCAGAAAAGAGCTTTATGGCAGAAAACCCACCAGATGAGTTCGGGTCACACAGGGATAAAGAAGTACTCCATGCCCACAGTTAAATATACTGCCATATCATATACTTCTGACCTCTTAAATCCAACAAGCAGCCATCCAAAAATAATAAATACCACAACGTTACCATAACCCAATATCGATGACAAAAGGCAAGAAAAAATATCACTTTCACGCCATTTTGAACGCCAGCGTGGACGATGTACAACATTTTTTTTTCTTTAATGACGATCATCTAGGATTAATTAAAACCTTAATAAACATTAAAGCAACAGATGTGTCATATCTATAGTCACATAAGTTATATAGCTCTCATTTAATAGAAGCTCGGTTTTAATATAAAAGTAAAGTCTTCAAATTAAAGTACAATTTCGTAACAGTTGCAATAAGTAAGTTATTAAATCTTACATATGTTCAGTATGAAATCCGAAAGTATGTTGTAAATGGCTAGGTTGCTTTCCTGACCGATGACGTCGTGTGAAGTTCAGTGAACTTCAGTGAAACGGTGCAAAAGCTGAGAAAACACTCATATGGTGAAACGACAGGCGACTTGTGAAAGAGTTAAAAGGGAACATAGGATGTTTATACTCTGTTCAGAAACATGGCGGTTATTTACCTTCCTTTTCTGTTCTTGTTTTGTCACGTTCAGTGTGTTCAGTCAGACCAGTGTAATCAATACATGAGTTCATGAGTGAGAAAACCACGTGATGGTGTTTGGAGAGTGACATTAAAATTAAACTAGACTATTACATTTAATAATTAAAATAGAAAAATACAAAAAAACACCTTTTACATTGACAAATAGACACGTTTAAATGTAAATAAATGAATACAAAATAAATTATTTTAAATTGAATTTGTAGATGTGCATATTTGAATAAAGTCTCATAACACGGTCTTTTGTCGCCACCTACTGCCGTGAATATGTAAGGTTCAGATCACTGAACAAAACTAAATTAATCCTTTTTCTTTTTTTTTTTTCTTTTTTTTTTGGTGGTCAAAAGATTTGAGAACCCAAACTCATCGAGAGTAGGAAGTTTAGGAAAATTAAATTCTGTTGCTTTTATAGTAAAATAAATACGACGAACAAGCCAAAGTACCTGTTATTTAATTTCAGTTTAAAGTCCCAATGAAATTAAAATGTACAATTATTGTTGTTTTTAAGGAATGTACAGTATTTATTTATCATGATTTATCCGTGCACATTATTATTATTATTAATTTGCCCTCATAATCTTTAAGCAAAATAACTTCCTCTCCCTCTTGTATCTCTTCCACAGTCTATGATCTCTTCTCTTCTCCGATGATGTGTTTACTGGCGTAAGGGCGGGGCAGCCTGTCACTCACAATATGACATACATCAAAGGCAAACCTCAATCATCCAATCAAAAGAGTGCAACAGTGCCCGCCCCCATTTTCACAGGCGTTGATTCGGGGAGGATTTTTTCCCTTCAGTTCTTCCATAGACCTTATTCAGAGCAGCGCCATGACAGGTATGAAAGTGAGGCTGTGAGGGATAGACTTACCGTGTTTCCAATGGCATCCGCTGTAAAAAGCTGAATAAAGCTCCTAGATTACTTACAATTTTCCACAGCTTATATTGTCGGGAGTTTTTTGTCAACTGAAATTTCTTGGAAAGATTTTTCCAGTGTTTCATGAGCAGAACAAAACGAAAACGCATTAAATAGCAGTACAGCCCATTGAAGAGATGCATGTCTATCCCTCACAGCCTCGCTTTCATTCTCATTAAAAATCAAAGATGGCGCTGCCGTGAATAAGGCGTATAGGGAATTCTATTAAAAGCATCTTATAAGGCACGAACCAAGCCAAACATCGGGGTGAATCAAAACATTACAAACTTTGATTGAAGCAAAAAAAATATTAGAAAACTGGACAAAACTATAAGACAAGTGTTCGGGAAAGACCTACAGTCCCATGAAGCATAAAATAACTCATTTAAAAATGTTGATTATATGAAAACAATACATTTTACATTTATTGCAAATTCTGATGCATTTTCAGAGCTTAAAGGGATAGTTCACCCAAAAAATGAAAATTGTAGAAGGAGATCGACTGGTTATTCGCATTGCTTCATGGTATTGGGCGACGTAGTTTTGCTCTTTTTTGACTCTCTGATTGGTGCAATTTTATGAACAGCATCATAGGTAATGTAGTTTTTAGGCAATTCTACTGTTAAACACAATCATTTAAAAATAATTTGAATTTTGACTTTGAATTTATTTATTAAAGGATAGCCTCTTGAGATGCATCATCTCATTTTAAAGAGGGTCCTATAAACACAAATACAGAATACAAAAGTGAAAGTGAAAGTGAAAGTGAAAAAGTGAAAGTGACACGTGATGGCCAAGTATGGTAACCCATTCTTGGAATTTGACCTCTGCATTTAACCCATCCAATTAAGTGCACACACACATTAGGAGCAGAGTAGTGAGTAGTGAACTAAGTAGTGAGCCTGAGTAGTGAGCCTGAGTGGCGCCCGGGGAGCGATTGGGGGTTAGGTGCCTTGCTCAAGGACACCTCAGTCATATTCCTGCCGGTACTGGAATCGAACCAGCAACCTTTGGGTCACCAGTCCAACTCTGTTACCATTAGGCCAAGACTGCCCAAGACTGAAAAGACAAATCATAAGCAAAAACATTACATAACATACATTACAGAATTAGATACACATACACAAACTCATACACAAACTCTCTCACCAACTCACACCGACCCCTCACACTAACCTCCGTTTTTTACTCAAAGTTAAATAATACAAATTTTAATAATAATAATATCACCAGTAAATGTATACATTTAAATTAAATTGAATAAATTACAGAGAAAATAATAACAATTAAATAAATGAATGAGAAAATATGACATTTTAACAGATAAACGAACAAAGTTAACTTTGTTAAAAGTTAAAAGCATAAACAAGTTGTTTTAAAGTATAGAGACAGGGATGATCTGAAAAAGCGGAAAGAGGTTATAGATCTCAAGGAAGATTATTCCAGTCCCATGGCGTTTTATATTGAAACGTTCTACGTGCAACTTCTTTATAAATTCTGGGTACAAAGAACACACAGGGGTATTGCATGTGTCTGAGGGATATGAAGATCTGCGTGGGAATTAGATGCTGTTTTAAAGAGGAGAGACAGTTAAAGTAAACACATGTGAAGATAAACTGGACCCAGTGGAGTTGCCTTCTTGATTTAGGCTGCAACCAGTTTAGTGAATCATACACTAAACAGAGATGAGTTATATAAGGACACCTCAAAACAAATCTACAAAGCGAGTTAACTACAACATTAACGGGCATTAAATTAGTGTCGCTGGTATTCTGGTAAACAATGTCAGCATAATCAATAATAGGCAGTAGGCTATCCTCTGAGAAGTTATTCTTTTTCTTACAGGAAGAGTGAAACTATTAATAGAACGGTACAGTGAGTTTAGACAGCCATGTGATCTTTAGTAATGAACATGTGGTTTAAATGAAAGTTCAGGGTCAATCCAGAGTCCAAGATATTGAATGAGTCAACCTTCTCAAGTAGGGTCCCGTTATAGGAGTAAACACGACTACGACGAGCTCCAAACAACATGGAACATGACTTTTTTCCTATTCAGTATAACTTTGTTACTTTGAAGCCATTTTTGTGCCAGGTTGAAGTCAGATTGTAAGGAATTCTGAATTTGTAATAGATCTGAGGTGTAAATAACAGTGTCATCCGCATATGAACAAAAGAGTTAGAGCACATTTGAGGTAATTATTAAAATAGTAAAAAGAAGTGGTCCTGGCAGCTGTGGTTGCCAGCATATACCTTCAAAATATGGTGTGTTACTGTTTTTGAAATTTACAGCTAAATATCGTTTTGTCAGCAACAGCTATGCTGTTAAACTACAGTATTATACTGTAGCTTGAAAACGGTCAAAGCGATTTAGCTGTTAATTTCAAAAACAGTAACACATTTACGGTATGATGCTGGCAACCACAGATGCCAATAGTTTACCGTTTGTTTACAGGATTATTTTTTACAGTGAAATACCTTTAAGTAATATTCCCCAATGTTTCTCACTGACACGCCCTCAATTCATAAACATCAGGGCTTAAAGAAATTCCCAAGCTTTCCACTCGTATTAACGACATTGCGTTCATCTCGTAAATAAGATTTTTCCGACATGGCTTGAACGCACCATTACATTAAGAGCCTTTGCCGTCACTGTATGGTGGACGCTTGTGTAGTTGTGTTACTACTCACAACCCCATCTCATTTTTAAATACATATTATACCCTGCATTTTCTGTTATGTGGATTACAAAAGAGAACAACACAACACTAGTTAAACTTTTAGATTTATTCTCATACAACATTAGATAGACTTTTACCATATGCCTTAAAACAGGCATACATAATTACATATATACAGTATACATACATACATACATGCATACATACCTGCTCATAAAATACAAATAAACTCTTAAGTCAGGCTTCAGTGAACACTAGCCCATTATTTTATATCAAAACAAATAGTTTATATATAAAGCATTTAATACTTTTGGGCTGATGGTTAAAGTATTTTTCTGCACAGTTTTAGCAGTTATTTTACACACCTCTTTTCTCTGTGCAGCTTTAGTCCTCTTTTCTCTGTGCAGCTTTAGTCCTCTTTTCTCTGTGCAGCTTTAGTCCTCTTTTCTCTGTGCAGCTTTAGTCCTGTTTTCTCTGTGCAGCTTTAGTCCTCTTTTCTCTGTGCAGCTTTAGTCCTGTTTTAGTCCTGTTTTCTCTGTGCAGCTTTAGTCCTCTTTTCTCTGTGCAGCTTTAGTCCTCTTTTCTCTGTGCAGCTTTAGTCCTCTTTTCTCTGTGCAGCTTTAGTCCTGTTTTCTCTGTGCAGCTTTAGTCCTCTTTTCTCTGTGCAGCTTTAGTCCTGTTTTAGTCCTGTTTTCTCTGTGCAGCTTTAGTCCTCTTTTCTCTGTGCAGCTTTAGTCCTCTTTTCTCTGTGCAGCTTTAGTCCTCTTTTCTCTGTGCAGCTTTAGTCCTGTTTTCTCTATGCAGCTTTAGTCCTCTTTTCTCTGTGCAGCTTTAGTCCTGTTTTAGTCCTGTTTTCTCTGTGCAGCTTTAGTCCTCTTTTCTCTGTGCAGCTTTAGTCCTCTTTTCTCTGTGCAGCTTTAGTCCTCTTTTCTCTGTGCAGCTTTAGTCCTGTTTTCTCTGTGCAGCTTTAGTCCTGTTTTCTCTGTGCAGCTTTAGTCCTCTTTTCTCTGTGTAGCTTTAGTCCTGTTTTCTCTGTGCAGCTTTAGTCCTGTTTTCTCTGTGCAGCTTTAGTCCTCTTTTCTCTGTGCAGCTTTAGTCCTCTTTTCTCTGTGCAGCTTTAGTCCTCTTTTCTCTGTGCAGCTTTAGTCCTGTTTTCTCTATGCAGTTTTAGACCTGTTTTCTCTGTGCAGCTTTAGTCCTCTTTTCTCTATTAGTCCTCTTTTCTCTGTGCAGCTTTAGACCTGTTTTCTCTATGCAGCTTTAGTCCTCTTTTCTCTGTGCAGCTTTAGTCCTCTTTTCTCTGTGCAGCTGTAGTCCTCTTTTCTTTATGCAGCTTTAGTCCTCTTTACTCTATGCAGCTTTAGTCCTCTTTTCTCTGTGCAGCTTTAGTCCTCTTTTCTCTGTGCAGCTTTAGTCCTGTTTTAGGCTTTAGTCCTCTTTTCTCTGTGCAGCTTTAGTCCTGTTTTAGTCCTGTTTTCTCTGTGCAGCTTTAGTCCTGTTTTCTCTGTGCAGCTTTAGTCCTCTTTTCTCTGTGCAGCTTTAGTCCTGTTTTAGGCTTTAGTCCTCTTTTCTCTGTGCAGCTTTAGTCCTGTTTTAGTCCTGTTTTCTCTGTGCAGCTTTAGTCCTGTTTTCTCTGTGCAGCTTTAGTCCTCTTTTCTCTCTGCAGCTTTAGTCCTGTTTTAGTCCTGTTTTCTCTGTGCAGCTTTAGTCCTGTTTTCTCTGTGCAGCTTTAGTCCTGTTTTCTCGGTGCAGCTTTAGTCCTGTTTTCTCTGTGCGGCTTTAGTCTTGTTTTCTCTGTGCAGCTTTAGTCCTCTTTACTCTGTGCAGCTTTAATCCTGTTTTCTCTATGCAGCGTTAGTCCTGTTTTCTCTGTGCAGCTTTAGTCCTGTTTTCTCTGTGCAGCTTTAGTCCTCTTTTCTCTGTGCAGCTTTAGTCCTGTTTTCTCTGTGCAGCTTTAGTCCTGTTTTCTCTGTGCAGCTTTAGTCCTCTTTTCTCTGTGCAGCTTTAGTCCTGTTTTCTCTGTGCAGCTTTAGTCCTCTTTTCTCTGTGCAGCTTTAGTCCTCTTTTCTCTGTGCAGCTTTAGTCCTCTTTACTCTGTGCAGCTTTAATCCTGTTTTCTCTATGCAGCTTTAGTCCTCTTTACTCTGTGCAGCTTTAGTCCTGTTTTCTCTGTGCAGCTTTAGTCCTCTTTTCTCTGTGCAGCTTTAATCCTGTTTTCTCTGTGCAGCTTTAGTCCTGTTTTCTCTGTGCAGCTTTAGTCCTGTTTTCTCTGTGCAGCTTTAGTCCTGTTTTCTCTGTGCAGCTTTAGTCCTGTTTTCTCTGTGCAGCTTTAGTCCTCTTTTCTCTGTGCAGCTTTAGTCCTGTTTTCTCTGTGCAGCTTTAGTCCTGTTTTCTCTATGCAGCTTTAGTCCTCTTTTCTCTGTGTAGCTTTAGTCCTGTTTTCTCTGTGCAGCTTTAGTCCTGTTTTCTCTGTGCAGCTTTAGTCCTCTTTTCTCTGTGCAGCTTTAGTCCTGTTTTCTCTGTGCAGCTTTAGTCCTGTTTTCTCTATGCAGCTTTAGTCCTCTTTTCTCTGTGCAGCTTTAGCCCTGTTTTCTCTGTGCAGCTTTAGTCTTGTTTTCTCTGTGCAGCTTTAGTCTTGTTTTCTCTGTGCAGCTTTAGTCCTGTTTTCTCTGTGCAGCTTTAGTCCTGTTTTCTCTGTGCAGCTTTAGTCCTGTTTTCTCTGTGCAGCTTTAGTCCTCTTTTCTCTGTGCAGCTTTAGTCCTGTTTTCTCTGTGCAGCTTTAGTCCTGTTTTCTCTATGCAGCTTTAGCCCTGTTTTCTCTGTGCAGCTTTAGTCTTGTTTTCTCTGTGCAGCTTTAGTCTTGTTTTCTCTGTGCAGCTTTAGTCCTCTTTTCTCTGTGCAGCTTTAGTCCTCTTTTCTCTGTGCAGCTTTAGTCCTCTTTTCTCTGTGCAGCTTTAGTCCTCTTTTCTCTGTGCAGCTTTAGTCCTCTTTTCTCTGTGCAGCTTTAGTCCTCTTTTCTCTGTGCAGCTTTAGTCCTCTTTTCTCTGTGCAGCTTTAGACCTGTTTTCTCTGTGCAGCTTTAGTCCTCTTTTCTCTGTGCAGCTTTAATCCTGTTTTCTCTGTGCAGCTTTAGTCCTGTTTTCTCTGTGCAGCTTTAGTCCTGTTTTCTCTGTGCAGCTTTAGTCCTGTTTTCTCTGTGCAGCTTTAGTCCTGTTTTCTCTGTGCAGCTTTAGTCCTCTTTTCTCTGTGCAGCTTTAGTCCTGTTTTCTCTGTGCAGCTTTAGTCCTGTTTTCTCTATGCAGCTTTAGTCCTCTTTTCTCTGTGTAGCTTTAGTCCTGTTTTCTCTGTGCAGCTTTAGTCCTGTTTTCTCTGTGCAGCTTTAGTCCTCTTTTCTCTGTGCAGCTTTAGTCCTGTTTTCTCTGTGCAGCTTTAGTCCTGTTTTCTCTATGCAGCTTTAGTCCTCTTTTCTCTATGCAGCTTTAGCCCTGTTTTCTCTGTGCAGCTTTAGTCTTGTTTTCTCTGTGCAGCTTTAGTCTTGTTTTCTCTGTGCAGCTTTAGTCCTCTTTTCTCTGTGCAGCTTTAGTCCTCTTTTCTCTGTGCAGCTTTAGTCCTCTTTTCTCTGTGCAGCTTTAGTCCTCTTTTCTCTGTGCAGCTTTAGTCCTCTTTTCTCTGTGCAGCTTTAGTCCTCTTTTCTCTGTGCAGCTTTAGTCCTCTTTTCTCTGTGCAGCTTTAGACCTGTTTTCTCTGTGCAGCTTTAGTCCTCTTTTCCAGATTTATTCCAATAAAGTATGTCAAAAAGAAGTGGAGAAAATTTTTAATTAAAATGATTTGCAGTGTATAATTTTGATTATCTAAAAATGTCTAACCAAAAACTACTGGTTTTCTCCTTTCTTGTTTTTGTTTCATAATGTGCATTCATTTTCTCCATAGGGAGATTTTGTTTTAAAGATAACCAAAACCTACTGGATAGGTCACTGAAGACTTGGCATTAACTGCAGAGGTCATAGAGTACATTTATAGTCAGTAGATTCTAGCATGAGGCACATAAATGTGGATCTTCTCCTGATAAACGAAAGTTATGTGTCAGCATTTTGTTTCACTAAAACAAAGCTCACACTCCAGAATTAAACAAAAACTGAAAGAAGTTTTTACTTCTGTTTGTACAGCTGTTGCACTCTACTCCACATATGCCAATTCAACAGTTTGGTCATGCTCAAGAAGCCTGTTCACTCCAGTGTACTGTAGGGCACAATTGGGAAGTAAATACTACTGCAACTTCCATTTTATGCCAACTGTACTATATATTTTAGATTTTTTTTTTAATGTATGACAAAAGTGACCAATCACATGAGGCCCCGGGACAGAAGTTGTGCATGTCAGTAAAGCAACATTATTGCAACAATGTAATTCACGAGAGAACAACAGCAAGATGGATGTACTGTAGGCTTACTTTCATATCACACACATTCATACTATGAAGAACATAATTTTTAACGAAAGTTTGTTTCCCATCAAATGTAGTCCCTACTTAGCATGCGATTTCAGAGTTTTTTACTCATCTAAAAGGAGCCTCTGGTTGTTTAGTCTGATATCACACGTTACCGTTGCTCCGTCAGATGAAAGAGGGATGCAGGGATTACATAGTTTCAGGCCACAACTCAAGTATTTTAGCACTTCTGCATCATCTTGACACAAGCTCAAGATATTTCACGTTTAAATCTACTCATGATGAACAAAACGTGTAAGAATCACAAGCGTTTGTTGGTCACAGAGCTTATTTTCTGCAATAATCCAAAAGCCTATGGAAAATGGGCTATTGTCGAGGGAACCAGGATAATGATAACTTATGGGTTGGCCTACAAAAATACATCATGCCTTCAGCTCTGTCAGTATGGCACAGCAGGGCCGAAGATACACCTTAAGACAATGTGCTTTACACTACTCACATATGATTGCAGAAAAAGATATATGTTTGCATTGAACACTGATGGAGCAACAGATTTTGAGTGAAAATAAATCATGAAAGTGGTTTATTTAGTTTAATAAATGTATGAGGAGGCGAGGGGTCTTTTACCCCACAGACACACGGGGTAAAGCCAGCACGGGGCAAAAGACAGATTTATACAAATACTTCAGCTAATAATTTATTTATTTATAACTTATTTTAATACTTCAAAACAATCACTAGCAAAGTTTGCACTATTTTCTGTTTATTTTGATAAATAAAAGAAGGCAATTTTGTTCAATACTGCCATAAAAATATGTTAATATAAAAATATATTTAAAAAATACATAAACAAAATTATTTAAAAAAAGGAAAGATTCTGAAAGCATGGAAGGAGATCCCATAATAATTTAATATTTTACAGTAGAAACATTAAATCATATTTTATATGATATGATTAATATAATCTTTTTTAAATATGATGGTGTCATTATAAATATGGTGATCATCTAAGATGGACACCCAACTTAATATATGATATTTACCATCTGGATCGAACCATGTCCAGAAATGTAAAAGTCTGCTAAGGCTGTGGGGTCGAAGAAAGAGTTCTCGATACAAAAATGTTTGAGAACCGATATTATAAAGGCAAACGGTGGCCATGCTAAATACTGATTTGATTCAGTTAATAAATTGATAAATCTACTTGTGGCATTATTTTTGAAAACATCCTCACTTTACAGTATTGATTAACAGCAAGTGCCTGAATTTTCATAATGCTTTCAGGTACATTTCTAAGCATGTTGCCACAGTCATTTTAGTCTGACACATTGTTTTCAGAATTCATGACAGACTCGATGATGGTTAGATCAGATTACTGTGTGCACCTTCTATTCTCTTAAAAGAATACATTTACAGTATAACAATCTTGCAAAAAAACAGTAATTTTCTGGCAGCTGAGGTGTCAGAATAAAACGGGGGGGGGAAAACGGCAAATAAACTTTAAGGCTTATGGCTTGATTCGATTGAATGATTATGAAATGAACCACGGTTATATCTCCTTCAATGAACAATCATAACGACAGAACCATAAACCATAAATATAATGGATTTGCTTACATCAAAATATGAAATAATAATATAGGGTGATATCAGGTAAAATGGACCATTTAAGGTTTGGGGTCCCAGCCCCTCTGGAATTTAGAGCCAATGACTGCAAAGGATTTCAAACTGTTGTCATAACTGTGCTTGACAAGTAACAGGTGATTTGATTGGTTTATGGTTGCTATGGTGGGCAGGGGAATAATTCAAATCAAGACTACACCAGAAAGCTGCATGATAAGTAGCCTGGCATACCAAATCTAACTAAACTATTATAAGGATGATAAATCTATAAAAAAACAAACATGCACAAAAAAAAAATATATGCATAATATCTGTCTTGATGGCATCAATCAGAAATAATGTTGTTAGTTTGGTAAATTAGACTCGGCTCGGTACGGTTCGACTCGGCTCGGTGTGGGTGTGGTTCGACTCGGCTCGGTGTGGTTCGACTCGGCTCGGTGTGGTTCGGCTCGGCTCGGTGTGGTTCGACTCGGCTCGGTGTGGTTCGGCTCGGTGTGGTTCGGCTCGGTGTGTTTCGACTCGGCACGGTACGGTTCGACTCGGCTCGGTGTGGTTCGACTCGGCTCGGTGTGGTTCGACTCGGCTCTGTGTGGTTCGACTCGGCTCGGTGTGGTTCGACTCGGCTCTGTGTGGTTCGACTCGGCTCGGTGTGGTTCGACTCGGCTCGGTGTGGTTCGACTCGGCTCGGTGTGGTTCGGCTCGGTGTGTTTCGGCTCGGTGTGTTTCGACTCGGCACGGTACGGTTCGACTCGGCTCGGTGTGGTTCGACTCGGCTCGGTGTGGTTCGACTCGGCTCTGTGTGGTTCGACTCGGCTCGGTGTGGTTCGACTCGGCTCTGTGTGGTTCGACTCGGCACGGTGTGGTTCGAATCGGCTCGGTGTGGTTCGACTCGGCTCGGTGGCTCGGTGTGGTTCGACTCGGCTCGGTGTGGTTCGACTCGGCTCTGTGTGGTTCGACTCGGCACGGTGTGGTTCGACTCGGCTCGGTGTGGTTCGACTCGGCTCGGTGTGGTTCGACTCGGCACGGTACGGTTCGACTCGGCTCGGTGTGGTTCGACTCGGCTCTGTGTGGTTCGACTCGGCTCTGTGTGGTTCGACTCGGCTCGGTGTGGTTCGGCTCGGTGTGTTTCGACTCGGCACGGTACGGTTCGACTCGGCTCGGTGTGGTTCGACTCGGCTCGGTGTGGTTCGACTCGGCTCTGTGTGGTTCGACTCGGCTCGGTGTGGTTCGACTCGGCTCTGTGTGGTTCGACTCGGCACGGTGTGGTTCGAATCGGCTCGGTGTGGTTCGACTCGGCTCGGTGGCTCGGTGTGGTTCGACTCGGCTCGGTGTGGTTCGACTCGGCTCTGTGTGGTTCGACTCGGCACGGTGTGGTTCGACTCGGCTCGGTGTGGTTCGACTCGGCTCGGTGTGGTTCGACTCGGCACGGTACGGTTCGACTCGGCTCGGTGTGGTTCGACTCGGCTCTGTGTGGTTCGACTCGGCTCTGTGTGGTTCGACTCGGCACGGTGTGGTTCGACTCGGCTCGGTGTGGTTCGACTCGGCTCGGTGTGGTTCGACTCGGCTCGGTGTGGTTCGACTCGGCACGGTGTGGTTCGACTCGGCTCGGTGTGGTTCGACTCGGCTCGGTGTGGTTCGACTCGGCTCGGTGTGGTTCGACTCGGCACGGTGTGGTTCGACTCGGCTCGGTGTGGTTCGACTCGGCACGGTGTGGTTCGACTCGGCTCGGTGTGGTTCGACTCGGCTCGGTGTGGTTCGACTCGGCTCGGTGTGGTTCGACTCGGCTCGGTGTGGTTCGACTCGGTATGGTGTGGTTCGACTCGGCTCGGTGTGGTTCGACTCGGCATGGTGTGGTTCGACTCGGCTCGGTGTGGTTCGACTCAGCACGGTGTGGTTCGACTCGGCTCGGTGTGGTTTGACTCGGCTCGGTGTGGTTTGACTCGGCTCGGTGTGGTTCGACTCGGCTTGGTGTGGTTCGACTCGGCACGGTGTGGTTCGACTCGGTGTGTTTCGACTCGGCACGGTACGGTTCGACTCGGCACGGTGTGGTTCGACTCGGCACGGTGTGGTTCGACTCGGCTCGGTGTGGTTCGACTCGGCACGGTGTGGTTCGACTCGGCTCGGTGTGGTTTGACTCGGCTCGGTGTGGTTCGACTCGGCTCGGTGTGGTTTGACTCGGCTCGGTGTGGTTCGACTCGGCACGGTGTGGTTCGACTCGGCTCGGTGTGGCTTTTCCACTGCAGTTAGTACCGCTTCAAAGTGCGCAACTCCTCGGGACCATTTAAAGCGAGCCGAAGTGAGCCGCACTGTATCGTACCATGCAGTGGAAAAGCGCCAAAGCGTGCCGTACCGAACTGAGCCATACCGTACCATTCAGTGGAAAAGCGCCATAAGGCTACTGAGGAATGGGTAAAATGTGATCCATGATCTGCCTGGTTTCATGAGAGCTGTGGTGAAGAGAATGGTATTTGTGATGACTATGGTTTCATTTGCAAAGACTGTGTTTGTAAAAATGTTTTCATCACACACACATCAGTTAATTGACTTGAATTCCAAAATTGACTTAAATTTGAATACACATTTGAATATGTGGGTTTGCACCCAAAATGAAAATGTTTGTTTAATGCAGTTGAGATGTTATGTGGCTGCAGGCCTATAAGCAATTGTGTTTTAAAATCGATGATAAATTACTATTTCCCTTTGCAGTTTGACTGGCCCATTGTACCTGAAACAGCTCATGCAATAAAACAGTCATTATTAATCATAAAAACACATGGAAAAGTCATAATATGGTATTGTATTATTATCCCAAACGATTTACCAAAAAGTGGCCCAATTTAGCTGATATGGTGATAACCTAATAAAACGGTTAAATCATATCTTTGAATAGTCATCATAATGTATAAAACAATTGCATAACGGAGACTTAAGCCGTAGCTTGTAAATAAAGAATTTTGCATATGAGTACGTATTAGCATATTGGTGAAGTTTTTGGATCCTGTACGCGTCACTCAGAGAGAGAGAGAGAGAGAGAGAGAGAGAGAGAGAGAGATGGGCGTGTAGTCGCTACATGAGGACTCGTCTGTTTTCTTCTTATTTTCAGAAATATTGATGTGCGATATGCGGTTTACTCGCAAACGGTGGACGATATGCACCATAAGCGTTCTGCTGATCTTCTACAAAACGACAGATATTGGCAGAAATGAAGTGCACGAGAAAACTGGATTGACAGGGTAAGGGCTCTTCTGCTGTTACTGCTTATCTAATGAACGTCGAAGTCTGATTCATGTCTAGCCTACGTGTCTCTTTAGGCATTAATTTATGCTGATCTATTTATTCATTTGTATCGTAAACTTCAGTTCATGTGCCATACTGTCGTTCCGCCTCAGTGAATTAATATAGATTCACAGTCTTCTTTTGTTTCAGTTGAAAAGGCCATTTTATTCTTACACACCCTTGTGAAAAAGAACTGCACTTAATTGTATTGAATGTACTTCAAATCTGAAAATTAGACCTATATAATAAATAAAAAAACTGTAATTGCAGATCATGTAATATTAATGATAGGCTACAAAGTCACTTAACAGAGTAGCTGCACTTTCATGACTATGTTTTAAAAAGCACACTTGTATTATGGCACATTAAAATAATTAAGGCATACCATAAATTACATTTTAAATCATTATGTTGTAATAACATAACATAAAACTTTCAAAAGAAATTACATTAAAGTACATTTTATAAAGTATATTGTTATACATAAATGTTTCTCAGTAATTCAGCACTTGAACCTTATTTCAAAGACAATAGAAGTAATTATTAAATTACAGATGTACTTAAACTTAAGTAGGTCAAAAATCCTTTTTATAAATGTAAAATATAATGCGGTTTCATTCAATTAAAAATAGCATGCAATTACGGGTGTGAAAACATCACACATTACAATCAGTTTGCACTTGATTCAAAGAAGTGCCATTTAAAGTATATTGTTTAAGCAAAAAGTAGGCTTATTCTTTTTAAAAGTATAGTGAAGCATATTTTTCAGGGCCTATAGCTAAAAATAAAATTCACTTTTGTTTGACAAATGTGTCTTTTCAAATCCTTGCAAGTAGATCAAGTATTAAAATACCCAAACATGAGTGTATGTCAAAGGTAGTTTTTTGGGGGGGGCTTTTGAAATGAAGTAATGCGTGTTTTTTTAGTTTAAAAAGCAAGGTCTTATTCACGGAAGAACTTGCTCTTGTTTTGTTTCAGGAACTGAAAAAAATGTGGTCAAGTTCATACTTGCTGATATGCTTCGCTTGACATGCTCTGCATTGGGGCAATTTTAGTTTTTCACAACAGATCATGAGTTGATGGATTTTAGTTCAGTGCCAAAAGATCATACACATTACGAAACAGAGGCTACTTTGTGATTTGGCCCTGTCTGTGTGTGTGTGTGTGTGTGTGTTGTCAGGTAAGTGAGAGGACACCAGACAGCTTTTGCTCATTAGATGTGGTTTCCTTTTGTTTCATGCAGAGTTGTTGCACATGGTTTAAAAACAGAAGTGGAAAAAAGCCACAGTAAATGTCAACTGCATCTGTAATGGAGTTTCGATTTGATTTCAGGAGATGCATATCTTTTGGCATTTGTGCAGAGACATGTCTGCTCATTTGCAAATTGCAGATTTGTACAATCAACCAAAATCGTGTTTACAGTAACTTTTCCCTCACAAAAAAATAAAATAAAATAATTTGTAACTTGTTCTCTAAGTTGTTTCTGTTTAAAATCATGTTTCTGTGTATAATCATTTTGCAAAAATTACAATTAAAGTAAAGTTTATTTTTGTTACCCCATTGCTTAAAATGCTGTGGATCTAAACACAAGCTAAACTAAAACAAGACTCACAGGAACACATGAATCTGAAGAATAACAGCATCGTACGAAAACATAGACGAAGGAAGACAAGACAACTGAAACAGAGAGCTTTAAACATGAGAGTGAGAACAAGAAACAGATGTGCAGGGTTCTTATCGTTAGCTAAAACTGAAACTAAAACCATTTCAAAAAAACTTACTTAAAGGGGTCATGACATGAGAAACCAAATTTGCCTTGATCTTTTGGTATATAAGAGATCTATGTACTATTAAAACTTCCTGCAAGTTTCATAGCTTGTCCTCCCCATTATAAACGAAGCATTTATTTAATCAAGCTCTAAATACAGCTCGTTCTGGATCCATGGTATGAAGTGACGTCACGGTACGAAGTAACGTACCAGTCGTTTGCATATGACCGCCTCCAGCGCAAGACAACTACGCCTCATTTCGCATCATCGCATGCGTTGTCGTGCAGCGAGTGGGTCTGTTTACAAGATGACTGTGATGCCACACAGATGTGCTGTTCCTGCTGTGGACAAACAACATGTTTGAATACGCTGCCGAACGATCCAGATGTCAGGGAAAGCAGTCGGATGCAGTTTATTTGCAGCATATGCAGCGCGCCAAAGCCTTATTTGAACGGTGAGTGAGATGAGTGTGACAGGGCATATTACTGAAAGAACGAGCAGAGAGAGAGAGAGCCCCGGCCGCGCGCGCGCCTTCAAACTGTCTCTCTCTCTCTCTCTCTCTCTCTCTCCCTCTCCCTCGCGCATATGAATCAAAATCAATTGAGAATTGACACGATGGTAAAAGATTGGAAGACCGAAGTTTCACGTGGTGGAGCATTGTGTAGTCTACATGTGATACAAAATGATTAAAGTTAATAATTTATGCATAAGCAGCACTGACGCTAGCCAATCATAACAGTGGGTGTTAACACTGAAGTCTTAAAGGGGAAACACCCCAAAACAGACTGTTTGAATCAGAGGTGAGAAACAGGGTGGGAAAATGTCATAAATCACTACATTTAAAAAAAAAAATTTGTACAAAAAACTATAGTAATACTAAAATTGCACCTAAGGGAACATAATAAAACGAAACAAAAAAACATGTCATGACCCATTTAAAATAGCCTACTGAAATGAAAAACGTAAATACTTATTTTCAGCAAGTTCAGCCAGTAGCCATGGCAGCATTTATACTTTTTGTTTAGTTGAACTGCTGAACACTAAAGCTTAAAAAAGTCATTGTAAATCTACTTTTTTTCGATCTGTAAATGTTGATAAACATCTGAAGCAGTTTGATTCCACCTGGTCTGAAATTTTGGACACTATTGCTTCTTTTAAAGCTGAATTGTAAGCCAAACTCTCGGCGATGGTTAGACGAGACGGTCCGTACTCTCGGGAAACATTCTCGCCAAGTGAAAAGGAGATGGAAAAAATACAAAATACAGGTTCACATGACATCTTTAGAGATTCTCTGCTAGCATTTCCGAAGGCTTTGAAAGATGCAAAACATACATTTTATTCTGATGTGATCTCTCGCAATGCAAATAAGCCTAAAATTCTATTTGCTACTATAAATTCAGTTATTAACCTTGCTCAAAGTCTGTACCAGATCTCTGTATTTTAAGTTCAAGTCTGCTGGCCTTTTTCTTTCTTTTTTGGATCCTCGCTGATAGTGTGACGGACGGGTACTAGTACACTGCATGTTTCTGCTATCAGACTGTAGAGTGAGTTTGCCTACATGAGCACAGCACTGAACCCAATGCACGTCTCAGTATGGTGATATGCTGTGGTTATACACCAGACCCCTCTGTCTGAGCAGGGACTCCAGGCCGAGCAGCACTCGCCTGATGGCCAACGGCTCCGACGCGCCTCTCAGTGCCGTCAGTGACCCCAGGGACCTGCGGGGGGACTGGAGGCTTAATGCCACCCTTGTGACCATGATCAGGTGAGGAACCTGCATTATATCAAAAAGGTTTTGTTAGGTAATCTAAAAATGTGCTTAAAGGTGAGGTATGTGATTTCCAAAACTTAGACGCCTGTCTCTTTTACACGCCTGGTGTGGCGACAGGTTTGGATAAATAAAGGCCGGTCTCAAATAGAGGCCTGGTCTGTTTTTTAGGTTCGGGTTGTATTTAATCTTCTAAAACCCGTCAGATCGTCTGTTTAAGCCAGTTCTATGGTGCAGATTGCGCACGCAAGAGAGCCCTGCGCGCATATGTGCGGGAGCTGTTAGCGCAAGCGATGCAGGGAGAGTTAGCGGAGGCCGGAGAGGGAGAAGTGGAGGAGGAATTCGCCAATGAACTTAATTGTAGTTGAGGATCGCGGTGATGATGATAGTGATGAATAGGGTCAGTATCACATTATTGCAGTTGTTTAGCCTTCATTCACACCGGACAAGAAGCGCCGCGTCTTTGACAACTCGAAGTATAATGATATTCTCAATTCATTCAGTTAACTGATACTCTGAGGTAAAGTGTTCAGACTGCAGATTTAGCAACGATTGTTTTTAATTGTACAGTACAATCATAACATAGTACAGACATTATCTTCATTTCATAATGTAACATAACAATATTGCTGGCCATAAACTGAGAAAGTGTGCGATCGGTGTGCGATACCTCGAGCTGTCCTATAGACGCGCTTCTCGTCCGGTGTGAGACCCCCTTAATTCTTGCATTAACTTTGTTAAACACATTCGAATTATAAATAAAACGTGATATAATGTGGTAACCTCCTACTGTCATGCTTTACGTCTATCAGCCTATGCTATTTGGATCGTTATCTCTAGACTTAACGTTACACTCAATGAACAACATCTCAACACTAAATTAAAGGCCGGTCTCATATAGACGCCTGTCTCAAATACAAGCCGGTGCAGTTCGGCGATTTGGGAAAATAAAAGTTTGGGCTATTATTTGAAGTTTTATGGTACACAACTCAAAAGGTCCTCCCTTCTTTCCTCCAACGCTGGCCCTGACTCCACCCATTCAAAGAACATGGACGCGCAATCATGACGAGCGAAAACTCAGAGACTCAGCCCTGGCGTCTGTACAGCGGTCTTCTATTCAAAGCAGGATTCATAGCAATGTGTTTTGAGTATGGGCACGAAGGGGTCACGGCACGTGCGTGAGCGGGGGGGGGGGGGGGGGATACGACCGTTTGATTGATGGACTTACTGTCCAATGATTCTAGGTGGTCTTGGAAATGATTGGCTTGAGTTTTTCGAGTCCTGTCCGTTCCACAGATGATTAAATTGATAAATTTTCATTTCAGTGCTTCTAACTCAGTGGCTGTAAGTGGTTTATGAAAAAAATGGACAAAAAAGAGAATCACATACCCCACCTTTAATATGATACTTGATAGTTGAGAGGGTCCCTTTTAGTGTTCAGAAGTTTTGTCAGTGTCTTTACTTTTTGATAAGCACAGGAAAAAATAAAGTGTGTTTCTATACGATCAAAAACAAAGCATTCGTGAGGTTCATCCCGGATTGATTAATGGCCTAAGTTTATGAGCAGCGATATTATCCAGAGAGTAGGACATCTGACTGGACCAAAGATGGATCCTGATGTTGATTCAGTTCAATAACTGTGGAAAGATCATCAATTATGAAATGGGTTCAATTCATCTATACAGCAGCTCTGCAGAAAACAGCTCAGCTCAGTTCTCATACAACAGTCAGATCCATAATACTGTTGAATATTAAGTGTCCTCAACTAAACAAGCGACTGTGACAAGAACCCAAACTCCATCAGTGACGGAAATGGAGGAGAGAGCAGGACCGGTTCATCTCTGGCCAAATGAAACCAATGTGGTGTGATTCTGATTCAGGCTGATTGTCTGCCCTATCACGTTCCCAGAGCTGGTGTGGTTATGAACTAATGAGAAATGTCAGTATTAGCCTGTAATCTTTTCCTTTTTTATCTGTTTCAACACATGGAAAGGAAGGACATACTTCGCTTCTTGGATGCGGAGAGAGATGTGTCTGTTATCAAGAGCAGTTTTAAACCGGGCGACACTTTCCACTACGTTCTGGACAGACGCCGGACCTTCAATGTTTCTCAGACTCTCTACAGTTTACTCCCCGAAGTCTCTCCTCTGAAGGACAAGACGTTCAAAACATGTGCAGTGGTGGGCAACTCGGGCAGTCTCCTAAAGAGCGGATGTGGGAAGCAAATAGACAAGCATGATTTTGTTATACGGTAATGTATTTCCTTCTTTGCAGTAATTGAATCATTACCGTCTTATGGCCAGGCAGAGTCTATTAGGGTCTAAATGGACATGTATCTCCCGCTGTGTCCGTGTGTTCACCGTCTTCACCGTGAAGCACAGTTTTGGAAATCTGAACCAGGGACAAAAGCTCAACGTCATTAGAAACTTCACATACCTGATATTTTCACAGTTTTTACCCCAAAATTAAAACAATCATGTCATTAGTATTATTGATATACTATTGTAGAGTTTTTGATATTTTGATAATTAGATTTTATTTTTATAGGGTTTTGTTTTTAACAATTTTGTTGTGTTTTTGCCATTTTAAAATGTGTGTGTGTGTGTGTGTATATATATACACTTTTTTCTTTTTTTGTACTTCAACTTTTCAACACAAATGAGAAATGTTGCCTTGGCCAACTGAAATAAAATAAGCTTGTATTTTATTTCATTCTAGTTTTTTATTTCAATGAATGAAAAGGATTTTCTTTTAAATTATTAAGTTTTATTTAACAACAACAAATAAACAATCACCATAAAAGTATATGTACATCCTGTGCTCTATAATTCAAGCCTTCAGCCAAACTATAGCTTTGTCTGAGAAACAAACTTGAATTTGAAGTAATTATTCACAGATAATCCCTTCAAATCTCATCACACTCACTTTTCCTCAAGAGAGCTGAGTTCAGGATGACCTCTGACCTGACAAAGCTTCTCTTATATTAAAATCATCTGACATTTTTCATTTTAGACTTCACGTTCATGACTGCTATTTTGTTTTGCTCTATCCTCTGCGCTCCCACATTCAGCACTTCTCATGTACGTACGTTTTTTTACAAAATCCCATGGCTTTATTAACCCCCTGGAGACGTATGGATTACTTTTTGATGGATGTGCTTTTTGGACCTTTAAAACTTGCAAAGCCGGGAAGAGCCGGTATATAATTTAGGGTTAGTTCACCCAAAAATGAAAACCCTCGCCCTCGTGTCGTTCCAAACCCGTAATACTTTCGTTCCTCTTCGAAACACAAATGAAGATCTTTTTGATGAAATCTGAGAGATTTCTGTCCCTCCATTGACAGATACGCAACTACCACTTTGACGGTTCAAAAAGTTCATAAAGAGATCGTAAAACTAATCCACATGAATCAAGCGGTTAATTCCAAATCTTCTGAAGACACTCGATCGCTTTATATGATGAACAGATTTAATTTAGTCTTTTACTCACATATAAACATTGATCTGCAAACCAGCTTGAGCTTCCGTTTACCACAACTGATATGTGCGTTGACAAATGTGTATGTGAATAAAAGCCTAAATTAAGGCCCTGTTTACACGAGAACGATTCCGGGTGAAAACGTAAAAATATTTTATCGGATGTGCCTTTCGTTTACACGGCGACGCCGTTTTTGGGGCTTAAGGCCATTGCACACTGAGCCCGAAATTTTCGTATGCGTTTTTTCGTATTCGTGATTCGGTGGCTCTGAATTGTCACAACACCTTTCAAACACCATTCAAACTGCTTGCTACGGATGCAAAAAACGCAGAAAATCTAACCTGATTAGATTTTTTTTATGACGGACGAAAGTTTCGGAGGCAGTGTGCAAGCATGATTGACATAACGTGAGGTCGTATTTATTTTTTAACGTGCTAAAATTTCGGATGCGAATTTCGGGCTCAGTGTGCAATGGCCTTTAAAAACGCAAAAAAATGAAATCACCCACCAGAGTGGAAAACTTAAAAACGCTCCACCATTGCGTTCCCGTGTAAAGGGTAAAAACTGGTAAAAACGTAAATCTGCTCTCGGCGTTCGCCAAAATAACAACCAACATGTCGGATTATTTCCATACGTCGGACCTTCAAGTTGCCCTAGCAGCGCTGATAAACGTACACAAGTCTTTTCAGCAGTTGTACAAAATATTCTCAGATATTGGTGTTGTGTGGCAGTGCTTCACATCGCCACCTAGCGCCTGGAGTGCACACTACATCGAATTCCACACACTTTTGCGTCACCATATGCACGCAGATTTCCCCCTCATAACGCTCGTCTAAATGCAGAATAAAAAGTGAAAACGCAACGCCACTTTTGCGTTTTCTCTTCAGATCGTTTCCGTGTAAACATGGCCTAATATAACTCCGATTGTGTTCGGCTGACTGAAGAAAGTCATCGACGATGGCTTGAGGGTCAGCAAAGGATGGGATAATTTTCAGTTTCACATGGTTGAATGGGATCTTTTGATGCTCCGTCGCCTCAGTCCACATTATTAAAAAGCAGTGACATCTGTGTTTGTAATATAAAGTGAGGCATATGTGTTTGTAAGTTTGTTCCTTAAACTGTAATGTCTATAATCTTATTTTGCACCTGTTTTCTCTGGCTCCTGCGCAGATGTAACCTCGCTCCTCTCCAGGACTTCGCAGATGATGTGGGCTTGCGGTCCGACTTCACCACCATGAACCCCTCCGTGATCCAGCGGGTGTACGGGGGGCTGCGGGACGAGGCGGGGCGGGGGGCGCTCCTGCGGCGCCTACAGCAGCTGAACAGCAGCGTGCTCTGGGTCCCGGCCTTCATGGTGAAGGGTGGAGAGAGGCACGTGGAGACGGTCAACCAGCTCGTTCTCTCACACGGCCTGAAGGTGCGCATGGCCTACCCGTCGCTCCGGTTCATCCACGCGGTGCGAGGGTGAGGTCTACATTTCAAACTCAATTACTCGATTCGAATGAAGTGGAGAACTGTGATTAAAATGTATAGGCCTATGTAATGAAGTGTTTAATGAAAAGCAGAACATTGATATCACTGTGATTTGTAACTAGAAAAGGAAAGTTTGTCAAGACATACTTTAAAAGTGTAAAAAGACTTAATGTTTGGAAGGTTTCAATTCCTTTGTAGTTATTTTATATATTTCATACAATTTAATAAAATAATTTAAATAAGTAAATAAATAGTTTTAGGGATGCAGCGATATGAATATTTTGGATTATTTTTTAATACAGGTGAAACTCGAAAAATTGGAATATCGTGCAAACGTTATAATTTTGCTTATGAAAAATACAGCTTATGAAAACCCAAAATTCAAAATCTCAGAAAATTTTATTACATGAAATCAATAAAAAAAAAGATTTTAAATACAGAAATGTCGGCCCTCTGAAAAGTATAATCATGCAGCTATTCCCTATTCAACTATTCATATAGTTATACATACTAAATATTTTAGTTTTACCTTTTAATTTGAATTATTGAAATACACAAACTTTTGCTCGATATTCAAATTTTTCGAGTTTCATCTGTATTTAGAAGCTGATAAACGATATATTGGGAAAGAAATCCCAACTTTCTTTTACAGTAGTGTTTTCATAATAATTGTATGTAGTCTATATGACATTTTGCACTTTACTGTATCTTCATTTTCAAAGTGATTTCAATCATATTTCTAGAATCCAAAACCATCATGTGGAACAGTGCGCATCTAAGTGACTGATTTTCTTATCGGGTCGATAACGATAACATTAAAAATGAACATACTGTATTTCTGCCGATACTGATATGGTGGCCGATATATATATCGTGCATCCCTATTTAATTTTGGTGGAAGAAGACTTCACTTCCCAGAATGCATTAGCTGTGTTTAAATTCTTGGAATTGCACATTTTTCAGAGTAATTTCTAAATTGTAGCTTTCATTCACGTACCAGATGCCTCAATGAGCACTGGGTATTTTTCTGTTTATATTGCACTGGTTGATATGGCAGTTGCCTAAGAATGTACATTTTTTGGAATATTAATAATTGTCCTTTATTGACTTGTCTTCAAAACAATCAAGCAATAAATCTGTGAATCATTAATGTTGATACTGCAAAACACACGTGGAGGACTCCAAATACAATGTGCACGTACCCTACTCTATATTCACGTTATATATTTATGTTAAAATGTAAAAGGGGATTTATGTTTTATAGTATAGTAGTTCGTTAGTGTAGTAATTTTTAAAGACCTGATGACCTCTTAATGTCGAAATATCATGGAGAATTTGATTCCCCATTTCATGATCCCTCTCAAACTTGCCTGGGCAATTGCATATGAAAGAAAAGAATACACACACATTACACATTTACAGTTACCAGTGAACTGTGTCTGCTTCTTTGTGTGTTCTCTCTGTGTTCCTTTGCAGTACGTTCGGTCACTTTTCACAATACTGTATAAACATTTTTGGTTAAAAATCAAGCTTTTCATGTTTTTTATGTCTATATGTGGTGTTTTTAATGTGCTTTAAGACAAACCATGTGTAAGTTCATAAGTCGACAGCATTGCTGAGTATTTTCTCAAAAACACGGTGTGAAATCGCTGGTGTTTCTGACGTCACAAACGACAGATCAGATCAACGTGTGATCGTCAACCAGTGGATCTCTGAGTGAGTGAGTGAGTGGAGGCGGGGCTCATTTGCATATTCATAGATCCGCGCATACTAAATGGGCAATAATGTCATTTTGGTGACCAAAGATGAGTTTTAAGGGATACAATTATTGACTACAGGGGGACTTGAGTACAAACAAATGTACTGATCTATTACACATTTTAAATATTTTTCATTTCCATCAAAAATGTTCAAGCCACCATCCTAATAATTATAATGTAAATGTTATTACACTTAGTACTTACCAGTGTATTTTTTATCTCCTAGGTACTGGCTTACAAATAAGGTCAATATCAAACGACCCTCGACTGGATTGTTGATGTACACGATGGCTACACGCTTCTGTGACGAGATCTACCTGTACGGATTCTGGCCTTTTCCAAAAGACACAGAGGGAAATCCTGTTAATTATCATTACTATGACACACTAAAATATCGGTATTTTTCCAGTGCGGGTCCGCACCGCATGCCACTGGAGTTCAGGACGCTCAAAAGTCTCCACAACAAGGGTGCACTGAAACTCACAACGTCGAAGTGCACGTATTCCTGACACGCAGCTCGCGGACGAACACGAGGGTGTGCCTTCAACTGGAAACTGTGACCGGGTTATCTTGGGAGACTTTAGATTGGTTTATTATTGAAAATGTGCAATGTTTTAGATACTGAATAATCTACTCTGGTTTCTAAATGACAGGCGAAACTGCTTAGTGCTTTGACATATTACGATCTCATCTGAAAATGTCTTACACAGAAGATCCCAAACATACCGTTTGAGAGATTGTTGTCCGTTTCTCTATATTGTACTTTTTTAGTATGTATAGAAACATGATTGTGTTTTAATTTATACAGAGATTTTGTAAGTATGATAGACTGGCCTTCAAAACCCTCACATTTTAAAGGTGCCCTCACAGTTATTTTGGCATAGTTAAATAACAAGAGTTCAGTACATGGACATGACATACAGTGAGTCTCTTACTTAAATCTCGTTTTTGAAAAACACCCCTGAAAAACAGGCGAATCTCCACATAATACTGACTGTGACGCAACAGTCGGGATCATTAATATGTACGACTCCAAAAATCTGCATATGCCAGCCCATGTTCAATGACAGTAGGAACTGCAGCTGAAGCATGGCATTGGATCAGTGTTTGGATGTACAAATGAACACAAAGGTATTTAGTTCCTTCATCCGAGCCTCTGAAGAAACAATGAGTTAATTTAATTTTCTCTGGAAATTTCCAAACATTTCACCGACGAGACTGTTTCCTCAACTTGGGCCAATACAGAGCTGGCCTCGATCGATCGAGCTACCAAGCAACACTTTCTGAATGTGTAATTGTTCAAGTTCAGACAGGTAATCTTTCTCTCAAAATCGTTCAATACTGTATTTACATCATCGTGTTTGCATTGGTGAAAGCATTAGAGAGAGTGCAGAAACTGCGTTGCAATGATAAGATCTTTATTCTCGCGATCAACACACTGTCGTCTGTTTGCTCAATGCTCATCACAGCAACATTTTATGTGATGGGAATAGATCTAAACACTTTAAAAACATCTCACGATTCGTTAATCTCGATAGCTGTAATAGTAAAAACGTATAATATCTGTCATATGCAAGCATGTCAGCCAATCACAGCAGAGGCCGGTTACACACAGCAGACACGGCCCTTCAAACAGAGCGTTTGGGCTCAGGACTAAAATCAGGCTAGGAAAAATGCCTTTTATTTCGAAATTATGACTATTTTTGATCTAAAAAACATACTAACGTTATAAGGGCAACCCAGAAAACATTATACAATAAAAATAAAAACCATTCTAGGGCACCTTTAAAACTACTTCAAACTTTCTGGTCAGGCTTTCTCAAAGTCATGATGAGCTTTTATCTAATGATGTTTTATATCATAAGATTTCATCATAAGATTCTCAACCAGGTAAACATGTCCAAAAAACAATTAATGTAAAATATGCATTTTATGAATTTGCTGTGGATTACAACCAAAACAGTTCAATCAAAGGGCCATTTTTTAAAGTGACTAATAATTTTAAATTATGTCTTTTATAAAAAGAGATCTCTTTTTTTTTCCAAAGGAACACATTTCTGGTTCGGTGTCAATGAACCTTATGTTTACACCAAAAAAAAAAACCACTTTCTAAAACTGACTGAATGTATATGTTGTCAAAGTCATTTTAAACCGTTCTCAATCAAATGTACTGTATGTGTTGGCATGCTTGAAACAGACGTTCATGTCTTATTTATGTTGTAATGTATTTTTAAACAGATGCTGGATGCATTTCTAAGTGTTTTTATACTGTTTGTATTGCTGTAATTTTTTGAAAGCTTTAATGTTGATTTCAGTTTGCCAAATTTCTATGTGGAAATACATTTTATACAAAAGCAAAAAATCAACTAGATTTGAATTTGTTGACACTTCTGATTACTTGATTTCTGACTGGCCTACATATCTCACATAATTATTTTGAAATATTGCAATATAATCTAACCTATGCATTGCAAACCGTTTCCACCACAGTAAAAAGTCATAATGAGAAACTGTTCTGGCAATAATGACTTGGCATCTAATGTAACTCGCCCTGTGTTGGTCTGGCGGTCCATCCACGGTGTTCCCTGCCCATGGCCCGAGACCCGAGACACGGATACTCTCCAGCATCCCGGGACAAGCCGCTCGGAAATTGGATGAATTGGTGAATGTAAACTCAATCACATTTTTCAGCTATTTTAAAGGTGGGGTATGTGATTTCCAAATCGGCCGGCAGATTTTGAAAATACACAACTCAAAGGTCCTCCCTTCTTTCCTCCAACGCTGGCCCTGACTCCACCCATTTAAAGAACATGGACGCGCAATCATGACGAGCGAAAACTCAGATGCGAGACTCAGCCCTGGCGTCTGTACCAAGGGGGTAATCCACCAGTCAGAAACTGAAGTCTCCCCGGGAGAACAAGCCTTCACCTGCTGTTACCATCCCATTGACTCCCATTCATTTTGGCGTCATTTTGACAGCGAATAACTTTACATCTGAGGCGTTTAAAGACTCCATTTGTCCATTATTTATTTCTAAAGAAACACGACAATGTATAAAAGGCTCCATTACCTTGTATCTTATGTTATGGCCCCGTAGAAGAAGTTTTTGTAAAAATAGGCTAACGAATGCGTCACAACACGCGACTCCGTGTCGCACAATAAAGAAATTACCGTATAGACAGAAGTAGAAGCTCGCGCGCAATCGGCGGGACGTGGAGGCATAAAGTCAAGGGAGAAGCCCATAGAGAGTTGTAAAGTTGATCCTGCTCCTAGTTCATGGACAGCTAATACTCACGATCTCCGACTCTACAAGATTCGGAAGGGAATGATTCAGATTCCTCTTGGCACAGCTACTAGAAGACGTACAACTGTCATTCAGGTTGCTCACATGACATCTACGTCATCAAGCTCAGTTTGAGCCTGCGCACTACGCTTGGCAATCAGGAAGTGAGTTCTTCTAATTGACTTCACTTTGCTCCGTTGAAGTCTATGGGGTCGCTGTGTCCATTTCTTTTACTGTCTATGGTCTGTACAGCGGTCTTCTATTCAAAGCAGGATTCATAGCAATGTGCTTTGAGTATGCGCACGAAGGGGTCACGGCACGTGCGTGAGCGGGATGGGGGGGGGGGGGGGGTGGGTATCGTACGACCGTTTGATTGACGGACTTACTGTCCAATGATTCTGGTCTCGGAAATGATTGGCTTGAGTTTTTCGAGTCCTGCCCGTTCCACAGATGATTAAATTGATTCATTTTCATTTCAGTGCTTCTAACTCAGTGGCTATAAGGGGGTAAAAAATGGACAAAAAAGATAATCACATACCCCACCTTTAAAATAGAATTTGCATTTAAGTGAAATTTTTATGTGTGTATACAGTTTTTCTACATTCACAGAAGCGCTGCATGCATGTGCGTCATATGACGATGTATGAATCCTTATGTTCTGCTTCTTAAGCTGCTATTTGCACATGCAAAAAAAAAATGAGGCATTGATAATGGGTCATAGACACATCCATTCTAATTTAATTCTAATTTAACATAATTTTGTCAGTTAACGGTTAATAATCTGTTAACGAGCATTGGTTGTCAGTCAGGGGAAAAAAGAAATGAACATCCCTAATGTGACCGTCTCATTTTAAGATGGGACCCAATATACTGGCTACTACCACGTACACCCCTTCATGGCAATGGTGTTCCCTGATGACTGTGGCCTCTTTTAGCAGGATAATGATAAAATATAAAAATGGTTCGGGAATGATTTGAGGAACATGACAGAGTTCAAGGTGTTGCCTTGGTCAATCGATTGAGTATCTGTGGGATTTTCTGAATCCATAAACCCGATCCATGGAGGATCCCCCTCGTAGAGCAGGAGTTAAAGGATCTGCTGCTGATGTTCAGGTGCCAGAAACCACAGAGTCCATGCCTCGACACTTCAGAGCTCTTACACAATATTACACAGGTGGAGTTAATGTTGTGGCTGATCAGTGTTTATATATAAATTCATACAAAATATTTCACCCCTCAATGACACCATTGACCTGTCAGAATATTCCAGAGAACTGTGAAATCATGAAACTTATATTACAAGAACAACTTATGAGAGGTAGAACATAATGTCTGTATTTTGGCAAGCTTTCTTAGTAGCATAGTATATTAGCATGCAATACAAGCACTTAAATGAACAGACTACATCCAATTCTAAGCTAATCATTAGGGAATATTTACACTTGGTCACAAATGTTTCTCTGATCAGACAGCTTCTATACCACAAATTTAATTTCTCATGGCATTTATACACTAAAAATAGTTTTTGCGTATATATGATACGCAGTTTTCACGTGTAATACCAGAGCCCGTCTACGGAGAGCCTGGCCACTCCCTATCGACCTTCTGTAGCCCCGCCCCTTTTCAGCGCTGCGCTCGTTGTCTTTTGACTTCCGGTCTGTATTTCCACAGCGATCTTGCGTAGTTATGAATGAACGGCTCGTTTAAAAAATGTCCTGGTCGACATTTGTTAAGACATCTGCTTTATAATGCTTATGATAAACATTACAATGCTCATGATAACTTTCGTTAACTTTCCAATAAGTAAATCCACTTCACCAGCTAATTACTCCTCGACAGCGATGCCGTAGAGATATACAGAGCGACCGCAGAAACGGAAGTTCAAAGACAATATTCTAAAGATGGCGGTGCCCTCGTTTCTCTGGCGCATAAGGTCTATTAAGTCCTATTGTACCGAATTGTGGTTGTAGTTCCACCAGAGCTCCACTGGGGGCGACCGTCCAAGTACAGAATGAATGGGAGTCTATGGAGCTAGACGGCTAAATGTGTCTCTTTCACCCAATTGCCGTTGAGAAATCTTAGATTTGATTGTAGGTTTTGCAAGTTCAACATGGGTTATAGGACCAAAGTTGAATGAACAAGTACTTATGTCCTTTCGATCTCTTACAGGTTGAGTTGTTGTTGGCCATAACACGCTAGCATTCTGCTAATGATGCTGATTGGTCAGTGAAGGACTGATTACGACCAGAGATACCGCTTGATGGCATCGTGGAATCTGAAGCGGGACCAGAATGTTAAGAACTTTAGTTTAACAAAAACTCTTCAAGCACGTGTGTTTACCTGTGTCAGCTGTGTTGTCGATGCCTCGAGAGAAAAGAAGAGAAGAGCGCGAAAGCACCAAAGTGACTGAAGGATTGCCGTAAAGCAGTATCTCTGGTCGTACGACGTGTATGACGTCCTTGACATTTTGAAAGACTTTTTAAAGCAAATAAGTGACTCTAAAAAAATCTAACACCCAGCAATGCGTAAATTCCTTGCATCTATTTTCGAATAGAACATTCAAATTACTAGACAAAAAAAATTATATCCTGAGATGAAGTGATTTATTCTGCCCTCATATGGAACCAGAGAGGAACTGCAACCAGTTCAGAGCCGAAAGTTTACTGAGAGTGGGCGTGCTCCCCTTATTCCACATTCTCTGGTCATACGCACACACTCCACACCCTAATCCTACACAAGGGTTTACAGTGCGTAGCATATGCACGCAAAAAACATTTTTGGCATGTAAATGGTACGAGAAATTAAATCCGTGGTATATACGCACTTTTATGAGATTGTGTTGCCAATCCTCAAGTGTTAATGCATTGAGATGATCAGCAATCCAAGAAGTGAACAGGTGTAAATACTCCCTTAGTTTTGTAATAATTCTTATCCAACTGTAAACTGGACCTGAAACCCGGCACTAGTAAAAAAAATATTAATACAAAAAGCTAGAAATGTATCCTTATTTATACAAAGAATAGGAAAAATTCACAATACTGCCATACAAATAGTACAAATGAGCTAAGACAAAGCAGTAAGATATTTTACTGCGGGTTATATAAAAATGACTAAATGTTTTATGGAACTGATCTAGACAGCAAAAACCAAGAAAATGTGTTTTATGTACAATAGCAGTGGCAGCGTCTTCACATAGTTAGCAAATCCTGAAACATCATGAGAATTAAAAGTGACAAAAAAGCTTACAGGAATGCAGGCCTGAATGCAAAAAAACATAACTTAATGCTTAAGTGCACCTAAAACAAGATTATGATCAATTACAATATGTATAAATGTGAAAGAGAAAACAGTTTAATGGGAACAAATCATGAATTAGTGAAGCTCTATATAACATAAGCTCATGTGTTTGGTATGCGACCTGGTCTGATGGTGATGCCCTAATACTGCATGTCCATTTCAGTATGAATGATGCTTTACTTCTCTGCTTCTGGCAACCGTCTCAGCATGACATGTACAGTGTCTGGTTGCCATGGCAGCTTCATGCGCTCGCTGCTGCTCTGGGGTCATAAGCACTTGAATATTATATTATGGAGTTACACTTATTTTAGGTTTGATCAAGAAGTCATCAGCAGATGACTTCATTTCATCTTCATTTTTTTGTACTTTTTAATGTTATTAATGATGATGTTATTATCAAATTGTACATTTTTGTTAAACAAATGCAGCACTTCAAAGCCAATCTCCAGATCACTTCAATATAATGTTTATCAAAACGGTAAAGATCCTGTCACATTTCTTACAACTGATCTCTCTGGTTTTGTATCTCAGTGCCAGTGTGGTGTGATACGGTACATCTGTGAGGCTTTACAAGCCATAGTATCTTCACCATCATGTTCCCTTCCCTCCACCGCTAAACTTGTTGCGAAATGCCTCGTGACAAGATCTGTCTTGTTCACATTCTTGTTTCCTCAGGTGGGCGACTCATGTAGTCTTGAATTGCTTGATGCAATGGCAGCCATTTTCCTATAGAAGATTTTATTGCACTAATCCATCTAGGGAAACAGTAGAGAAAAGGATAATGTTAATTCATCAGTGTGATTTCTTTGATTCCTGCCAATTCATCACTGTTGATGATGACAGACATACAAATTGCACAAAATATTATTTGTTAAACACCATGTTTCATATGGACAACAGGATTTTCTGAAGCTACAATAATGGGTCGCTCATAAATCATCATAGTTTTAACCATAAGCACATTAATGAAGCACCACCCACACTGATATTTTAACACCAATGTTGTATCCAGTAATTGGCCCACCTTAATAAAGACAGCGTGGACTATCATTTACATCCCGACAGTAACAGTGTCGGCCCAGATGTGGGCCGGATCTGGGATGTTGCTGTCTGGGATAATAAGGAATGCAAGATACACCTGTTGCAACGCATCCTCATCCCAAGGCGTCATATTCGGACACTTTGACAAAGCGTCTAAATCCAACGCCCATGGAACCCTTTAGCGTCAATATAACACGCAGATATATGGGTAGGTTTAGGTATGGTGTAGGGTTAGGGTTAGACCGCTAGGAGGCGCCTTCTGACCCATATATATCGGCGTCTCATATTGACGCTAAAGGGTACCATGCGCGTTCGATATAGACGGCGTCATTATATTACGCCTTGGGATGAGAACGGGCTGGCCTTTCTAGCTTTTCATCAGTTCTGGGGAACAGGTCTTCATCAAAAAATTTTTTTTATAATATAAATTGTCTTTTCCTGTAGTAGAGAGTCGTTCACAATCTGCAGGCAATAAAGTGCTGCTTCATCGCTAAAAACGATAGGAGACATTTGCATGTTTTAGATCAATACAGTGGACTGTAGGGAAACAGCATATATGTAGCCTAAATATCCACCTCATCTAGTGCTCTTTTTGATTTCTGTCTGATAAAGTATCCTGTTACTATTTCAGTGTGAGAAACCACTTCATATGATTCCGTTTCAATTCCGTTTAACCATTTAGATCAATCCAGTGATTCATTTGTGAATCTGGCATTGCTAGTTTAGATTCTGAATAGCTGATAGCAAACATGACATGATTGCTGAAATATAATAATAATAATAATAAGTTACATTTATATAGCGCTTTTTCTGGGACCTTAAAGCGCTTTACATGGAAGGGGGGGAATCTCCTCAACCACCACCAATGTGCAGCATCTCCTGGATGATGCGACGGCACGCGCCAGAACGCCCACCACACACCAGCTTACTGGTGGAGAGGAGACCGTGATGAAGCCAATCAGTATACGGGGTTGATTAGGATGATTTGGCCAGGACACCGGGGTTACACCCCTACTCTTTTTCGAAGGACATTCTGGGATTTTTAATGACCACAGAGAGTCAGGACCTCAGTTTAACGTCTCATCCGAAGGACGGTGCTCTTTGACAGTATAGTGTCCCCATCACTACACTGGTGACCAGTCTTGGGCTACAGGGTGATGTGGCTGCTGGCCATATCATGAAATATTGAAATATTTGAATTGAAATATTGTCAAGGAAAAGGATTCTCAGGTCAGTATATGTTATCGTCAGACATCAGACAAGGATTCATCAGTAATATTTTATTGGGGTCGACTGACGCACCTGCTCAGTCCAAGACGGCAACAGTGTCGGCCCAGACCAGGAATCAACACGGCCCAGATGTGGGCCGGATCTGGGCCGACACCATGTTGCTGTCTGGGTTAGTAGGGCTGAAAACATCTAGGTTACGAACAGGCCAGCTGACAGTCTTGCCTGAGCCCGGGACAAGATCATCTTAGATGGGCCCCCCCACGCCCAGATCTCTCCTTTTTTCTAACCACTTTACAGCAGACTTCCATTTTTTTTGTTTTATAAAACACCATATACTTTTACCCAAACTGAATAATAAAAACACGTTTAAATGGGTACATTTTCTTTAAATGTCTTCATTTTCTTTTCTGACATAGCCTACTGCAGTTCTTGTTAAAACACACAAGACATGCAAAATCTGTGCATTTTGGGCACTTTTTGTGTGAAATCATATTTATTTTTTGTCCATCAAAAAGTGTGCTTTCACTTTTAATTAAGCATGAGCAGCGCAGCAAAAATAGACTCGGATCTGGCCCATTATCTGTTCACCGATGCCGACAGTGACGCATTTCAGCCGCCTTTTTATTTCTCATCTCCATATATATATCTCAGTGATGTAGTGGTGCCTGGAGAAGTGGGTATACTCTTAATTTATGCCCCCAATATTTTTTTTTAAGCGTCCCAGCAAAGGATGAACGCTGTGACATGTGAGACTAGTCTTGCATATTATATTGAATATGCAAGACTATATGATATAGAATAGAATTAATAGAATAGAACATAGAATTAGTAGTTTTCTTGTATTCTTGTATTCTTGCATATCAGGGCCATACACAGGGTTTTATAAATACAGTTCCCATAAATTAGAACATTTTGATTTTCCTGATCTCGACATGAGCATTTTAAGGTGTTTTGAAGGCCAAAAAAAAAAAAAGGACAACATAGCTTTAAAAGCATGTCGGTGGCCAGTAGCTTGAAGTATTTGATCAGATTCTTAAACATGAGAATCAGTTTAAATGTCTGAATGGCCTTGAATAAGACCTGATTCAAGGATTAGATGTTACATTTCAAACAAACGCCAATGGAATCCTTCTGTGTCCAGAGGCACATGATCATCAAAGATCAGTTTCAGCTACTTTTTCTTTCCTAAATTAATCAATGTTTTTGGACTAATCTGTTCATTGAATCAATGGTTCAATTGCTCACTCATAAAGACAGTCACTTGTCACCTTCTGGCTTAATGATGCAAGTTGCGCAAACAGACAAGCGTGAGTGATACAAACAACACATTCGAGGTATAAGTTATACAAATATTTATACAATAATAATGTCAATATATTTATAATAGGGTGCCCGTGTTGTTAAATTGAGCTTATAATTTCCACGGTCTTTGATCAAACTGATTATTTCTGTCGGTCATTTAAAACTTATATTGGGGAAAAAAACAGCTGTTTTTTTAGCTACTTGCATCTTATCCCGCACTGTATAGCCCCTTTCACACAGCGCGATGATCCCGGAAAATTGCCGGCTAATTGCCAGAACGCCTTCTGTGTGAACGCAAGCACGACCCGGGATTGATCCCGGGTTGAGGACCTAGTAACATTGCCGGGATCAGTCCCGGAACGCACCCTGTGTGAACAAAAGCCAGGACCAATGCCGTAAGGGGTGTGTTATAGTGATGACGCACGTGCCATCGTGCGACTCTGTTGCTCTTAGAAGAAAGTTTGTGTTCGTCCTCAACAAAGAAAGAACGAAAAAATGTCTGCAAACTGGACCGAAGCAGAGACAGGAGCTCCTCACTATCCGCGCTGAAGCTGAGATTGTTCGCCAGCTCTGTGGAACGGTGCGCGCGTGCACATGGTTTTCGACGCGTACGTTACACGTCTCATCCTGACGTCACGCGGCTTTCCGGGACATTAACGGGATGTGTGTGAACGCACTCACAGATCCCGGCAAATCACTGGCAGTGTGAATGAACCGAAATCAAACAATCCCGGGACAAATGCCGGGTCACATTATCCGTGTATTTTCCGGAATCTCTGTGTGAAATGAGCTTATGATCGTTAACTGAAGTGAAGCATCGCGTTGGGATTCGCGCTCGGCTCGCGCTTCTGTGAACAACAATCTCGCTTGCTTTGATTGGTCGTCTCAAACATTTAGACAGGGTGTTTAGAGTGCTGAAGCAGCTCAGATGAGGAGGTAAGTTATCGTCGCGATGGGCGAATAATTGCAGCACCGAAAGAGTTAATATTAGGGAATTATTTTACTATCATTATATAGGCTACACAAAAAACGACCCTTACTGGGTGTTTTTTGTTCACATGAGATTGGATAAGCTACTAAATGATGGGTATCAGAGGAGATTTAGAAGTGGGTATACGCAATGCCGACTGAAAAAGAAGTGGGTATACGCCGTATACCTGCGTATACCCTGCACTACACCACTGATATATCTAGTACAGTAAAGCTAATGCAAGGGCTAGAAATCAATTAATTCTTTGCTAATACTTCCTCGTCATCATGGAGAGCGCAGTTCGCACTCCTTTCTGCTTTCCACAAGCGCTTCCTCTCCCGTGGCGTCTGTCGTTGCAAAACTTGTAAAAACGAGCGCGCCGCGTCGCTATTATGAGCTAATATCCAAAATATTTCCATATGTGACTCTTTCACCTTTCTTATCAACAAGTGGATTTAAAGCCACCACATCAGCAGCACCGCCGGTCGCCATGTCTCAGCGCTTTTATGAAGAGGACGCAACTGCACGCGCTTCGGGCATGCACGCGCATCAAGTACCGGGTTTGAGAAAACCTAGTACCGTGGCGTAACGTTCTTGACCACTATTTCAAGGACAATTATGAAGAAAACAAATAAAAAGCTTTTATGTAACTCAAATATTATATATTCTTTCCACAAATATGCCTATTTTAGTTATTTTTTTAACAATTATTCCATAATTTAATGAGGGCCCAGTTCTGGGGAACACCAGTTCTTGGTATTTACATTATGGGGAATGCCATCAGCATGACCGGTGTCTGAGGCACGTGTAAACAAACAGCGATAATCATTGGCCGACGCCAATCAAAGACGTCACATGCAGAGAGCACATGAGTATGAAAGGGGTCCTGATTTACACGCCATCAACTCTTTTGGCAAGCCAGAGGTTTGGCAACGAGACACAGCATCTCGTTCCTCTTCTCAGGGAACTAGGGTTACCGTCGTAACCTATATGTTCCCTTACGCCATGGTATTGACCCTATGGGGAAACAATACCCACTCCGCCATGCTGAGGGAAGGCCTGCCTCATATGCACAAATATAGTGGGCACAGCATAACTCTACAAATTACTCAGCCTGAGTCAAAAGCATGTCAACCCCACGGACACACCCCATGTGACTCCTATGGTGGCACTACTCCCTAAGCCGATAGTCCCTGCAGTCCCTCAGGCTCCAAGGTAAGTCCCGGCTGTAGGCCTCTACGGCCCCAAAAGCAGAGCTCGAAGGAGAAAATACCCAACATAGCCTCAGCTTATGTCAGGCATATGTTACCAGTATTTTGACAAAGGGAGCCGTCCACAGAAGGGAGCATTCCCAGACAGCAACACAGTGTCTTCTCAGATCCGGCCCACATCTGGTTTCCACACGGGCCCGATGTGGGCCGGATCTGGGGCGACACTATGTTGCTGTCTGGGTTAGCAACTACAACCTTCGGTACTACCACATCAGTGGCGATTTCTTTAAGACTGCAAGGAGCTTCCCCTATAATGTCAAAAAATTAATGGTCAAATGTGTACAATTGTGTTAACATTTAATTGACTAAAAATGCGTTAGAACACGTTCATCTCGAAGACGTACATGTTGTCATGTTCTGTGTGAACACATGGGTTATGAGTGTTCTCATTGTTCTTCGTGTTTTGTTTTGTGTGAGCACATGGCTTGTGATTTGTTTTACTGGCCATGTGCTTGTGTTTTTTGTCATGTTTGGTGTGAGCACATGTCTTGTCATTATTGGTTCATTTGCCCCACCTGTCCTCCCTTGTTACGTATGTTGTATGTTCACTGTGTTTCCCTGCTTTCAAGTCAGTCTTGTTTTCCCCTTCGTGGTAGTTTTTTGTCTGTATTTTGTTTTATTTTATTATTAAAATAAAGCCCATCAACTCTGCAGTCATTTCACCACCCCCACACCTGACAGTCGACCGTAGCCATCTATAGAAGCACCTCACCAAATGGGAGGATACATCCCTTCAAGATCCAACAACTGTTGGGGAGGGAGGTAAATGAAACAGAGGGGCTCCTGTGAATTGCCCATCATAGCGGTTCACCTTACTCTACCCTACTCTAGCAGCCTTCCAAAGGGAGCATACAATGTGCTAAAACCCTCAGTAATTAGCACCTCGGTATAGATAAACTGGGTAACCACTTATTGTCCTGCACAGGCTACACACTTCAGTATTGCTACTCATCCAAGGGTATACATATTTGCAGATAGCATTACATAATGCAGTTTGGCCAATAACTCTCCTCACCCAGACTAAACCCAAGGGAAGCCGCAGGGGAGAGAGACCTACTTAAGACTCCAATGTAACGGGGAGAGAGCAGCCCATGTCTTGTCTTGAATGGAAACACCCCAGACTGAGTTTAGGCTCAAAGCTATGGTTTGATCATTTTATGCACTTTAGTTAAAAAAAGGAATGCACTTTTACTAACAGCCATGCTAGGTCTTTGCAATAAACAATATTACATGGTGCTGTCTGGCTTGTTGATTTAAAAAAAGAATTTAGATTCAAAGATCTATTTGTTAGAACGGTCAAATTATTACTGTCTTAAATTTGTTAAATTTGTATTGCTTTTGGTGCAAGAAAGATTGACAAGCATTACAAAGTGGACTGCATGAAAAAAAAAAAGGTCAGAAAATGGCACACTTTAGCCCGTTTAATCTTTTTGAACTATTTCTTTTGTCTAAGAATATTGGCATTGCTGAACAATATTTAAAATCTAGTTCATTACCGTTTGTTCTCATTTGCATTCTCTGCACAGAGGTAGAACACTTTGAACTCTTCAGATGGAGGTCTGAGCTCGATCGTGGACCTTTTGGACCCCAGCGGCTGATCCCTCACTGTGTAACCGTGCAAGTAGATCCCTCCTGCAATCAGACACATCAAACTATTAGTCATAGCATAGCTAGCTGCTAAAATAAAACAAAAAAAAACATTTCCATACTATTAAGATATATATATATATATATATATATATATATTATTATATATAATATTTAATATATACTAATCAAAAGAGAATCATTTACAGGTCTCCAGGCTGTGACTAAAGCAGTTAAATTAAATTGAATTAAATATACATTCGCAACAGAGCTTTTTAGCAATGGATATTAAATCAATGAATAAAAAAAAATAAAAAAGTTGCCAGTAAGGCATAAGTTTGTTTGGGAGTAAAACTCAAAAGGAAGGTGAAGTGGAATGTGTAAAAAATTAGAAGCACTTTTTATATCCATGTGAAACTTCAGCCTCTGCGATAGTTCTTCAAAACTAAATATAAATATGCATAAACGTGCTTCTTGAACAATTCTCTAATATGGCAACTAAAAGAAAACATTTTTAACTTCAGGATCTATTGGCTCCCTAGTCATTTTATTTTATCTGGAGCGCTACTTTATGAAGAAATGATTCACATGTGATTTTGTTTCATTAGCAGTCAGTTGCACTGTGAACGTTCCCAGACGTACCGATGGCGCAGGTTGAGCGAATGCTCACATAGAAGTAGAGGCATCCATCTTTCAGCACGCAGTAGTGCTGCACCCACGAGTCCTTGCTCCTGTCCAGCTGGTGGAGCAGCCCAAGGCATTCTGGGGTCTTGACTGCCAGCGGGGGCAGATTTGAGTTGTGTCGAGTGACGTCCACCCACACGTGATTCTGCTTCAACAATCACCATCATTAGCTTTACTACCACAACAACCATCATTAGCATTACTACCACAACAACCATTATTAGCATTACTACCATGATCACCATCATTAGCATTACTACCACAACAACCATCATTAGCATTACTACATGATCACCATCATTAGCATTACTACCACAACAACCATCATTAGCATTACTACCACGATCACCATCATTAGCATTACAACCACGATCATCATCATTAGCATTACTACCACGATCACCATCATTAGCATTACTACCATAATCACCATCATTAGCATTACTTTCACCATCATTAGCATTACTTCCATAACATCAGTCTCAATCAGCCAATGGTATTCTGTTTATTTATTAACTGATCATGTGTGTTTACATTAACAGAGCATGAGGAATGAAATACCAAAGGCATGTGTAATAATGCCACAGAAAATACTATGTACACAAATGAGTATGAAGTTACCTGAGTAATGGGATGAACAGCTCGACCCATAGCCTCCAGCCACCTGAGAAACAAAGATATTTGTTATTTAGCAGATGGCTTTAAGTACATACGTTATTAATCGCCTTACATTAATCGCCTTAATCCATTTGACAGCACGGTATTTAAATTAGTTTCAATTTACAATTTGAATTAACATTTCAATTACAACAAAAATATAACCAATACTAGGGGAAAAACAAAACAAACAAACAAACAAAAACCATGCAATTAAGCTCACTGCCATAATAATGCTTTGTAGGACTGCAATGACCACAACACTTAAATTACACATACAGCTTTTCTGTAAAGCTGCTTTGAAATTACATTAGAAATGAGTATTGTGAAAAGCACTATAGCACCTGACTTGAATTTAGAAATGAGAATATAAATAAATATACATTTACTTGATACAACAGTCACTAAGATATTAAGACTTAGTATTATTATTTATTTTTATTTAATTTTGAGTTAATTTTGACTTCATACACGGGAAGATTCAAAAACACGTTTTAAAGGTGCCCTAGAATGGTTTTTATTTTTATTGTATAATGTTTTCTGGGTTGCCCTTATAATGTTAGTATGTTTTTTTAGATAAAAAATAGTCATAATTTAGAAATAAAAGGCATTTTTCCTAGCCTGATTTTAGCCTCTGATGTGAAAGCTCTGTTTGAAGGGGCGTGTCTGTGTGTAACCGGCCTCTGCTGTGATTGGCTGACATGCTTGCATATGAAATAGCTACGTATTACATGTGAAACTCTCTCGAATACTTTTACTACAGATATGATAAGTTTTTACTATTACAGCTATCGAGATTAACGAATCGTGAGATGTTTTTAAAGTATTTAGATCTATTCCCATCACATAAAATGTTGCCGTGATGAGCATTGAGCAAACAGACGACAGTGTGTTGATCGCGAGAATAAAGATCTTATCATTGCAACGCAGTTTCTGCACTCTCTCTAATGCTTTCACCAATACAAACACGATGATGTAAATACAGTAAGAGCTTCACTGTGCAGTGTAACGTGCGTCATTGAATTCATAACGAGTTTGGCAAGTGTCCAGATAAACTCGCGCTGTGGAAAGATTGTTCTTTTGATCGCTTTCTGTATATAATTTATTCACAATTTAAATAAGGTTTTTTTCATCCTACTAAAATAAACGATGTGAAGTTGATATTTTAGTCACTGGCTTGACTTACTGATGCATAAACAGTATTGAACGATTTTGAATTACCTGTCTGAACTTGAACAATTACACATTCAGAGCTCGATCGATCGAGGCCAGCTCTGTATTGGCCCAAGTTGAAACAGTCTCGTCGGTGAAATGTTTGGAAATTTCCAGAGAAAATAAAATTAACCCATTGTTTCTTCAGAGGCTCGGATGAAGGAACTAAATACCTTTGTGTTCATTTGTACATCCAAACACTGATCAACTGCCATGCTTCGGCTGCAGTTCAGCCTGTCATTGAACATGGGCTGGCATATGCAGATTTTTGGAGTCGTACATATTAATGATCCCGACTGTTGCGTCACAAGCTATGTTTCCATCTACATGTTTTTATCCGCATTAAGGGACATCGAATGAAAAATGCCTTATGGAAACAGTAAAATTCGATTGAATTTTATGAATATCGATTGAAATGAAATACGGTCGGTCTCATCGGATTTTATCTTGATCGATATACGGCTTATGCGATAAACGCTGATGGAAACGTTATTATGGCACGATCCATTTTGCCTTGCAAAACTTAGTTCGCAAATGTTTGCTTGAATGTTGTGCAATTCGGTTAGAAAATGAATGGAAACACCTTAACATGTCTCAAATCAATTCGATATACCAATTTGATCGCAAAACAGCATGTGACGTCATTACGCACAGGGTTTTTTTCGCTTTAAAGCCGTTTGATGGAAACACACTTTCACCAGCTTTATTCGCATGAGTTTTTTTACCGAACTTCAGATAATTCGATTGACAAGTGGATGGAAACTTGGCTACAGTCGGTGTTATGTGGAGATCCGCCTGTTTTTCAGGGGTGTTTTTCAAAAACGAGATTTAAGTAAGAAGGAGAAAACAATGGTGTTTGAGACTCACTGTATGTCATGTCCATGTACTGAACTCTTGTTATTTAACTGACAAAATAAATTCAATTTCACATTCTAGGGCACCTTTAAGTGAAAAAGTCTGCTAGTGCAGTGCACAAAATACACATTTATTACAGTATGTCTTTTAAACAAAGTCTTAATTTCTTATGCAGTTTTCTTATTTGCACACTCTCATTAATAAGGTTTTATTAATCAAAAATGTTTGCAAAGTTTTAGCTTTAACAAATAACAACAAAACAATCTCTTAATTTCAGAAAGCACTGCATGTTCTCACCTTTTCATCTCTTGGTTTGATGTCGCATACAAGTAGTAAACTCTGTTCCCAGAGACGGGGCAGCACCTGAACACGAAGGGCTTTCCCAGACTGGTGTCAGGCTCCACCTGCGCCCCTTCCAGACTCACCTCAGACAGAGCCCGGCTCTTCCCCTCATCCTGCCAAGGAGAAGAAAGCTCACTGCACATTCAGGTTTACCAGGCTTAACCCTTCTAGATAAAAGCGCAAACTTACACGCTTGTTTCTGTAGTAATAGAGGCAGCAGTCGTGTCTGAGCACAAACCACCTCTTCCTCCAGCCCTTCAGCAAACTGGACTGAGTCCGCTTATGCAAGTAACCCCTGCACGTCGGCCGAGGAGTGTTCGGCATTCGGCCGATATCCGAGCCAATGGTCAGAGTTAATATGTCTGGGCCTTTAAACATAAAATCACATGAAAGAAATGTAGTAAGTTATACAACAGCATCTGCTATTTTGCTCAGTTGTGTTGAGCTCCAGTCCCACAACAAGAGCAATGCATTCCCATATAAATCATTAGGGATGCAAGCATGATTTCACTCAAAGGCTGGAATACACTACACAACTTTTACAATCTGAATAGATATACAAAGTGGTGTAGATGGGCAAGCCATGTAATGCCAGAATTAAGGCTAATAACGTCTCAATACAAACAAAAGAATAATTAGATATAAAAAGAACAATGAAGATTAGTTTTCATACCCGGGAGAGGTGTGAAAGGTTTGTCGAGTGAGAACAATAGAAACGTGAATGGGACAGTTCGCCGCACTAGACATAGACAATAGAGTGCAGTGGGTGTTTACAAGGCAATAAAATATCATTAGCATCTTATCAGCCTTCTCTAAAAACTCACATGATATGGTCTTAGAAAATGTGTCATAAACTTCATATTTTAAGAGACAACATCCTCAGAATCTAAATGAAGAAAGAGCACACTTGTGGCTTCAGCTTCATTGTGTTTCTAAGTTGCTACACTACAGCCACGTCATTTAACATTTTTATTTTTATGTTTGAGATTATATATATCTCCACATTAATAATAGTCTGAGTAATTCTGAGTCTTGAACTGTAAACAACAGATTATTTACCTGTGCATGAGTGTGCCTCCAGATAATCCACTAGGATTTAAAAATGAGTAATAATCTCTAATAATGTTGTCCGAGTGTCCAGCTTACCTTGGCGTGCGAGGTCAGCGGCTTCTGAGTGTGGCACACTAGTGACATCAGTGCCGTTTACTGCCAGCACACAGTCTCCGACCTGCAGCCCTGCCTCCTCCGCTGCTCCATCTGACACACACACACCTTCATCTCACTGCAGTCCAGGTCTCAACAGTAACAGGGAAATGGCTCATAACAGCAGCACACTGTGTTACTCAGATTCAAATGTGTGAATTCCTGCATTGTCCATCAGCTCAAGGTTGGTAAGGGTTTTAGTTAATAAGTATGAGTACATTATCCAAAAATTCTTAGAACATATTTTTGTCTGCTGGGTTAGGGCAAAAAGCGACTCAGTATGACAATTTCGAAGCAAATTTAGCCATGCGTCACTCCTAATTTTAGGACTTTTTAATACCTTGCTACTAATCCCAGTACAGATTCTGTAACCTTATGACTCTAAATGACCCAAAAACTATCCAAAGCACCGTTGCCAATCCACATATGAATATTATAATCAATCTTTCAATTGTACATGAAACATACAATTTGTTTAAAAAGCAAGAATGAAGCTCAACCCCTAAACCTAACCCTCAGTAGGGAAGAAGCAGATCTTACGAAAACATACAAATGAGATTTCAATTCGCCAAAATGAAAAATAGTTACATCATGACATTTTTTGGGTCCTCCCAGAAGGCTAATTTGCCATGATTTTAGGACAACAAACAGAAGTAATCCCAAAAATCTAGAAAACCTACAGTACATTTAGGCCTACCTTTATGCATTTGGCTGATACGTTAATTCACAGTGACTAACAGTGCCTTCAAACTATTCCTTTTTATAAAATATATTTTATAAAACTATAACTTACTTGTATCCACCTCAGTAACCACAATGGGTTTGGAGAACTGAATTCGAAAGCCCCAGGGATACTCGCCCATGCCTTTACCGATTTGTATTGTCCGCTCACGAACTGAAATATAATGCATCTTTAAACACTGTAAATAGCATTCTATGATGTATTTAGTCTAGAACTGGCTAATAACCCACTTGCTGCTGGTCGGGTACAGCTGGTGAGACAGTGTGGACTGTCATTCTGGTTCACATCATCTCCATGGTAGATCCATGATACTGAGTGAAACGTTTCTGTGTAAAATCTGTCTTCAAAATCTCGCATTGACATGTCCACTGAACGGGTGTCCTCAGAATTCATTGTGTCTTAATGACAGAAAAAAAAGAAGAAAAAAAAATATTTTTGATCAACATTTTGTTAGTCAATAGTTATTGTTACAATACATTTCTCAATACACAAGCCAAACTTCCAAATATATACCAGAAATCAGGGATAGGAACCACTCTGGCTGTGATCTAAGTTCAACGTGAACTCAATGGTTACACTAAGGTTTAACAAATAAAGTATCAACACCCAAAAGGAGATATTTAGTCCAGTAAAGCTTGCGACCAAAAAGGAGTTTGACATATAATTAAATTTCCTGCAGAGTACTGCAGGTTGCACATAAACTTCCTTAAAAATCAATCAGACAATTCACATATGGCAAATGAAATGAGCATACATGTAAGCGATTACCTGATTCATCTGTGATATTGCTAGTGACAGAACTTCCTCCCGCAGAACTGCGCTGTTTGCTCTCCTTGAAGAGCTTACGTCTCTTCGCCCAGTGGTCTGAATGTTCCTCTGAATCTTTATGAAGGGAATCTGTTGGAGGCCTGAGGAGTTCTTTGACCTCTAATGAATCTATAAATGATAAACAAAAGAATAGGCTTCATTACAGGAACTGTGTAAAACCAACAAAACAATGTTTTTGTGGTTTTCATCCGGTTGTCATCTTTAGAACCCAGATTTTGCATTGTACATCAAGTGATGACCCAACACAGTGGCAAATCTGATAATTGTGAAAATAGTGATGATTATATGCATGATCTGCATAGGCCCAAACATTATGCAAAATTATTTAAATGACATATTTAATAGGAAGATTTACCATTTTGGTGTCTAAATGTCTCTAAAATTAGTTTCAGCAAATTGGGGTCAGCACAAACCATGATTGTACTTGCTGCAATTGAACCTGCATTTTATGAAGTATTTGTCTTTTTTTGTTTTGTTACTTGCATAGTTTTGTTAATGGTTGTTGAGGATGAGAGGGTGTCAATCAACCTGCCCATTTATTTGGCTACATAGCTTTTGACGTTAAAATTATTGGAAGCATTTCCTCTTTCAATTTGATCAGATAATTGAATCTGAACTAAACTATGCACTCTTAATTATACTTAAGAGTCGGTGCAGCACACATTCTTAATTCTGTCTGATGCGACAGGGGCTGATCCAGTTTTGTTTCGTTTTTTCATTGCTGGACATGGAATGATTTTCATGAAGTCTTGATAGGCCTATGTCACGAAGAAATTGAAGACCGGAAGTACGTCTTTTAGTAGGGATACGGCTCTTCTGGTTAGCCTTTTACAATGACGGAGTCTGATAGATACCGCTGGACCAAATTGCTCCGCAACCGGCCTGAAGTCACATATGACGACGTGGTTCGGATGGTAAATGAAAACTCTCAAGTGGAAACAATATGGTATTGGCTTTAAGTCTATTCCGACCACTTTCCAAGTCGTAGATGCTCTCCTTTTCAAAATGCAAACGAAAGTGCTGCCCCGGAGAATATTTAAAGAAGGCCCCTCATCCCTCCTTATTATCCTAAACCAAGACTTGCGGAGTGATTCGTCCTTCGGGAAAGCGTGAAAGCGTAGGTATGGCTGTCTACGCCCTGATGCAGAGCAAACCGGTACACTACAACAACAGCTGCGGGTGTAGCCTGCCATTGTTGTTATAGCTCTAGCCGTTCGCCAGTAAGGTAAACGTTTCTATGGTAACAGCAAGTTGGACCAATCAGCAGACGTTGCTGCTATGCTTAGGATTGTGGGTAATGTGTGGTTTAGACATTATGGCTGATAATCTAAATCCTTATCAAGAAGTACTGTTGACCGAAAGTTTTGAATCCCTACTCCGCGTTCCACAAGCAGGAAGTGTGACATAGGCCTATTAATCGAAAACAGCTCTAATGAACATTGTGATTAGGGTGGACATTTCTATTACACCAATAAGGAGGACACTCTGCATAATTCAGTAAAGCTAGCATAAAAACATCTCAAGTTACGACTGTAACCCTGGTTCCCTGAGAAGGGGAACGAGACGTGGCATCAGGGAGTCCATGTTATGGGGAATGTGTTTGTGTGACCAGTGTCTGAACACGTGTACCAAACACCCCAGCTATTGGCTGACGGCAGTCTTTCATGTCACAAGCGTCCGTGAGTATAAGTTAAAAAAGTTAACTTATAAGAGTATAAGAGTATAAAGTTAACTTAAACATAGCATATTTAAAATAATTTATTATTTATATAATTGGATAAAGTATAAAATAGTGATTATCTTAAAAGAGGGATACATTTGCTTCAGGCTCATGGCTGCGGCAGTAGGCGGACATGATATTTAAAAACCTCCATCTGTGAGAGAATGATCAAGTTACTCATTAGCATTCAGAATTTGTATTAAATATTATTATAATTATTATTTTTCTACTTTCCGCAACACTATTAGGAGGATAGTCTTTATGAGGTTGTGACACCCCGATGAAAACCAATGTTAAGAAAGCATAAAATATTTCAGTGCTCACTTTTTGAGGCACTTTGCCGTTTAGACAAATCATTTTTATAAAGTGTGGGTGTCATACAGACATCTGCACTTATTTTATCCAGGGATTCATTTGTCTGCACTTCTCCAGGCTGCTGACTGGATGTGTCCATCTGTAAGGCCAGCTCAGAGTTGGTAGAGGTTGTGGTTTTGTGTGCTTGGGATGAATCCTGGAGCTCTTCCACAGCGTCTCTGATCCTGCCCAGGTCCTCTAATGGAGACCCAGCCGGGGACTCACTCACAGGACTCAAAGCATCTATTGGATGTTCCCCTGAAATGTCCTTATCAAATGAGAAGCCATATTTGCCATGTAGAAATCTCTGCTCACAGTCCCCATTGATTATTGTCATTACTGAACCTCTTTGTTTCTTTGGGGCGTCAGCCTCATCTCTGTAGCACATGATATGATTGACACCGTTGGGTGTTCCTTCATTGATTTTTTCTTCAGAGTTGCTCAGTGAAGGTGGGATGACATGGATGAGAAGTTCCCTTTGATGGCTGTCCATGGGGTCACCTGGCGAAATCGACTCATCCAGCTCTACCATCTCGTCTTCAAAGCCACTTTCATTGACTTCATTCAGCTCGAGTCGGCCCGCTAAAGTGCTGTCTTGATCTACAAACATCAAACCAGCAGCAGCACCATCCGAACCCGGTTGCATCATCTCATCTAACTCTGCTGTCCCATGATACTGTTCACCTCTAAAGAAGACTTCTTCTGGACTCTCATCTGACCTGAATGGATAGAATGGGTTTTTGATTGTGCTGTAAGCCTTACATTTGGGATTAAATGAGTCAGGACCAGTTGTAGAGCTTGAGCTTGGTCTATAGCTGCTGCTACTGGAAGATTTGGGGCTCCCCAGTGGACGAAGTCTTTCGTCTTCGAGGGAGAATCTCCCCCTCCTCTCTGCTTGAGAGGGAAGGGACTGCATGAAAAATGAAGACAGTGTGCCTGAAGAAAATGACTCTCTGTATGAGGGAATGCTGTCTCTGGCCTGACTCATATGATACGGCAGTCCTGGGTAAGTCTTTCGTCTTTTGGGTGGTATGTCCATGTAGCCTGGAGGACGCGTTTGGGTTTCTAGGATGGCAATGCTGTTATTGCGCAAACGAGTCTTCCTTTCATGATTGGCGATGAAGTTTTTAGTGAAGGAAGATCTATTCATCGAAACTCTGGGATTCATGAATAAATGTTCCCGAGGACTCAAGTTGGAAAGGTGTTCACAGCACCTGTTGTCCGCATCCAGTGTATTCTTGCATATACACGCTTTGCACAAGGTAACCTCAGATGCTGTCTGTGTGAATTTAGTGTTGTCATGGTCAATGAATTGTTCTTTGGGACTGATTTGACACGATGCAACATTTTCTGCAAGAAAATCCATTGCACTGACCTTCTTATCAGAAAACTCATCAGGGGGAGGGATATCCCATAATGCGTCGTTACTGAGACTGGTAGGCAGCGGCAGCGGTCTCTGACGTTGCCAGAAATCAGATGGTGAGGAACAACAGGAAGATCCATCAACCAGTGTGAAATCAGTGTCAGTCTGGCCACCTGCGTTACCCCAACCAAAGTTATTTTTACAACAGCTTTTACGACAGTCCACTTCTTCGGGCTCGTCCCTTGAGCAATGACTGTCAGAAGTGCGTGTTTCCTCAGCATTTAGCTCTGCAATGCTAATCTTATAGATCACATTCTCACTGACATTTAATTTGTAATCTGCTCCAAGTTGGTTCCATGAATAGACTGTTGGATTTCTTGAATTTTGGTGTTTTTCAGTTTGGCTTCTAAAATGGGTCTCTTCCATTTTGTCTTTGCGTTTTTGAAGAACAATAGTTGTCTTGATATTTGAATCATCTGTCGTCACTACTTCACTGATCTCAAGCCTCATATTTGGGGTCATGCCCTTGACCTTAGTGGTTGTGACTGCAATCACACTACTAACTGATCCTCTTACAGAAGCCTCATGGCATCGTTCAAACACAACTCTGGGAGAAGTCAGTCCAAAATTATCAAAGGTCACAGAATGTGTTATTTTTAACCCTGGATCTCTGTCCACGGGTTCCAAGTTTGACGTTTGTCTGTCTTTTTTCTCTTTTTCCTGGAAAAAATCTTCACAACTCCCTGGTCCGTTTTCTTTCTCCGTGGTTGGAGTCTCGGACTCTTTCTCATCTTCAGACTCTGACAATATAAGCTCTTTACAGAAAGAGTCAGTTTCTCCTTTCTCTGCAGCTTCCTCCCCACGAACCTCAGTGTCCACCATAGTGTGCTTTTGAAAGTTATATGGAGATATGCATTCTGTAGAAAAAAGAAAAGAGGCTTAGATGCATGACATTGCACATGCATTTCTTGATATCTTATTTGTAACGCAATCCTTTTAAAGGAAAAGTCACGTTAATATTACAGTAGTAATCATAAAGTAACTTAAAGTCACTATGAAATCAAAATGGACTATTCTTATATTTTTTATGGAATATTGCAGTATTTATTATAAATGATTTATCCAAACACATCTCTCATCTTCTCTGATGATGTGTTTACTGGTGCGAGGGCTGGGCAACCTGTCACTCACATGATGAGATTCACCAATAGCAAACCACTGACCATCCAATCATTTCCCCATAGACAAAATCAAATATATATCAATGACGCCCTTCACCGAGCGTTTACACAGATACAGATGGGAATGTTTGAAAGCAGGACCGGTCTGCTGATAGACGCAGATGCTTGTGCTTTCGAACGCTCCCGCACCTGTTTTTTCAAACTCTTTCAAACACTTCCGTTTGCTCTCAAACGCGTTGATCATTGTAGCCAATCACAGACATATCCGATGAGCGCATGAACACAAAGGCCAATCAGAGGCGTTTCCGATTCAACAGCGCTCAAAGCGTCACAATTTTTTTATTTCAGTACCGACTTGGTGCCGCGAATTTTAGACAACTCTAACTCCGATATATGTTTAATAATATTGTTTTTATCGTTTATCAGCTGGAAAAATCAACATTATAATTTCTCTGTGCCATTATCGTGATAGTTGTGGTTTGAACTCTGTGGTATGAACTATATCTTTATTATTGTAGTTGTAACAGTATAATATTGTGAACAATATTCTAAATAAAAAATTTGGTAAAAATAAAAGTTGGTGCATTTACTTGCATTTTAGAGATTTTTTCCATAGTACTTTTAAGGGTACCTATCACCCAGCAGAAATTATCATTATTATTTAATTGTAGCCTACATAGCATTTTTCCAAAGCACGTTTTTGTGACGCCGAGTGCTATATAAACAGGCCTAATCCGGCACCTGTTTGCAGGCTGTGCTGCAGGCATGGGTTAAGCGCAGTCAGACAGTGTTTAGAGGATTATTCTCCACACATGGCCTAGAAACCACATATAGATCAACACTCACGTTTACTGCTGCTGGAGCTCCTCCTCTTGCGACTGTTTCTCCTCTTCCTCCTACTCATTCTGCTGTGTGACGGGACATCTACAATCCTTTCAACTAAAACATAAAAAAAATAAGGGGCAATTTCATCATCTATGTTATTGTTTATTTACATATATATAGTAGTGTTCATTGTAAATTCTTATTCATTCATAAACTAATGACTATTAGTTTAGTAATTAGTTTATGAATGAATAAGAATTCACAACGAACACTAGTTAATCCAAACTAATGGTAATTTATATGACCTGAAATTGTAAAAATCTACTATTATATGTAGAAATCAACATTAAAAATGGCTAGATTAATAAATGCTTTAAAAATGATTACTTAATACATTAAATAATGTTAACAAATTGTTTTGAATACACTCTAAAAAAAAAAGGTTCTTCAGGGGTTCTTTGCGGTGGTTATGGTGCTATATAGCACCACTACCATTTAAAGAACCTGTTTGGTTCTTTAGGGGTTCTTCAGGGGTTCTCTGGGGTGGTTAAGGTGCTTTATGGCACCTATTATGGTTCTACATAGCACCATTTGACAAAGATAAGTGCTATATGGCACTTAAAGTGGTTCCCCTATGATTACAAGCCAATGAACCACTTTTAGTGCTATTTAGCACCATTTTTGTTTAGAGTGTATGGTATTGTATTCAGTAGTTTATTTTAAATGATCAGGTTACAAATTCATTTTTTTAAAGAACAAATATTCTGTGTGCTCTCTCAATTAATATAATCATAAAAGCTGTATGCATTAAACTCAGTCAACAAACAGACATTTCCCTGTTGGAACAGAACATCACTCCAGAAATGCAACATTAGTTCATAATTCAGGTACTTTAATTTCATTTTATTGATGGTCTGAATTAGTTTTTTTGTGGAAGACGGGAAATACCATGAGAGGTGTTATGTGTCTGCCTCACCAAATTTTGCAAGAGACAGCAAAGTCCTAACCTCGCTGTGACAAACACTATACCTCGAAAGAGAAACATCCAAACAAATATATATATTCTTACCTTAAGGAAGTCCAGTATGTTTCCACAGTGGTGTCTTTAGAGAAGTAATGATGAAAAGGTGGTATTTGCACAAACAGCAGAATTAGATATCAGGGCGCTGCTCCACTTCTTATTGTTCTATTCTTGACATAAAGCCCAGAAGGAGCTTAATTGATCTAATCCCAAGAAGCTCCTCAGACCCAACCCTGTATCAGTGTATGAAACTCCCTTCAGAAAGATAGATAGCCAACAACCTCTCTCTTTCTATTTTGTCTTAAACATTTATTTCTTTATTTAATTCATAAATAAATAAAATTAACAAATTAATCAATCAAAATTGAAATAATTCCACATTCACTTATCAAATAGGCCAATAAATAGACATATTGTCACATTGGGTGTTTGTTTGCTAAGTTTTGAGTTTGCTTTTGATCTGTTTCCCGTTCTGTGATTGTGTGTTAATTTGATCCATTTCACCTGTTGTCTTGTTAATTACTCGTTAGGTCATTTGCCCCAGCTGTGTGTCCTTTCCCTGATCTGTTCTGTGTATTTAAGCCCTGTGTTTCAGTCTGTCCCTTGTCTGCTGTTGTTATAGGTGAGGTTGTTCTGTTTCTTGTTTAGAGGATTTGGTTTCTTTTATGAAAACAAAGTTAAGCTGCTGTAAGGAGATCTTGGATCCTTCCCTGTGTGCGACAGAAACGACAAACCTACATTGGATCTAGCAGCAGTAAAAGTGGTCACAATGTGTCCAGAAAGTGAGATCCCTGAGCCAACCTAGTGAGTCTCCAGCCAGTAGGTCGCCATGTCAGAGTCTCCAGCCAACACCTGATTCTTCGTCTCAAGATGCCCGCCATTCCTAATTCCTGTCTCGTCCCAGGACGGCCGCCGCCGTTCCAGAGTCTCGCCCCAGGACGGCCGCCGCCGTTCCAGAGTCTCGCCCCAGGACGGCCGCCGCCGTTCCAGAGTCTCGCCCCAGGACGGCCGCCGCCGTTCCAGAGTCTCGCCCCAGGACGGCCGCCGCCGTTCCAGAGTCTCGCCCCAGGACGGCCGCCGCCGTTCCAGAGTCTCGCCCCAGGACGGCCGCCGCCGTTCCAGAGTCTCGCCCCAGGACGGCCGCCGCCGTTCCAGAGTCTCGCCCCAGGACGGCCGCCGCCGTTCCAGAGTCTCGCCCCAGGACGGCCGCCGCCGTTCCAGAGTCTCGCCCCAGGACGGCCGCCGCCGTTCCAGAGTCTCGCCCCAGGACGGCCGCCGCCGTTCCAGAGTCTCGTCCCAGGACGGCCGCCGCCGTTCCAGAGTCTCGCCCCAGGACGGCCGCCACCACTTACACGACACCGTTCTAAAAAACACTTAATGCGTTCCGGGCCGCTCATTTGCACAAAACAGTGCCTGTTGGCTCCAGAACGCAAACCTTGAAATAGGTTCCGGTGCAGTCCTTGAAAAATATTGACTTACAAAAAAAAAAAAAAAAATCTCTGTGCGAACTTCAAAACCTCAACCTTGTGAAAACACTGATGGCGTGCAAATGTTTATTATGTGTTTAGTCTATAGGTAGCCTATGTGCGTTTGTGTGTGTATATGTCAGCAGGCTTGTAGTCTTTCTTTACAAATTGACCTCAACAAATTACTTGTCTGGCCTTAATTTATAATACAGAATTATTTATTGCTTTTGCGTAACCATGTGAACTAGAATTATTTTGACCGTTTTATGTGTACAGAGGTAAAGGGAAGGAGGCCTTCACAGGGGAGGGACTAGTTGACACTTCAGGACTGCATTGTCGTCACGTCCAGGCGCAGGTCATCAGATCTGGGATTTATGGGAAGTGTTCCCAGTTTCAGCTGACCTAATCTATGCAGCCTAACATTGAATTATATAAGTCTATAATGTATTATGTGTATGCTAGGTCAAAGAGATGTGTTTTTTTAGACTAGATTTGAACTGACAGCGTGTGTCTGCTTCCCGGACAATGTTAGGAAGACTGTTCCAAAATTTTGGTGCTAATTAGGAAAAGGATCTATCGCCAGCAGTCGATTTTGATATTCTAGGTATTATTAACTGGCCGGAATTTTGAGATCTCCATAGACGTGAAGGACTATAATGTCTTAAGAGCTTGCTCAAGTACTGTGGAGCTAAACCATTTAGTTCTTTGTAAGTAATCAGCAATATTTTAAAATGTATACAATGTTTAAGATGTTTAATAGGGAGTCAATGCAGTGTTGACAGAACCGGGCTAATATGATCATACTTCCTGGTTCTGGTAAGAACTCGAGCTGCTGCATTTTGGACCAGCTGTAGTTTGTTTATTAAGTGGGCAGGGCAACCACCCATAATAGCATTACACTAATCTAGCCTTGATGTCATGAACGTATTAACTTATTGTTCTGCGTTTGTCATTGAGAGAAAATTACGTAATTTAGATATATTTTTAAGATGGAAAAATTTGGTTTTACAGATACTAGAAACGTGACTTTCAAATGAAAGATTGGTATCAAAGAGCACACCCAGGTTCCTAACCGACTACGCAGACTTGACAGAGCAGCCATCAAGTGTTAGACAGTTTTCTAGGTTATTACGTGTGGAAGTTTTTTGTCCAATAATTAGAATATATATATATATATATATATATATATATATATATATATATATATATATATATATATATATATATATATATATATATATATATATATATATATATATATATATATATATATATATATATACCAATATATTGTATATACCAATAATTCGTTTTTTTTAATACCAGCTATGCATTCCATTAATTTTGTGAATTGGTAAGTTTTGTCAGGACACAAAGAAATATAGAGCTGAGTATCATCAGCATAACAGTAAAAAAGAATGCCATGCTTCCTAATGATATCTCCTAATGGTAGCATGTACAGAGTGAACAGCAGCGGTCCTAGTACTGAGCCTTGTGGTACGCCATACTGAACTTGTGACCGCTAAGACATCTCTTCATTTACTGCTACAAACCGATAACGGTCAGATAAGTATGATTTAAAAAATGCTAATGCAATTACACTAATGCCAATATAATTTGAGTCTATTTAAAAGAATGTTGTGGTCAATCATATAAAATTGAGCACTAAGATTAATACTAGTAGAGACAACCACGATCGGATGATAAGAGCAAATCATTTGTGACTCTGATGACTCATCAGTGATGAGAGCTGTCTCGGTACTGTGGTATGGTCTAAATCCTGACTGTAAATCCTTGCAGATACCATTTCTTTCTAAAAAGAAACATAATTGTGAAGATACTGCCTTTTCTAGTATCTTTGACAGAAAAGGTAGATTGGAGATCGGCCTGTAATTGACTAATTCTGTTGGATCAAGTTGTATTTAACAAGCGGTTTGAAAGCCAGCTTAAAAGTTTTTGGTACGTATCCAAGAGACAAAGACGAATTAATGATATTAAGAAGAGGATCTATGACCTATGGAAGCATCTCTTTCAGTAGCTTAGTCTGTATAGGGTCTAACATGCATGTTGTCGATTTAGATGAATTAATGAGTTTTAACAGATCTTTCCTCTCCTATGGCAATGAATTGAAATTTTTTTTGTCAAGGAGACTACAATACACTGCCTGATGCGATACTGTAGTAGACAGTTTTTTTTCTCCCTGATATTATCACTCTTGTAACTGAAGAAGTTCATGAAGTCATTATTGCTGTGCTGCTTGGAAACGTCTGGGGTTGAAGCTTTATTTTTCGTTAATTTAGCCAGTTTCAAATAAATGCCTAGGGTTTTGTTTATTTTCTTTTTAATAGGAAAAATAAGCAGAAAAGAATAGGGTTTTTTTCTTCCAGTTACGCTCCATTTTTCTGGCAACTCTCTTAAGGGCCTGACTGTGCTCGTTGTACCACGGCGTTAGACTATTTTCTTTAATCTTCTTTAAGTGCAAAGGAGCAACTGTGTCTAAAGTGCTGGAAAAGAGTCAAAAGTTTCTGTCGCAATATTGAGTTTTAAGCTATCTGTGATTCTGAGGAGATGAAACTGAATATTGGAAAGGAATGAAAAGGAATATTGTTAATAAAGCAATCTTTAGTGGCAGAAGTGATAGGTCTAACATATTTGTAACACTTAAAGGGTTAGTTCACCCAAAAATGAAAATTCTGTCAGTAATTACTCACCCTCATGTTGTTCCAACCCCGTAATACTTTCGTTCATCTTCGGAACACGAATTAAGATATTTTTGATTAAATCTGTGAGCTGGATCACTCCTCCATAGGCTTCTAAGGGATTGAAACTTGTTCCCCCGAAATGTTATTAAAGACATCGTTAAAATAGTCCAAGTGACTACAGTGGCTCAATCTTCAGTTTATCAAGCGACGAGAATACTTTTTGTGCGCCAAAAAAAACTAAAATATCGACTTTATTCAACTATTCCTTTCCTTCTCGGTCGGCCTCGAGATAGTTCTCGTAGTAAAACTGCGTATCGCTTCTGTTGTGTACGTCACACGCATCACACACATGACCAGCGTCGGCCAATAGGGACCCTACGTGTGACGTAGCCCTACGCTATCACACTACGTTAACGGACTAGAGGCCAACAGAGATGGAAACGAATAGTTGAAATAAAGTCGTTATTTTTGTTTGTTTTTGCGCACAATAAGTATTCTCGTCGCTTGATAAACTTAAGATTGAGCCACTGTAGTCACTTGGACTATTTTAACGATGTCTTTAATAACTTTTCGGGGGGAACAAGTTTCAATCCCTTAGAAGCCTATGGAGGAGTGATCCAGCTCACAGATTTAATCAAAAATATCTTAATTCGTGTTCCGAAGATGAACAAAAGTATTACGGGGTTGGAACAACATGAGGGTGAGTAATTACTGACAGAATTTTCATTTTTGGGTGAACTAACCCTTTAAGTCGGCTTTGCAGCCTTGGCTAAATGAAGTATACACAATACTAGATAATGATCTGCGATGTCAATCACTCTGCTGCAGAATTTCAATGGCATTAACATTGATTCCATGTGATAATGTTAGATCTAGAGTATGATTACGACAATGAGTAGGTCCTGACATGCGTTGTCTAACTCCAATAGAACTCAGAATGTCTTTAAATTCTAATGCATCTTTTTCGTTATCTACATGCATATTAAAATCACCAACAATTAGGACTCTATCTGCAGCCAGTACGAACTCGGATAGAAAGTCAGCAAATTCCTTGATAAAGTCTGTATGGTGCCCTGGTGGCCTGTATACAGTAGCCAGTACAAATCTCAAATGTTATTTATCATTTCCACTAGATGGTGTTACATTAAGCACAAACACTTCAAAGAATTATATTTGAAACAAGACTTCTCAGTAATTCTGAAGATATTACTGTAAATTACAACACCTCCCCCTTTGCTTTTCAGACGAGGCTCCTGTTTATAACAGTTATCTTGGGGGCTGGACTCATTTAAAGTAATGTAATCGTTTGGTTTTAGCCAGGTTTCTTTCAAACACAGCACATCTAGATTATAATCTGAAATCATATCATTAGCAACAAGTGCTTTTGAAGTAGGGGATTGAATATTCAGCAACCAAAGCTTTATCATTTGTTCATCTGTGTTATATCTGTTTTTTATTTGTTGAACATCAATTACATTTTTACCCTTAAATGGGTTTGGGAGTTTTGTTTCCTAATTCGGGAACAGACACATTCTCTATATAATGATATCTATGTGAAAGAGTCTTTATGTGATGGGATTTATCTGACCTCAGTGACGTGAGACAGCTGGCAGACGGTCGGTTTAGCCAGTCTGTCTGCATCCTGACCTGAGCCCCAGATTGTCATGTTTGATCTAAGACTATATGCCATATTACTAGAGAGAAGAGCAGCACCATCCCAGGTGAGATGAATACCACTTTTCATCAGGTCTGCCCCAAAAACTTTTCCAATTGTCTATGAATTCTATATTTTTCCAGAGAAAAGCGCAGCACCATCCCAGGTGGGATGAATACCTCTTTTCGTCAGGTCTGCCCCAAAAACTTGTCTATGAATTCTATATTATTTTTCCAGAGAGGACTCAAGTCCCCATCAAGGAGAGTTCAGAGAGGACTCCAGTCCCCTCCCCGTCCAGAAGAGTTCAGAGAGGACTCCGTCAGAGAAGACTCCAGTCCCAGTCCCGAAGAGTCCAGAGAGGACTCCGTCAGAGGGGACTCCATTCCCAGTCCAGGAGAGGTCAGAGAGGACTCCAGTCCCTGTCCAGGAGAGGCCAGAGAGGACTCCAGTCCCCGTCCAGAAGAGTCCAGAGAGGACTCCGTCAGAGAGGACTCCAGTTCCAGTCCAGGAGAGGCCAGAGAGGACTCCGTCAGAGAGGACTCCAGTCCCTGTCCAGAAGAGTTCAGAGAGGACTCCAGTCCCTGTCCAGAAGAGTTCAGAGAGGACTCTGTCAGAGAGGACTCCAGTCCCCATCCAGGAAAGGTCAGAGAGGACTCCGTCAGAGATGACTCCAGTCCCAGTCCAGGAGAGGTCAGAGAGGACTCTAGTCCCCGTCCAGAAGAGTCCAGAGAGGACTCCGTCAGAGAGGACTCCAGTCCCCGTCCAGGAAAGGTCAGAGAGGACTCCAGTCCTCGTCCAGGAGTGTGCAGAGAGGACTCTATCAGAGAGGACTCCAGTACCAGTCCAGGAGAGGTCAGAGAGGACTCCAGTCCCCGTCCAAAAGAGTCCAGAGAGAACTCCATCAGAGAGGACTCAAGTCCCAGTCCAGGAGAGGTCAGAGAGGACTCCAGTCCCCGTCCAGAAGATGTCAGAGAGGAAACCAGTCCCCGTCCAGAAGAGTCTAGAGAGGACTCCGTCAGAGAGGACTCCAGTCCAGGAGAGGTCAGAGAGGACTCCCCATCCAAAAGAGTTCAGAGAGGACTCCGTCAGAGAGGACTCCAGTCCCCATCCAGGAAAGGTCAGAGAGGACTCCAGTCCCCATCCAGGAGAGTCCAGAGAGGACTCCAGTCCCCGTCCAGGAGAGTTCAGAGAGGACTCTTGCCTTTGGCTTGCTCAGTTGGGGATATTCAAATTAATTAACCAATCATTAATACCACTGATCAGCTCTACCAAACGTGGATGTTTTTTCCACTAAGAAACGAACATTATGTTGTTTTGATTGATACTGTGAAGCTGCTTTGATACAATCTATATTGTGAAAAACGCTATATAAATATACTTGACTTGACTTGACTCCAGTCCTCGTCCAGGAGTGTCCAGAGAAGGCTCTGTCAGAGAGGACTCCAGTCCCCGTCCAGGAGAGTCCAGAGAGGACTCCAGTCCCCGTCCAGGAGAGTTCAGAGAGGACTCTTGCCTTTTGGCTTGCTCAGTTGGGGATATTCAAATTAATTAACCAATCATTAATACCACTGATCAGCTCTACCAAACGTGGATGTTTTTTCCACTAAGAAACGAACATTGTTGTGTTGTTTTGATTGATACTGTGAAGCTGCTTTGATACAATCTATATTGTGAAAAACGCTTTATAAATATACTTGACTTGACTTGACTCCAGTCCTCGTCCAGGAGTGTCCAGAGAAGGCTCTGTCAGAGAGGACTCCAGTCCCAGTCCAGGAGAGGTCAGAGAGGACACCAGTCCCTGTCCAAAAGAGTCCAGAGAGGACTCCGTCAGAGAGGACCTCAGTCCCAGTCAAGGAGAGGTCAGAGAGAACTCCAGTCGCAGTCCAGGAGAAGTCAGAGCAGTGTTAATTTCATTAACGAAAATTATGACGAAAAATGTCCGTTGACGACCTTTTTTCCCCTGACTAAGACAAGACGATGAGAGACGACACCCACATCATTAAACGATAACTGTGACTATATCAACACATGCAATGTCATTGACGAAAAAAGACGAGACTGATGGGTTAAAAAAATAACTTAACCACTTGTTTTTGTCGAATAAAGGAGAAGACAACACATTACAGACTGTGTTTGCGAGCATTCATGCTTACGGTTGCCAGATTTCAATAATTTAGAGGAGGGGATAAGCCAAAATAAAGGCTTATTAGATTGGTTTTGTCAACATAAAACTATAATAGAAATGCAGATTCCATAGAATTAAAGCAAAATGCTGTAAAATGAATACTACCTGTTGCAAAATTGTCTGATTTCTTTAATAAAATATTTTTGTAAACTCCAGATAATAGCTCACCCCAGGATTACTATTTAATAGCAAATACGTTGAAGATTAGAGGACAGGCTGTCAATTAATTAAGTGATAAGCTGTTTATAAGCTGTTTTACGAGTTCACAGTTACAAAATAATCAGATAGAGTAGGTGTATAGGCTTGCCGAAGTGCAGAGTGATGTCATCAAAATCAATGTCCATATTTGAATGATTTGAATGCTTATATCTTCTAAATGTGAATTTTGTCATTGTTTTGGAGCACACTTGCTTATAAATAACAGTAAGACAAACATATTCATAGTAAAAGCCAAAAATCGATTTTGATTTCATTGTGTCACGGTTCATTGATTCATTGATTCCTTCTCGCGCTGTGTTTGTGCGTGAGTAGGGGCGTGGTCGTTGATCAGCCACTGATTGTCATCAGCGCCAGCTGATTCTGATCAGCGATCTCTATTTATACCTTGGTCTTTCGTCTTGTGTTTGTCAGATTGTTGTTGGATGTATCCCTGTACTGTCTGGTCTTCGTTTGATGTGCCCGTTCCTGTTTGGAGTCCTGTTGAGTTCCTGTCTGCCTGCTGTTGTGTCGAGTTCCTGTCTACCTGCCGTCCTCGGAGGTTTCTGTTCCATCTCATCACTTCACGGACTCTGGGAATATTATCTTCACTTCACGGATCATCGGGTGCCAGTCTCATCACATCACGGGCTGTCGGGTTGCTCATCTGCTCCCTGCGCGACCATTGAGCTCTGGACTGTGTCTTCTCTTCACCATCATATCTGTGCATATAATAAATCTGGTTTTCTGCATTTTGCATCTTCTGTCATCATTACAGCGTCACACATTGGGACTTTAAGGGACAGCAGCCTAATTAGCCTACTGCTGTCTTAGTCCTTAAAGGGATAGTTGAAAAATGAAGAATTGCTGCCAATTTCACCCTCAGGTTATCCAAAATGTAATGTCTTTTGACAGAAAAGTCTTTGTCTTTTTTTTTTTTTCTTCAGTAGAAATGTAAAGAGGTTTTTGGCTGAAACCGTGGTCCTCTGTGATATAATGACAATCATATAATGCAAGTCAATTGTTAGCATCACTTATACAGGCAAACCAAAATAAATGTTTTCAGAGATTCTGAGGTATATGATAGACACTTTACTCTCCAATGAGGCCACGGGAGAGGATTTGTGAATAGCGGTGACACAACACACCTGATGCTGGTAGTTAACATAATAATGACAACACGGAGGATGCAGTACGTCCGGATTACATTCATACTACACTCAGTCAATATAGAACATATTATTATAACATATTTAAAATAAGTACACACTCAAGAGAGTATGTGATTTCGGACACAGCTAGTCATGTGTTTCCCTTTCTCCTCATGTGATCATGTCCTGCACGGCACGGATGCACTGGCACACAGCTGGCCCCGGGGCCTCCGCAAATACGCAGTACCCCCAGTGAGCCTACTTGCGCAGACACTGTGCAAAGTCAGGGATGACGAGGAGCAGGTCCCTCAGGTGGCTCCCTATAGGCCCACCCGGACTTGGTTCCCAGAACTCATGCTCCTCGTGGCAGTCCCTCCCTGGCCCATTCCTCTGAGGAAGGGGAACCCTATGGCACCCACGTCCAGACCTCTGGAAACTCCATGTCTGGTCCTTGGATGGGACACGGAGCTTATAGGTGACTTATCCCCAGAGGTACTTAACACCATCACTTCAGCACCGGCGCCATCCACGAGACATGTTTACGCCCTGAAGTGGAACCTGTTCGTCGAGTGGTGTTCTTCTTGCCGAGAAAACCCCCGAAGATGTTTGATAGGGTCTGTGCTTTCCTTCTTGCAACAAGGGTTGGAGTGAAGGCTGTCTCCCTCCACCCTCAAAGTACATGCTATTTCAGCTTATCACGACGACATAAATGGCAAAACAGTTGGATAGCACGACCTAGTTGTCAGGTTCCTTAGGGGGGCGAGACGATTAAATCCTCCTCGACCCTCCTTCATACCCTCTTGGGACCTTTTCCTGGTGCTTCAAGCACTCCAGGATGCTTCCTTTGAGCCTCTGCAGACTCTACGGACCTAAAGCTTCTTTACATGAAGACTCTGCTGCTGATTGCACTGACCTCTCTCAAGAGGGTAGGGGACCTGCAGGCATTTCGGTCGACGAAAGGTGTCTAGAGTTCGGGCTGGGTGACAACCACGTAGTACTAAGACCCCGGCCTGGCTACGTGCCCAAGGTTCCTACCACTCCCTTCAGGGACCAGGTAGTGAACCTGCAAGCGCTGCCTTTGGAATAGGCAGACCCAGCCCTGGCTTTGCTTTGTCCCATTCGTGCTCTGCGTATGTATGTGGACAGAACTCAAAGTGTCAAGACCTCAGACCAGCTCCTTCCTCAGAAGGGAAAGGCTGTCTCCAAGCAGAGGATGGCCCACTGGATAGTGGATGCCATCTAAGCACAAGGCGTGTCCTGCCCGCTCAGTTTGCATGCACACTCCACAAGAGGAGTTGCATCCTCCTGGGCGCTGGCACGTGGCTCCTCGTTAACAGATATCTGTAGAGCTGCGGGCTGGGCAACACCTAACACGTTCACTAGATACTATAGCTTACGTGTAGAGCCGGTCTAATCCCGTGTTCTCACCCTAGACGGGTAGAAGCACATAGAGGCCCGGCTCTGTCGGCTTGCTGCACCCTACTGTGCACCCTTATTACTCCAGAGTAAAGCCTGTTGAAAAACCCCTCCTCCAAAACCCCTCGGCTCGGACATGGCTGAGCGTCTGGTGCCAGGCGAATCCTCGCAAACCGGATCTGGGCTGGGTTCCATATGTGTGACCCTACGTGGATCCCATATGTGTATATTCTCCACGGCTGCTCCTAACGGAAGCCTGTGTCTTTCCCTTGGGCTAAGTCACCCACTATCTCATATGTGGTACAGCCTTCGAGCTAGTCCATATACATTCACCACATAACTCCTTGAAGTAAGTGGCTTCCACAGCGTTCTCCTTCCTAACTAAAGGGGACGCTTTCCCAGTGTTATCCAATAATCTCTCTGTATGGGTTATCTCGGAAACGACAGTGACAGGTACATTCTGTGTAAGCCTCCTCCTATCGTCCTTCCAGGCAAGAAGGTGTAGAGGCTTGCACAGGGCGCTGGATGGGGTGCAGCAGCTGTGGCGCTTTGGTAAGGATTCCTATCGGTCGGTCACAACATGCGTCATAGTGACCGACTGATAGGGAACGTCTCGGTTACATATGGTACTAAGGGAACGGAGATGTATGTCCCGTCGCCACATCTTCCAGGCTTGGCTTGGCTCTTCAGCAAAAAACTGAAGTGCAATCACACCAGCTGCCCGTTATATACATGTGCTGCGAGGCTGAGCAGCTGATGCCAATGATTGCACGCCAATGTGCATTGGCTTGTTTAGTTTCACTCGAAGTTGATTGGCCTCTCTAGCGAGATTCCTATTGGTCGGTCACGACATACGTCTCCGTTCCCTCCTTCAGGGAACGAGGGTTACCATATGTAACCGAGACATTACCAGGGTTCTCAAGTCTCATGCATTACCCCTGAGACACACGCAATTCAACCAGTTCACACAACACACAGAAGTTGACGGAACATTCTCAGTCACCGTATGTTCGTTACTAGGTAACCAACAACATCGCGCGAACACACATCGTGACGGAGAAGGTAAGTTGGAAGAAAGCTCGTCTAACATTTTTAGGCTAGAACATTTAATATATAGCTCATCGTATACATTATTATTGATGCAGTCAAAAACTCTACAACTACTTTGCAACCAGGCCAGAAGCTTTGGCTCAGTTTGGCTAGCTTACGTTATCTGAAACTAAGGGAAATGTTAGTGGGTTTAGGAAGGAATGAAGATGTATTTCTTCATTTTATTTTAAATATATCATATTCCATTAATAGTCTTTCTAGTTACATTAAGGCTACATGTATTAAAGCAGAGTGCTCTGGGTAATATTTTATATCCTGTCAAAACATACATTAATCATTGCCATTGCATTTGTATTTTTGTCATTTTTGTATATTTGTCATTTTGAAATATAACATTAAAGAGTATATTTGATTAAATGAATTGCTCTGTCATTTATCAGATTTACCAATTGTTATAATTTCAATTTGTGCTGGTTAATTATGAACAATGGGTAAAATTGGGGGGCGGGGCTCCATTAGGGCTCCTCCCCTAACCGCATGTGATCTCACTCCAAGCTTTTGATAAAACTTGAGAACCCTGCGTTACTTAGCTAGCAGAATTTCTAAAGTGGACTATCAAAATAATCTAAAATGGAGCCATTCTCTTGTCAGATTTTATGTCATCTGATGTCATTGTTGCTAGTTTTTGTTGTTTATAATGACAGCATGTTTTAGTCAGATGAATGGTGTATTGTGCTGGTGGTGCTCATCATCATGAGAGAGCTTGATGCTGGTTAAGTGCTGGCAGGTGCTCCATTATACTGTTAGGACACTTGACTTGCCGATAATGAGCCTCGCAGGCTTTATTACTCTGACGTGTCTAAATAGCACAGAAATTCTTCCCCCGTGCACCTTCCCCCACACACACACCAGCATCATTTCTGCCCAGAGTCAATCCATTCATCAGCGGTATGAATAGATACACGCATAAACGTGACAGCTGCTAGAATGATCTTCACACAATTGTTTGAATACAAAAGGAGCCGAAATTTCTATTACAACCCTTAAAATGTTCTTTCATGTGAAAATGATGGATTCATTTTCTAGTTAAATTCTTAAATAACTTTCAAAGACATTCGATCAAATGCATAATATTATTTATTCTTGTGACCTAAAATACAATCATATAAACTTGTAGGCACACATGATGTCTATACAGGCATTTCATCAAAACAATATAACAATTTTTATATCAGAACTCCTACTGTATAACAGAAACCCACTGTAAGCTTTGGGTCTTAGCAATTCCTGTACCCGTGATACACATTTTCACTAGCTACATTTGCACAAATTCTGCTATTCAAGTTAAATATCACATTTGATAAAGCTCTCCAGTACTCTACTACAGAAAATATGCAGCTGTTTACTTCACTCTAACCAGACAAGTGAGTTTCTTCTTGTAACAAATATAATATAGCACTTGAACTTGATTAATAACTCACTGTACAAGAGCTGTCATGCTAAAATACATAATTAGAAAAACTATCCTCTCAAAAGCACATGTTGATATTTCACTAAATGATAGATCATGTTAGTTCGCTTGAAAACCACTGCCAACTGTAACTTTGTCAGCAATTAATATTATTATGTTTACCGTGTTCAAAAATGAATCTGCCAATACGTTTTACGATTAGTTAATGTGACTGTGTTGTAGCTGATCTTTCCTTTCATACTACAATATCTCTTCATACAAATACTGTATATTACTGGGAAAATAGTCAACTCTGTGTTTGGAAGAGCACATTTATAAACTCATTACTAAAAAGAAATCCTAAAAACCCTAAAAATAAAAAATAAAGCTTTGATACAATCTAATCAAAGGTATATAATAAAACTATGACAGCCGTCCTTAAAACCTTGACAGTGAGTTGCACAACTAACACAGTAACAACCATTTAGCTTATTTTAGTTGATTACTACTGGCTGCATGCCTTGACATGTTACCATTCAGTTGATGAATGCGATCATGAACTGCCATATATATATATATATGACGTCTCTGTTATAAACACATTAATTTCGCCCAGCCTGTGCTGTAAGAGGCAGCTGTTCTCCACACAGCGGCTATAAAGCTAATGCGACTATTTAAATCGATCTCAGGAATAGCTAGTGGTTTTAAAACCCTTGTCCTGATTTTACTGCTTTTTGAAATGCTTATTGATTTAAAAAAGGTATTAGTACTGCCACTGGGTCCATTGGGTTAGCCTGGGGTTTTGTGGTCTAGAAGGGAATAAAACTGAGAGTTGCCAGGCACTGAATGTTGCTGTAAACTTTGATTACACCACAATCACATCTGTGACAAGCTGCAAAGTTATGTCATTACAAAATGTAAAATTAAAGGATTAGTTAACTTAAAAATTTAAATTTCCTGATAATTTACTCACCCCCACGTCATCCAAGATATTCATGTCTTTCTTTCTTCAGCCGAAAAGAAATGAAGGTTTTTGAGGAAAACATTCCAGGATGTTTCTCCATATAGTGAAATGTGAGTTTCAGTGCAGCTTCAAAGTCTCGACACAATCCAGCCGAGGAATAAGAGTCTTATCTAGACAAACCATCAGTCTTTTTCTAAAACAAAAAAATGATATATACTTTTTAACCACAAATGCTCGTCCTGCACGTCCACGACTTCACGCATTACGTAATCTCGTTGGAAAGGTGAGGCGGTGACCTGACGTATGTGGATGTAGGATAGGACGAAACACTCAATCTTGTTTTCTCCTTCAACGTCAAAATCATCCGACATCGTTGTTTTACCTTTTATTAATGTATGTTGTTTGTAAATGGCGTTTGACTTAGTCTTTGCACGTTGGTTTTGTAAACACTGGGTCGGTACTTCCGAGTGACCTTTCAACGTGATTACGTAATGTGTGGCGCATCGCTGAGCTAGTGCAAGTCGAGCATTTGTGGTTAAAGTATATAAATGCTTATTTTTTTTGAAAATTACAGATGTTTGTCTAGATAAGACTATTATTTCTCGGCTGGGATCGTGTCGAGACTTTGAAGCTGTACTGAAACTGACATTTGGACCTTCAACCCGTTGGACCCCATTGAAGTCACAATATGGAGAAAAATCGTCTAGGCATTTCTCTACAGAGCCCCTAAAGGAACATGATGGAGGAAAAATTATGAGATGGAGGAAACATGATTTGTCAATGCTTTTGCGTTCTCTCGGAAACGGTTTGCCTTCCCCTGAGAAACGTTGCGTTCCCTCTGTGCATTCCACCAAGAAACTCAAAAAGAGAAATGAGAAAGAGCTCGAAATGTTTTGCGAGTGAATGCAAAGTTTCTCAATTAAACACAACCATTTGAGAAGCATTGACTTATTATTTGTCCTCCCATCTCATGTTTTTTTTCCACCACCATGTCCCTTTAGGGACTCTGTATTTCTCTAAAGAAAATAAAGTAAAAGAAGTAAAGAATGTATATTTTGCTCACTCTTTTGCATAATTGCATATAATGTTAGTGGATGGGATGTTTGTCACATAATGTTTGTCATTTTGGACATTACCCCTTTTACTTAATATGGAAAAGAGTGCCCATTCTTTAAAAAAAAAAGTAACATTGTGTTCCACAGAAGAAATAAAGCCTTCATGGTTTACCACATTTTCATTTTTGGATGAACTCTTTCTTTAAGATATCCGAGTAAACAACAGTTGTCCCACTAAATCCTTGCTCCTCTTCCAATGTTCTTGTCTTCAGGTGTAAACAGTGCATTAACGCCATCAGCAAAATGCTTTAGTTTTCCAAACACACTTTGGTTTTTCACATGACCACACATTTGCCCTTAAGCTTCTCAGCTCGTTTTTGCTGCTTGCTCTTCTTGCCGTCGATCTGAAGGCTCACAGTCCTGCGTTTCTCCAAGTTCAGAAGCTCCTGAAACAGCTCCTTGACGTTGTGATTGGTCTTGGCTGAGGTCTCCATGAAGGCACACTTCCACCTCTTGGCCGTGGCCTCTCCGTCCCCGCTCTCCACTTCACGGCTGTTCAGCTCGTCGTTCTTGTTTCCCACCAGCATGATCGGGATGTTCTCGATGTCTCCCTTAATCAGGCAGATCTGCTCAAAGATGGGCTTGAGCTCCTCCAGAGACTGTTTGCTGGAGATTGAGTAGACTAAGATGAATGCGTGGCCTTTAGTGATGGACAGGCGCTGCATGGCGGGGAACTGGTGGCTGCCGGTGGTGTCCGTGATCTGAAGCGTGCAGATGCTCTTGTCGCAGCTGATCACCTGCCTGTAGGTGTCCTCGACGGTGGGGATGTAGCTCTCGCGAAAGGTTCCCTTCACGAAGCGCAAGACCAGGGAGCTTTTGCCCACTCCACCGGCTCCAAACACAACCACCCGGTAATCGTTGCTTTGTTCTGGCATAGCGGCGCTCAAAAAGACCTGGATGGAGGCAAAGTGAAAGGAACGTTTATGACATACAAGCACCAGAAGTTTCATATCCCATCGACAACATTGTATTTGCATTATAAATCATGAAACGAGCCAAACATTATATTATAATATTATTATGATATTACATTATTTTAATTCTGTGAAGTCTGTTTTAAAACATGATTTCGGTAGCCTACGGAGAGCTTTGTACAATATATACATATACAAATATTTAAGTAGGGGTGTAACAATATATCGTGTCACAATGCATACAATACAAAAATGCATTAATATGTATTGTGGATAGTTGAAAATGAAAAGTGTCCTACATTATTTAAATATATCTAGTACAAGTGCATTATTTGTCTAAACAGTATTTTCAGCTCCAGAATCATGAATATTGTTATTCTGGTGTCATATTGTCCTGTGTTTTGGATTTCCAGCACCAAGTCCAAGCCTATTCATTTACACACACAATGTAACACCAAATTTAGCGTGTCAATCAACTGTACATTTTTGGTTAATCTTTTACCATCGGAATATCGCAATAAAGAGTTCAATATCGCGATATGTATCGAATCGTGCCATGAGGGTCTCGTTACACCCCTAATATAAAGTATTAAAAATACATGCAATTCGAAATCAAAGTAAACTCAGCTTTCTTATAATGAGAGTCAGTAGAGATACTGGCCAATGAGACCTCTGCCAGTCTGACTGTAGGTTTCCCTGATCAGTTCATCCAGCAAGCAGGGCGAATATCAAAGCCTCGATACAGGAGCAGCACATGCTCAGTGAGCACATGGATGTAAGCAAAAACTGGAAATAGCCTGTATGTGTGAATGCGTGTTTTATTTGACGGTAAACGGGTCGGGATGTGATGCGGCGCTGTTGGTGGAGGTGTAGGCAGAATGCGCAAAACAACACAGACCAACAGAAAACAGCACTAAACTGTGAGTACCACTATACTACACTACCGTTGATATTCCTTGTTATATAATAAATTATGTATAATAAATATGGTGTATTTTAAATAATAAATAATAGGCTACATAAACCGATTTTTTTAAATTCGCTGGTTAGATGCGCTTCAGAAACTCACCAAAAATGCTGATGTACAAAGGCGTAATTTTAAATCCCCGTTGTCATGTCGTGGTGGACGATGGAGATGATGGGATGTGGGTTGTTTTTCCTGAGGTCTGCGATCCCTCTAAAGGTCCATCTGAGGCATGACTGTGATGTTTACAGGGAGCGTGTGTTTCCTGAGTGTCTGCTGACTCTCTCCCTTCTCTCCCCGTGACGTCATCTGGGATTTCAGCCCGCTGCAAAACACACACGCAGCCCAGCCTCATATTCCTCATATTCCTCATATTCCTCATATTCATCACACCCTCCGTTTTATAGTGGGATATATATATACGTACATAGCCTACATACATACAATTCAGCTGTAGATGTACGTTAGGCTTTTGTGAAGATTAAAATTAGCATTTCACACTAAATGTTTGCCATTCGAGATGTAAACAGATAATGGCAGATTATTAGCCATTTGATCTTCATACTGAACTGTGAGCGGCTTTTTCTCCCCTTTTTTTAAATAATAACGTCCTCCCCAATGTGATACGCTAAATGTCAGTTTTACAATGTTTTTCATAGAGTTTCATACTCAAGTCAAGTCAAGTATATTTATATAGCGCTTTTCACAACATTGATTGCACCAAAGCAGCTTTACAGTATCAATCAAAACAACATAACAATGTTCGTTTATTAGTGGAAAAACATCCACGTTTGGTAGAGCTGATCAATGGTGTTAATGACTGGTTAATTAATTTGAATATCCCCAACTGAGCAAGCCAAAGGCAACAGTGGCAAGGAACCGAATAACTCCATCAAGTGACCCAATGGTGTCCTAAAACTCCCATCAGGTGACCCAATGGTGTCCTAAAACTCCATCAGGTGACCCAATGGTGTCCTAAAACTCCATCAGGTGACCCAATGGTGTCCTAAAACTCCATCAGGTGAGGTGACACAATGGAGAAAAAAAAACCTTAGGAGAACCCAGGCTCAGTCGGGGGCCAGTTCTCCTCTGGCGTTTATGAACTAGAGGCCGGATTTACAGTAACTGTAAGATAAAAATGTATATGAATGTCTCTAAACAGACTTTAAATGCGAACCTGTGATAAACGCTGATGGCGTTCACATGCGCATTAAGATTTGATTCTATAGTTATGTGCATTTGGATGTATGTGCACAGGTTTGTAATTCCATAAAACCATGCCTGAACAACATACTTGTCTTGTCTATAAATTTGATACAGAATTTTGTTTTATTTGATCACTTCGGGGTAGGTACTGTACGACTATGTTTGTTACAAAACACATTCTCAAACTATAAGCACATCTTTTCAAGCCTGGCATCAGTAATGTATAACAATAGAGCTGGGTCGGTTACTTACAAATTGTAATCAGTTACTGATTCCATTAAATTACATGATACATTTTAGTTAGTAACATAATCCATTAGGCTACATTACACATTTAATGTACGGTAATATAATCAGACTACTTTTGGATTACTTTTGGATTACTTTTGACCTAACTCATTTATCATACTGATTTGAATAGGATAATCTTGTACCAAATTGATATAAAAATACAAAGAGAAAGAAAATATTTTCCATTCTTTGTTACCAGCAACAAAAAAGTACATTAATTATTACATTATGTTAGAGTTTCCCTGGGGCTCATGAGTTTGATGAAAAGCTATTACAGTTTTTTACAATCGCTATGACAATTTTTTCAATACTTTTAACAAATTTCCTAAACTCTTAACGCACCAACACACCTAACACACAATTGGCATAACAGTTAATTTCATGCTCAAAATCACACATTGTAAACTAAACTCCAACACTAATTTTCAAAATACAATAATACACTAAATATACACCAAAACACTGCAAACATGTCTCAAAATCAAATAATTTTTCATATGTTCTTGTCCAACAGGAAGATTTAGTCAATCATGTAATAGAAACACTAACATCATGCTGACAATGGTAATTGTTACATAGGAGAAAAGATAGAAATAAGACTAAAAAATAAAAATTGACTACAGTAATACAATGTTGGCAGTATGATGGTGGTGAGGAGTGATGGTGGTGGTGATGGTAAAAATAAATATAAATGGTTACTTTGCTTATGCAAACACACACACACACACACACACACACACACATGTTGGTGCAACAGCATTATGAGGACTCTCCATAGGTGTAATGGTTTTTATACTGTACAAACTATATATTCTATCCCCTTACACTGCCCCTGTCCCTAAACCTACCCATCACACGAGACATGCTGCATTTTAAATTTTTTAATAAAACATTGTTTTTTATGTTTTTTAAGCCATTTGATTTATGAGGACTTTTGAAGTGTCCTCATAAACCACCCATAAGTTGTAATACCAGTGTAATACACATGTCATTATACAAATGTGTGTCCTCATAAATCACATAAACCAACCCACACACACACACCTATACATTTACACACTTTTATTTCACTTCTGGAATTATGGAATTACTAGATTGTTCGTCACTGCACTATTTTGGTCTGTATGTCTGTCTGTTAAAAAAAAAAAGAAAGAAAGAAAAGAAACACTAACATCAGATGGGATTACAGAACCTGCATTATTTTATATGTGTCAGGTATGGCCTTATACAACAGACAGTATATTGTATTGATCATATTTGTGTTTTGCACTGCAGTTTCTTTTGAAGCCTCTTTACATTTGTGTTTTGTTGGGTTTAGGTCTTTTGCTGCAGAAATTCAATAAAAAAGACCCATGTCAGAGTGCTTTATATAATGTACAGTTACAGAATATATATATGGTCATGCGATTGAAAGAACCTCAACACCGGAGTGTGTTTCCTAGATGGGAATCAGTGATTTATATATTTGCATAATTCAATCAGCTGTTTCTCAGTAACAATAGAATAAAATACAGGGGATATATTTGTGTTTCAGTTCACAGTATAAACAGCTGTTTATCTTGACTTTAGCCTGTACGGTTAGGTTATGAACATGGCGTTATCTGTTCTGACACACAGTGTTAAAGCATTGGTAAATTTGGCAGTAAAAATCCATTGTTTTGGTCTTGTTTGAGCTTGTGTGTAAAAGAAGTTCAAGCATTTAAAATTTGTGTTAATAGTATGCATTTTGCGTTAAAGCAACAAGAAATGTGTTAATAATATAGCCTAGCTTACACAGACGGATGTAGTGCTAACTGTGTTAAGAGTTTTGCAAAATTGTTAAAAGTATTGAAAAGTCTGTCATAGCAATCGTAAAAAACTGTAAGTAATCAATTATCTAATGAAAACGCTACATTTAAATGAATAATTTAAAAATAAAAACAATCATATTAAAACAGATGAAAGATGATCAAAATGAAAGATTATTTTATTTGTTTACCTGCATGTCATGTGACCATTAACCAACATCAGAGAACCATAAACTTAATTGTATTATTATTGATATTTTATTATTGGCCTAACTTATTAACATAAAATCTATTATGTGTTACAAATGCACTGAAAAAAAAAATTATTCTTCGGCAAGTTTTTGCACTTGTTTTTTGAAATTATGTAAATTTCACATATGGAATTGAATGAACTGAAAGTTATGTTGACGTAACAAAAAATAGGTAATTTTAACTTGGCAAAAGGTTGAGTAGCCTACTATTTAGTTGAAGTTTCCTTTGCAATACATTCCACTCAAACAATATAACATTAAACCACACTTTTAAAATACTTAGACAATATGACAATACACAATGACCCTAACATTTGATGGATCGTTTGAATGTAATTTTGAATGTGTAAAAATCCAAATGTCACAAAATGGCAAGTTACTAATCCTAACAATAAAAGCAATGATAAAACAGTGTAAATACAGCTGGAAAACAGTGAAAAATCCACTTAATTAATTATTCAAGGCCCAGTGCATGATCATTTTACTTAATTTTATAACATTGATATTTACACTTTCATTTCTACGCGCTTGAATTGAGTTTAGAATTTACTTAGTTTTTAAAATTCTTGCCTGAACTAACTTTTTCATGTAAACTACATTTCTGTAGTATTTACTTCACCACAAAGTCATTTTTATCAGTGGGGTTGCAGCAATGGAGAACGCAGAATCTAATTGCAGCAGTCTTTTATTAAACAAAATCCAAATCTTACACACACTCTTACACACACACTTACACACACACTTACACACACACTTACACACACACACACACACACACACACAAACACACACACCAAAAAAAAAAAAGAACAGGAGCAGGAACGGGAACATACCAACCATAACAATAAGAACAATAAGAACTGACAAAGAACAAGACAAAACACAGGTTTTAAATAGACAGAACTGAAGAGCAAATTAACAAGACACAACTGAACTGAACTAACAATCAATCAGACACTATAGAAACAAACAGGCAGGGGGAGGAGGAAGACAGAACTGAACTAATTAACAGATTAACTTAACACAGACCAGTACAGAAATCAAAACAAACTGACAATGTGACATTAGGCTATGTGTCTTTGGACATTTTAATGTGTTTAAAAGACAAAAGGCCTATGCACTGTAAAAAAACTTAACTCATTATTTTGAGTTATCTTTTTGCATGGTTTTTTTTTAGTTTAAATAACTTATTTCGATAAATTGAGGACAAGAAAACTTAAAATTTCTTGTTATCTGGACAATCTAGTTAAAAAAATAAGTTGAAATAACTTGCTAAATTGCTAAAATATTTTTTACAGTGTGGTTAAATGTACATGCGTAAAACGTGATTATTCAAAAAATAGTTAATGTTTTATTACTGCTGATAAGCATAGGCTTTTTTTTAGAAAGACATTTTTTAAATATTAAATATAAGAAATATAAAATATATAAGAAGGAGGAGGGGGAATCAATTAATTATGAATAATTTACTGCCATTGTGAGAATAACATACTGTATGTGACCCTGGATCAGAAAACCAGTTACAAGTAGCACGGATATATTTATGGCAATAGCCAACAATACATTGTATGGGTCAAAATTATCGATTTTTCTTTTATGCAAAAACATGTCAATATGCCAAAATCATGTTCCATTAAGATATTTAGTAAATTTGCTACCGTAAATATGTAAAAAAAAAAAAAAAAATTGTGAGTGATTTGGGCACAATCGCGAACATAAATGAACAACTTTAAAGGATTTAAAGTATCTCGGCAAAATATTGTCCTATCCAGACCATAAACCAATGAAGATGTATAAATCTCAATTTAAAAAAATTTACCCATGTGACTAGTTTTGTGGACTAGGTCATAAAATCATGTAATCAATAAAAATTAACTATAGTCTGATTACGAATATTTTAAAATGTAATGTCTAATTAAAAATAGCCTACTTGATTTTTGGAATCTAATTACGTATAGTTCAGATTCCATGTAATCCGTTACTACCCAGCATCGGCTAAGAAGTTAAACAAGGTGTAACCGCAATTTCTGTGAAATAGTTCAAAGGTAAATATTTGTTTAAAAAGCTTTATCCACACATCCATAACAGTTTTCAAATATCTACTTGCATCTATTCTGCATGTGATAGTTCCTCACCTGTGTTGATCTAAAAGTAGCTGTAATCCAACCAATCAGCATGAGAAGAAACCTATAGCCATCCCTCCAACCAATCAGCACCAGAAGAAACCTATAGCCGTCCCTCCAACCAATCAGCACCAGAAGAAACCTATAGCCGTCCCTCCAACCAATCAGCACCAGAAGAAACCTATAGCCGTCCCTCCAACCAATCAGCACCAGAAGAAACCTATAGCCGTCCCACCAACCAATCAGCACCAGAAGAAAGCTATAGCCGTCCCTCCAACCAATCAGCACGAGAAGAAACCTATAGCCGTCCCTCCAACCAATCAGCACCAGAAGAAACCTATAGCCGTCCCTCCAACCAATCAGCACGGGAAGAAACCTATAGCCGTCCCTCCAACCAATCAGCACGAGAAGAAACCTATTGCCGTTTCTCCAACCAATCAGCACCAGAAGAAACCTATAGCCGTCCCACCAATCAATCAGCACGAGAAGAAACCTATAGCCGTCCCTCCAACCAATCAGCACCAGAAGAAACCGATAGCCGTCCCTCCAACCAATCAGCAATAGAAGAAACCTATAGCCATCCCTCCAACCAATCAGCACCAGAAGAAACCTATAGCCGTCCCTCCAACCAATCAGCACCAGAAGAAACCTATAGCCGTCCCTCCAACCAATCAGCAACAGAAGAAACCTATAGCCATCCCTCCAACCAATCAGCATGAGAAGAAACCTATAGAAGTCCCTCCAACCAATCAGCACGAGAAAAACCTATAGCCAACCCTCCAACCAATCAGCAACAGGATAAACCTATAGCCGTCCCTCCAACCAATCAGCACCAGAAGAAACCTATAGCCGTCCCTCCAACCAATCAGCACCAGAAGAAACCGATAGCCGTCCCTCCAACCAATCAGTACCAGAAGAAACCTATAGCCGTCCCACCAACCAATCAGCACCAGAAGAAACCTATAGCCGTCCCTCCAACCAATCAGCACGAGAAGAAACCTATAGCCGTTTCTCCAACCAATCAGCACCAGAAGAAACCTATAGCCATCCCTCCAACCAATCAGCACGAGAAGAAACCTATAGCCGTCCCTCCAACCAATCAGCACCAGAAGAAACCGATAGCCGTCCCTCCAACCAATCAGCAATAGAAGAAACCTATAGCCATCCCTCCAACCAATCAGCACCAGAAGAAACCTATAGCCGTCCCTCCAACCAATCAGCACCAGAAGAAACCTATAGCCGTCCCTCCAACCAATCAGCAACAGAAGAAACCTATAGCCATCCCTCCAACCAATCAGCATGAGAAGAAACCTATAGAAGTCCCTCCAACCAATCAGCACGAGAAAAACCTATAGCCAACCCTCCAACCAATCAGCAACAGGATAAACCTATAGCCGTCCCTCCAACCAATCAGCACCAGAAGAAACCTATAGCCGTCCCTCCAACCAATCAGCACCAGAAGAAACCGATAGCCGTCCCTCCAACCAATCAGTACCAGAAGAAACCTATAGCCGTCCCACCAACCAATCAGCACCAGAAGAAACCTATAGCCGTCCCTCCAACCAATCAGCACGAGAAGAAACCTATAGCCGTTTCTCCAACCAATCAGCACCAGAAGAAACCTATAGCCATCCCTCCAACCAATCAGCACGAGAAGAAACCTATAGCCATCCCTCCAACCAATCAGCACCAGAAGAAACCTATAGCCGTCCCTCCAACCAATAAGCACCAGAAGAAACCTATAGCCGTCCCTCCAACCAATCAGCACGAGAAGAAACCTATAGCCGTCCCTCCAACCAATCAGCACGAGAAGAAACCTATAGCCGTCCCTCCAACCAATCAGCACGAGAAGAAACCTATAGCCGTCCCTCCAACCAATCAGCACCAGAAGAAACCTATAGCCGTCCCTCCAACCAATCAGCACGAGAAGAAACCTATAGCCGTCCCTCCAACCAATCAGCAACAGAAGAAACCTATAGCCATCCCTCCAACCAATCAGCACGAGAAGAAACCTATAGCCAACCCTCCAACCAATCAGCACCAGAAGAAACTGATAGCCGTCCCTCCAACCAATCAGCACGAGAAGAAACCTATAGCCGTTTCTCCAACCAATCAGCACCAGAAGAAACCTATAGCCGTCCCACCAACCAATCAGCAACAGGATAAACCTATAGCCGTCCCTCCAACCAATCAGCACCAGAAGAAACCTATAGCCGTCCCTGCAACCAATCAGCACCAGAAGAAACCTATAGCCATCCCTCCAACCAATCAGCACGAGAAGAAACCTATAGTCGTCCCTCCAACAAATCAGCAACAGAAGAAACCTATAGCCATCCCTCCAACCAATCAGCACCAGAAGAAACCTATAGCCGTCCCTCCAACCAATCAGCACGAGAAGAAACCTATAGCCGTCCCTCCAACCAATCAGCACCAGAAGAAACCTATAGCCGTCCCTCCAACTAATCAGCACCAGAAGAAACCTATAGCCGTCCCTCCAACCAATCAGCACCAGAAGAAACCTATAGCCATCCCTCCAACCAATCAGCACGAGAAGAAACCTATAGTCGTCCCTCCAACCAATCAGCAACAGAAGAAACCTATAGCCATCCCTCCAACCAATCAGCACCAGAAGAAACCTATAGCTGTCCCTCCAACCAATCAGCATGAGAAGAAACCTATAGACGTCCCTCCAACCAATCAGTACTAGAAGAAACCTATAGCCATCCCTCCAACCAATCAGCACCAGAAGAAACCTATAGCCATCCCTCCAACCAATCAGCACCAGAAGAAACCTATAGCTGTCCCTCCAACCAATCAGTACCAGAAGAAACCTATAGCCGTCCTTCCAACCAATCAGCATGAGAAGAAACCTATAGCCGTCCCTCCAACCAATCAGCAACAGAAGAAACCTATAGCCGTCCTTCCAACCAATTAGCACCAGAAGAAACCTATAGCCGTCCTTCCAACCAATCAGCACCAGAAGAAACCTATAGCCGTCCCTCCAACCAATCAGCAACAGAAGAAACCTATAGCCATCCCTCCAACCAATCAGCACCAGAAGAAACCTATAGCTGTAACATTATATAAACCTATAACCTATAGAGCTGGTAAGTCCCGCCCCTTCCGCTAACCCCGCTGGACCTCTAGGTTGAAAAATCGTCAATGCAAGTGAATGAGAGAAAATAATTATTTTCTAATCCCGTTTGAATTTTGCAATGAATGTGAACATATGTTGTCTGTGAATTTTTTATATAATTTTTCGTGTAAAGAATGCTACAATTTAGCAGGTAGAATTTTCATACGGTTAGACTTTGTGTGAGAGCACTTTGTGGACTACAACTCTTCGCTGCTTTCGACGCGTTTGATATACATCACCACCACTAGCACACGGATCCCGCTAAACATGCCTGTGTCTTTGGTGCACTTCACCGCCTTCATTTGGGTACAAAACACACAGGCATCGCGATCTAATTCCTTAGATTATCGCACCGTGATTTGTGGAGGGAAAATGTGTTATGCGGTGACGTCACATACGACGTGTAGTCTTTCTCGTTATGTCTATTCCACATCTGGAATAATTATTTTCTTTCATTCACTTGCATTGACGCTTTTTCAACCTAGAGGTCCACTTGGAGTTTTACGGATGGGCGGGACTTACCAGTTCTATAGTCCCTTGCCTATGTCCCTCCACAGTTTCCCAGCATCCCTTGTTTGTTTTGCAGATATTATCCAATCAGGGCTCTCTATCAGGGAGAGAGAGAGAGAAGTGATATAAGCAAACCCCACTTCCTAGGAATTGAGTGCATTGAACTGCCACTTATAATCGTTCTTCACTGTGTGAGCTGCAGAAACTGTGAGAGAAGGGAATCGGCTGTGAACGATCTACTCTTCAGACACACTCGCACTCTTTACAGAGAACCGCGGTTATGTGAGTAACCTAATGACTGACATTTTACAGAGACCTCAGGGAAGATTCAAATAAAGTATGAACCCTTTTATTTATAAACAGTGTTATTGATAGACATAGCATCATGGTGCCTTGCAGTCCTGATTGAAAACACTTTGCCTGAGGGGAACCTTCATACAAAAACATAAAAAGTTTGGTCAACATGGATCCTCTAAGAGAAGTATTTAGAAATTATAAAAACCCTTAATGGCCGACTTCCTGTTGTAGAGTGCCATTTTTAAGTGCCATGTTCAGCTCAACAGTATATGTACAGTATTTATATAAAATATACCAAGGTTTTAGTACATTTGTTTTATGCACATCTTAATTATTATCCCCATGTTTTGTCTATGCCTAATGGCTGATGGATACGACTTTAAGACCGAATTTCATGAGTTTTTAAGCAAAATCTAAAGCAGTAGTTCTGCACCCGGGGACCGGGTTGGTCAAAGGTCACTTGAGGGCCTCAAGATAACTTAAAAGACCAAACAAGCTTGAAATAAGCTAGAACAACTAAAAATCGAAATATTTCTTATTATTTGGTTATTTTTAGAATGAATATACATCTTTCTAGTTATGCCGCCAAACTATGAAATATTTTATCAGTGGAAACTGTAAGTGAGGGGGCCTTCAAATATTGTTGTGGACAATGGGGGCTTGAAGTCTAAAACAATTATTGAAAATTATTTGAAAACAAAAAGATGCTTTTCAAGTCGTCACCTTTATTTATACAGCGCTTTACAATAGAGATTGTTTGCAGTGATAAAATCATCAAATATTAGACAAATTCTAATTCAGCAGCTCTACAGAAGACAATAGTGTCATTGAGTCAATTCAGTGTTGATTCAATACAGTGGTGTTGGATTAGCCTACACTTTAATTCAATGGTCCACTTTAGACATTCTGACTATAAGTAACTTGTCAACTAACTCTCATTAGAGTATTAGTAGACTGTCTAAAATTATAACAGACTGAAGGCAGAGATATATGTGGGTCTGATAAGATCAACTTAGATCAGTCTATGAAAATAAGGACTGCTAACCACAGCAACAGATGTGGTTGCTAATGCTAAGAAGGCGTTCCAGTTGAGCATTGTGCCGCCCTCTGCTGAGAACAGATGAAACTGCACAAAACTATTTGATTTCTTCAAAACTCGCCACATTCTCTAAAAATACACTACAGGCAAAAGAGTACTGCATGTGAAAGAAAAAGAGGAATATATTTTGACCTCGAGCGCATGTCCAAAATCCCTGATCAACGGCGGCCACCATTTGCAGGATCCCACAATCATGATATGCTGTGCCGGGAAAAATATTTAAATAGAGTGAGTTTTGAAGAAATGATTTCACTCCAAATTTCACACCACAAATAATTTCACTCCAAGAGCGCAGAGCATCAAGCCTTGCTTTAAAATGCAATTCTGAAGCTTAACATGTGACTCGGGGTTTAAATGTCAGTCAGTTGCGAAATTCTCAGACGGTTGTTCTTGAAGCTGTGTGCATTTCTCTCTGTTGCTGGAATCAAACAATCCTCTGGTGTTGGCATTTGCAACATAAGATGTATGATTTTAGCATTTATTATGTTTATTAAGATGATCACAATTTGATATAACCGCAGATGTATATACAGGCAAACAGGTGTAACTCGAACACTCAGAGCTGAAGTAAACACAGGACGCAATGTAAATTTGTACAGTTGTCATCACAGCTGGGTTCAGCTCAATGAACCGCGTAACACATCTGCTCTTACAGCACTGTATACAGCAGATTAACACACAGACGCTTCTGTTTCATGCTGTATTTTACGGGTTTTAATTGTTTGGCTTGCATTTTCCATCAGTTATTTATTTCAGCGCTTGCATTTTATTTTACTGTATGTGTACCTAAGAAAATACTGGGTAATATGAAGTAACTACATGGGTTAGTACTAGTTATTACACAATTATTGCAACTACTATAATAAGTACAGTCATGCTCCCCGCATGCCTGTAAAATAAAGTGCTACCATTTCATCATTATTAATTGTTAAGCAAAGCATTGCTTAGTTGTTATCATATTATAGTATTAACTCAATGGATGTATTAGAAGTTGGTCTATTCTGATGAATACACAAGTACAATGTAGAAACATGTTTGGTCACAATCAAATTATTGATTTAAATGTAAATACATAGTATTTAAAGACACCTAAAGTGGGACCATATGAACCATGTGATTAGATTTTGAAATCATTTTTTGGTTGCACTTTTATTTTACAGTATATGCACTTACAGTGTTAAGAAAGTACTGGGTAATATAAGGTAACTACATGGGTTAAGGTTAGGTTCAGCGTTAGTATAGTTGTTACACACTTATTGTAATTAGTATAATAAGTGCATACAGTAGTATGTACATGGGGAACAGGACTGTAGTATATCTGGAATTTCACAAACTGTACAATGTGATGTTTGTTCAATGCAAACTATAGGAAATTAAAAAATTGAGCAAGGCTCATGGCTGCTCCTGGACTAAATATCTGCTATGTGTTTTCATTCTGAGAGAGAGGAGGAAGTTAAAGATAGGACAAAAAAAAATATATAGCGAAGGAAGTAGGCAGAAGTTTCTCAAAATGAGGAAGTCTACAAATAGTTTCATTTACTTACTGAAGTAAAAAGGTTTGTTTCAATGGTTCAATAACAGTAACATTAATGTGAAAAAGCAATGTGTTTCAGCACATCAGTGTACGGCGCTCACAGTTACTCTAAGTGCTCCTGAATCAACAGCTTTTGAACTATCCACTGAGTTTGGTCCTACCACATCCTGTTCAGTTAAACGCAGCCATTTGAACATGCTATGTAGTCCTTGTCCAAAGTGAGGGGAGTTCAACACACTTTGTAAGGTAAGAGTTGCCTATGTCTAATTCTCTACATGTTTTATGTATACGCCAGATTTTGCGCTCAAGTTTGATGTTAAATTGAACGAATTCAGAAGGCGAAGTGAATTAAGTTATTAAATTATTGATGTGAGACAAAAAAAAACTGAAATACTTTTCATAAAATTTTTACATGATTTCTATTCAGATATTTCATATGCAATGTTATATTATACAATTGTAAATGATCGTCATATAGGCTACATAAATATTATAATTTTATAATATCTCAATGAACAATGAAAATAAAAGGGAACGTTTTAAATGATCTGTGTAATATCTGAGCCAGCACTTTGTTGTGGCAGTAACTGATCTGTCATTATTACTTTGAAGTCAATTTAAAAGCAAGGCTGTTCAGAAATATCAGATGTTTCTCTAATTGTGGACTCAATTCTCTTAAAGAAGGCAATTATTTGGTTTGAATGATTTATTAAGTTACAAACTTATTTTATGCATGTGTTAAAAGTTCCGCAATCATTTATTAAAGATTACTTCCAAAAATCTGGAACATTTGCATAAACATTTGCAAAAAAATCAAGGTAAAAAAAAACAAAAACAAAAAAGGTCCAAACGTCTAAATGGGAGACTACAATGTAAATGTTGCTATTTAAAATATATTTCTAACCTGGAAATAATTAGAAATGTATAGGGTTTTGAAACTTGGATGTTATGACAAACTTATAACAAATACAAAAAAATGCAGATTTTTTAACACTTCACTTATAATGTTACCAAATTGGTATTATATTATGCATTATAATTTATGATGAAGAATTGTAAAATTTAAAACTTCTTTTAAAAATGTCAGAAATCCTTTCATATATATATATTATAGTACACAGCTCTTCTCACTGATAAAAATGATTCTGGGGTGAAGTAAATGCTACAGAAAAAACGAATGTAATTTCTACATGAAAAAGATAGTTTAGACAAGAATTCAAAAACACTAAGTAATCCTATATTAGTAGCCATCTCAATTCAAGCTTGTAAATTAAAGAGTAAATCTCAACGATATAAAATTATGTAAAATCCACTCAACTTTTCTAATAATTGTGTTCCCATCACAAAAAGCAAGACATTTATAAAATCTTAATATAGGACACAATACCATTATGATATCATTTTTTCTATATAAAACACCTTAGTATAACATTTTATGATACCTCACCAAAATCCCCAAATTACATCATTTAAACTCACATCTGACCAGTGGCTATTAATGCTTTATTACTGCTTTGTTGCTTTTATAGATTTCTGCTTTTCTCAGAAGGCTGAAACTAATTTTCCATTGCAAAAATTACATTTTACTTTTTGGTTGCAATAACCGGACCATGTCTTGCTTCTTCTTTATGGAATCTTTTGTGGTTGAATTTGATGCATCTCCTCGACTCGCTTCTCTTTCATGCATTAACACGAGACCCTGAGGTTTTGCATTGGCGCTTGTGTTTGAGGTCGCTTTTTAGTGAGTAAAAGGGCTAGAGGATGTATTTTCTGTTTGCTTCATTTTGTACTTTTTGCATTATAATGGGAAAATTAAAAGAAAAACAAACGAAGCATAATGAATATAAATATAGCACAATGTAAAGCTGATACAGCGTATTGTATTTCAGTCGTTCATTTTTAGTCAGGGCATTTGATCAAATCTGGCTCACTTTGAGCATATATAACGGTAAACAGAAGTCAGAACATCATATCAAGCTATATCATGCAAGGAGATTGAACTGGGGTTATATTGCAGAGTATATTGCAGTTATATTGCATAAATTGTTAGTTATGAGTTAGCATGATCACATTTTATTTATAAGGATTATGATGCCACACTCTTTTCTAAGTGTTTTTCCTTTGAGGTATATAAAATATGAGCATTTCTCTCTTGAAGCATGAGATCTGTCATTTGTAAAGTGTTTAATTGTGTGGCCTTGGCTTGTATGCTTTAAGCACCCTTGAACGCTTCATGGGAAGGGGCTTAAGTTATAGTAGTTATTGCAAAAGACTTGACCGCTTCCTCTTTCTGCGTGAACTAGTTTCTCAGTGGCGCATGTCGCTCGTCTTTTAACTTCTTTCACAAGTTAGAGTTTCAAATATACATACATTTACACACATACACATACTTTGTGTCATTTACTTTGTAAGACATTTTTTGCTAAAAAAAGGGGAGAAATTAAATGAAATACACTGTGGACTCAATATCAAAGGGTTGGAAAGACTCTCAAAACCTTTTTGATCTTAAATACTTTAAATTCATTTTGTATATATATATCAAATGTGGCTACGTATACATTTTAAAATATATATTTTTTTACTGATTTGGACATGGTGAAGGTGAAACAACCATAGATGGGAACTCCTGTTTGGCAGACTAATGATCCGTTAATTGCATCATTAAATTATTCGCACACTTAACACACATTGTTGTGTTATTTCAAAGGTCAATATTGTAGAAAATGTGGGAAACATTGCAGTTTTTTACGATTGCTATGACAGACTTTTCAATACTTTTAACAATTTTGCAAAACTCTTAACACAGTTAGCACTACATCCGTCTGTGTAAGCTAGGCTATATTATTAACACATTTCTTGTTGCTTTAACACAAAATGCATACTATTAACACAAATTTTAAATGCTTGAACTTCTTTTACACACAAGCTCAAACAAGACCAAAACAATGGATTTTTACTGCCAAATTTACCAATGCTTTAACACTGTGTGTCAGAACAGATAACGCCATGTTCATAACCTAACCGTACAGGCTAAAGTCAAGATAAACAGCTGTTTATACTGTGAACTGAAACACAAATATATCCCCTGTATTTTATTCTATTGTTACTGAGAAACAGCTGATTGAATTATGCAAATATATAAATCACTGATTCCCATCTAGGAAACACACTCCGGTGTTGAGGTTCTTTCAATCGCATGACCATATATATATTCTGTAACTGTACATTATATAAAGCACTCTGACATGGGTCTTTTTTATTGAATTTCTGCAGCAAAAGACCTAAACCCAACAAAACACAAATGTAAAGAGGCTTCAAAAGAAACTGCAGTGCAAAACACAAATATGATCAATACAATATACTGTCTGTTGTATAAGGCCATACCTGACACATATAAAATAATGCAGTGTCTGTAATCCCATCTGATGTTAGTGTTTCTTTTCTTTCTTTCTTTTTTTTAACAGACAGACATACAGACCAAAATAGTGCAGTGACGAACAATCTAGTAATTCCATAATTCCAGAAGTGAAATAAAAGTGTGTAAATGTATAGGTGTGTGTGTGTGTGTGTGTGTGTGTGTGTGTGTGTGTGTTTGCATAAGCAAAGTAACCATTTACAGTATTATTTATTACCATCACCACCACCATCACTCCTCACCACCATCATACTGCCAACATTGTATTAGTCAATTTTTATTTTTTAGTCTTATTTTTATCTTTTCTCCTATGTAACAATTACCATTGTCAGCATGATGTTAGTGTTTCTATGACATTGTGTTATGATTGACTAAATAGAACACATGTTAGTGTTTTGAAACATTATTTGATTTTGAGACATGTTTGCAGTGTTTTGGTGTATATTTAGTGTATTATTGTATTTTGAAAATTAGTGTTGGAGTTTAGTTTACAATGTGTGATTTTGAGCATGAAATTAACTGTTATGCCAATTGTGTGTTGTAGGTGTGTTGGTGCATTAAGAGTTTGTTAAAAGTATAGAAAAAATTGTCATAGCGATTGTAAAAAACTGTAATAACAGATAGCCCTATTAAGTCATTTGAGCATTTTTCTTCTCTTTAACTCTATTGTCCTGACAAGTTTTGAATTTTGAACTCAAGCTTATAGGTTTGGTTACACTTTATTTTAAGATGTCATTGTTACAGTGTAATTATATATTTAAGTACTGAGTAATATTAATTAACTACGTGTACTATACGATTAGGGTAGAATTAGGATTTGGTTGATGGTTGATTGCATGTAATTATGCATAATTTACTGTTATTACTATAGTAACTACATGTAACATATGTTAGAAGGACACTGTAAAATACCATGATATCACAAAATAAGAAACAGATTCAAATGAAACACTAAAGATAACAGTGTTAAAGATAACAAACTTAAAGAACATATAATTAGTAAACAGTGTGAGAGATTGTGAGGCAGAATGCTTCATAGGGACGTGTGTCATAAAGTAAAGAAAAACACACAAAAAAGATTCTTGCATTGGTTCAATATTTTATTTCTTCAAGAAAGTATTATGCTAATGCTAATTGCAGTTATTTGGCACAACATTCAGTGTGTAATGTCTTATGCCTACAGTACATAACAGCCTACAAATTTCAATATTAAGGCCATACGTTTTCTTTGCAACATCATTTTATGAAGTGAAATCATTAAATGGCATCTTGTATAAGTTTGGCATTATCGTCACAGGGTTAAATCTCTACATTGTATTAAAATGTGTACAGTACTCTTGGGTGTGTTATTGAAGCCTCACAGAGTTTTCACAAAAAATATGGGAAACATTTATTTTACAGCGTCATTGTTATATGTTACATGTACTTACCATAGTAATAACAGTAAATTATGCATATTTACATGCAACTAATGCTCAACTAAATCCTCATCCTACCCTAATCCTATAGTAAGTACATGCAGTTGCTTAATATTACTCAGTACTTAAATATATAATTATATATATATATATATATATATATATATATATATACAGTGAGGAAAATAAGTATTTGAACACCTTGCTATTTTGCAAGTTCTCCAACTTAGAAATCATAGAGGGGTCTGAAATTGTCATCGTAGGTGCATGTCCACTGTGAGAGACATAATCTAAATCTAAAAAAAAAAATCCAGAAATCACAATGTATGATTTTTTAACTATTTATTTGTATGATACAGCTGCAAATAAGTATCTGAACACCTGAGAAAATCAATGTTAATATTTGGTACAGTAGCCTTTGTTTGCAATTACAGAGGTCAAACGTTTCCTGTAGTTTTTCACCAGGTTTGCACACACTGCAGGAGGGATTTTGGCCCACTCCTCCACACAGATCTTCTCTAGATCAGTCAGGTTTCTGGGCTGTCGCTGAGAAACACAGAGTTTGAGCTCCCTCCAAAGATTCTCTATTGGGTCTAGGTCTGGAGACTGGCTAGGCCACGCCAGAACCTTGATATGCTTCTTACAGAGCCACTCCTTGGTTATCCTGGCTGTGTGCTTCGGGTCATTGTCATGTTGGAAGACCCAGCCTCGACCCATCTTCAATGCTCTAACTGAGGGAAGGAGGTTGTTCCCCAAAATCTCGCAATACATGGCCCCGGTCATCCTCTCCTTAATACAGTGCAGTCGCCCTGTCCCATGTGCAGAAAAACACCCCCAAAGCATGATGCTACCACCCCCATGCTTCACATAGGGATGGTGTTCTTGGGATGGTACTCATCATTCTTCTTCCTCCAAACACGGTTTGTGGAATTATGACCAAAAAGTTCTATTTTGGTCTCATCTGACCACATGACTTTCTTCCATGACTCCTCTGGATCATCCAAATGGTCATTGGCAAACTTAAGACGGGCCTTGACATGTGCTGGTTTAAGCAGGGGAACCTTCCGTGCCATGCATGATTTCAAACCATGACGTCTTAGTGTATTACCAACAGTAACCTTGGAAACGGTGGTCCCAGCTCTTTTCAGGTCATTGACCAGCTCCTCCCGTGTAGTTCTGGGCTGATTTCTCACCTTTCTTAGGATCATTGAGACCCCACGAGGTGAGATCTTGCATGGAGCCCCAGTCCGAGGGAGATGGACAGTCATGTTTAGCTTCTTCCATTTTCTAATGATTGCTCCAACAGTGGACCTTTTTTCACCAAGCTGCTTGGCAATTTCCCCGTAGCCCTTTCCAGCCTTGTGGGGGTGTACAATTTTGTCTCTAGTGTCTTTGGACAGCTCTTTGGTCTTGGCCATGTTAGTAGTTGGATTCTTACTGATTGTATGTGGTGGACACTGGTCTTTATGCAGCTAACGACCTCAAACAGGTGCATCTAATTTAGGATAATAAATGGAGTGGAGGTGGACATTTTAAAGGCAGACAAACAGGTCTTTGAGGGTCAGAATTCTAGCTGATAGACAGGTGTTCAAATACTTATTTGCAGCTGTATCATACAAATAAATAGTTAAAAAATCATATATTGTGATTTCTCTATTTTTTTTTTTTTAAGATTATGTCTCTCACAGTGGACATGCACCTACGATGATAATTTCAGACCCCTCCATGATTTCCAAGTGGGAGAACTTGCAAAATAGCAGGGTGTTCAAATACTTATTTTCCTCACTGTATATATATATATATATATATATATATATATATAGGGCTTGACATTAACTTTTTTGCTCACCAGCCACTGTGGCTAGTAGTTTTTCAAAGTTACTAGCCACTCCGCATTTTCACTGGCCACAATTTTGACATCGATACCATAGGGAAAAACGTCTTTTTGTAACGACCGTAACTTCCCTGAGTAGGGAACGAGACGATGCTTCGATGACGCTTTGGGAATGCCTCCACGAGATTACGCCTGAAGCACTTATGTCAATGAATGAGCGTCACGGGCGGGTGACGTCATGACCAGGAAGAGATAAAAGCACATCCGGTGCGCACAAGTCGATCGCAGGGATGCAGGAAGTATGGAAGGGCGACGCATCTTCTCGTTCCCTTCTCAGAGAACTAGGGTTACAGTCTTAACCTGAGACATTCCCTTTCGAGGGAACTCGCGATGCGTAGATGACGCTTTGGGAACGAGAATACCCAATACGCCGTACTTACAAAATGCCAGATGACAAAACTGTCGGCAAACTAAGTAAGAAGCACCTGGGAACCTGGGGCAGCGTCCAGGTCTAGGCTATAAAACCTCACACATGTGAGCGGTGAGGACCAGCCTGCCACATCACAAACCTCCTGAAGGGAAACCCCAGATAATAAGGCTTTAGAGGCCGCCATACTCCTAGTAGAATGAGCTCTGACCACCAAAGGGCACGGCTGGCCAGAGGACACATACGCAAGACAGATAGCCTCGACTACCCACTTCTTGGTGTCACCAGCATCAGCGGGATCCAGTCAACTGTTCAGTTAATACAGTACTTGAGTTTCTCCAGTGTTGCTTTTCATCAGATTGTTTTGACACAGAGCGCTTTGCTGAGGCACAAAAGCTACCCAGCTAGCAAAAAGTCGTCCATTAGACGTTGAATAGACGTACATCTATTGTAAATCAACGTCTTATTACGGTCCACTGAAGGTTGAAAATGAAAATTGAAAAGACGTCAAATTTAAACTTCTTTAAATTTATTTGAGATAATATTGAACATGGTTTGGTAGTTTGTTTTTCTCCGCTATTTTTGCATACAGTGCATCAGTGTCTAAATTTATGCATAGCACTGTATATAACAGACTTATCCTGTCTTAGATTAGCAGTTGAAAACACGTAGTCAAACTGTCCGGCCGAAACTACTTAGTTGAAATCACGTCGTAAACCAATCCAAGGCGGACCGACTTATTTTCAACCTTATTTCAACGTTGAAAGACGGTAATTGTTTACTGGGTAACGCGAGTATGGCACCGGATGTGCTTTTATCTCTTCCTGGTCATGACGTCACCGGCCCGTAACGCTCATTCATTCCATTGGACTAGTTGACATACGTGCTTCAGACGCATTCCCAAAAGGGAGGCATTCCCAAAGCGCCATATATATATTTTTTATATTATCTCATTATTTGGCAGCCGGAATATCAGGCTGCTGTTGCTTTAAGACATGACGCACGGACCCATTATTATAGTATTTTAAATAGCCAATACATTTGTCTTTATGTGCAAACACTTTGGTTGTGAGCCCAAAATCTGCGGGAATGAGTACAATTATGCTCAATATGCACAATCCCTCACCCTGTAACACCAACTATATTCATCCAGAGCAAATTGTGAGCATGGTGTCAACTCGCTGTCGGACAGATTAAAGAGGGAGGATGCGTTGCTGGTGCATATCCTGCGGAAGAGTTTCAGATAGTTCGATATGTATCGAAAAATCTATATTTTTGACAACACTAGATTGTCCTTAGTTTATTATTTCAGATGCCTTTTTAATAGGACTACAATTGAAGAAAAATTATTAGGCCTATATAAAATTCAGCCCGCCAATGTGGCTAGTAGGAGTGACTGCGTTACACGCCACTGCTGAAATCCACCCGCATTTGGCGGGTTGGCGGATGTTAATGTTAAGCCCTGTATATATATATATATATATATATATATATAATTTAACATATATATATAATATATAATATGTAACAATGACACCAAGTGTAACTAAAATATGATAGAAATGAACATTGGTCCAATATTTTAATTTGATTCTTTTAATTGCAGTTGTTAGGCACAACATTTAGTCTGTAATGTCTTATTGTCCACATACACTCTGGGTTGTTTTACCCCAATTTTGGGTCAAATATGGACAAACCCAACCATTGGGTTAAAATTTTTAATTAAAATTTTAACCCAATGTTTGGGTTTGTCCATATTTGACCCAAAATTGGGGTAAAACAACCCAGCATTTTTTAGCCAACAAAGGTGTAGCCAACTTTTGACATTGAGTGTAGCCAACAAATTTTAATATTAAGGCCATAAGTTTTTTATTAAGCGAATTCATAAAATAGAGTCCATAAGGTTGGCATTATCGTCACAGGGTTTAATCTCTAGATTGTAGCCGATTTAAATGTGTACAGTACTCATGGGTGTGTGTGATTGAAGCCTCAATGATTATTCACTAAAAATATGATAGAAATGATGTACACATTGTCCTTTCGCAGGTCATTAGCGATCCTCTAGGCTTTTCGCAGTCATGGTGGACAGGGTGCATCTGCTGCCGTACTTCTTCGGCAACATCACGCGTGAGGAGGCGGAGGAGTACCTGCGTCAGGGCGGCGCGGGCGACGGGCTGTACCTGCTGCGCCAGAGCCGCAGCTTCCTCGGCGGGTACGCGCTCTCCGTGTCCTGCGGCAGCCAGCTCTACCACTACACCATCGAGAGGGAGATCAACGACATGTACGCCATCGCAGGGGGCAAGTCACACAGAACCCCGATAGATGTGATCGACTACCACTCGCAGGAGTCTGACGGGCTCGTGTGCCTGCTGAAGAGGCCCTTTAACCGGCCACGGGGCACTGAGCCTAAAGTGGGTCCCTTTGAAGACCTCAAAGAGCAGCTCATCCGCCAGTATGTCAAGCAAACTTGGAATTTACAGGTTGGTGTTAGTTTAAAGTATAACCACATAACGATAACTATATTATCGTCCACACCAGCGGACACACCTCTTTACAACACACCTCTTTACAGCAAGATGGATTGTAGGATTCTGATTGGCTGTCAATGTTTTTATTGTTCGTCAGCTGGGGAAAAACGTTCTGAAAGTGATTCCAGCGACGATATCGTTTCACTGTGTCGTTATTGTTATAGTTGTTGTGTGAACTGTGCTATTATTTTATATTTAGAACAATTTTTGGAACTATAACCGTTTTCATTAAAGGGGCGGTATAATGCCACTTTTGCTATATGTAAAATAAGTCTCTGTTGTCCCCAGAGTGTGTATGTGAAGTTTTAGCTCAAAATAACCCGCAGATAATTTTTTACAGCATGTTTAAATTGTCCCTTTTTAAGGGTGAGCAAAAACGCATCGCTTCGTGTGTGTCCCTTTAAAAGCAAAATAACTGCTGCTCCTGGCACAGGGGGCGGGGGGCGGGGGGGGGTGTGTGTGTGTGTGTTAGCAGCTCGGAGGTCTCATGCAGACAAGCACTAAAATGTCAGAAACAGTTCTGCCTTTTATTTTAAACCGGAGTCGGACAATGGTGGAGAGACTTTGTTGGTGTCAGCTTTTTAAACACTTTGTTGGTGTCAGCTTTTTAAACATTTGCAGCAATTGTGAAAGCATTTAGTCGCCTCTGCGCTGCATTAAAGGGGTCATCGGATGCCCATTTTCCACAAGTTGATATGATTCTTTAGGGTCTTTGTGTAATGTTTGTAACATACTTTGGTTAAAATTCCTCAGTGGTTGTGTAAAACAACACCCTTTTAACCTCTTAAAAAACAGCTCTGTTCACAGCGACTCGTTTCGGTGCATGTCTCTTTAAATGATAATGAGCAACTGCTCACTCCACCCCTCTCTTCCGTGGGGCGTGTCTACACAAGACAAGTAAAGTGCTGCCATGGCAACCTGCTCAGCAGAAAGCATAGATATATACACTAGAGCTGTGTCTGAAACCGCTCCCTATCCACTATATAGTGCACTATATCGGGTGTCGGCCATGTTGTAGTGGTGTCCGAATTCTTAGTGAACGACATCATTCCCTACATTCGTTTACTACTTTTACCCACAATCCTCTCTGAATTAGAGTGTACAATGTGCACTTGCTGAAGCACTATTTCCTTCAATCCAATGCGGAGCGAGCAAGTTTAAACCAGAGATTACTTTACAGCTTTCTTTCTTATCTTTAAAAAAATAAAAAAAATCATTACTTGAATAAAACATTAAAAAATTGAGGCAATGAATTTTAAAATTAAATGAAATTATATTAATAAGGTCAATTATATACATACAGACGGTTGGTCTGGGAACGCCCCCGGGAAGGCCCGTCTGGAAGTCAGCTCCAGCCATTTGGTTGTGTCATTGACCCAGTTTTTAATTAAATAAGGGCAATCATAACCTATTGCAGTTCATTTTGCAATGTACCGTCGCCGGTCGGCAGGCGTCAATGACTCGCAATATGACATTTTTGTCATTCAAATACACACGATGTTCGCGGTGTTTTCCCCCACGCTGACGACGCCCCCAACTAGTTACCGACTGTATTGCCGCGTTCCAGGCAACCTGTAACCCGTGTTTTTCCAACATTAAACCCGTGAAAGTGCACTGGAACGGAACGGCAGTCAAACCCGTGACTTCCCACAGTGCTTCCCACCCGTGAACTCGAACTCGTACTAGATCGATGTACTCCCAGTTACGAGCTCTGACGTCACGGGTATAAGGTTGGAAAAATATCCGTTAATCATCTGTAGAATCATCTGTAGAAGTGCGTATTCATTCAAATGTATCAAATGTAATAACGATCGCCTGAGGGCGCTCAACGACCACAAAACTACAAATCTGGCACGGAGCGGAGGTATATAATTACAAAATAAAGTCATTATGAATGTTAATGTTTTTAATATTATTTTGTAAAGTTAGTAACATGTAAGATAAAATGAGTTTTATCACTACGTGTGACGGTGTGACAAAGCCTTTTCTGCGACAGCTCCAGCTCTCCGACGCACTGTAAACGTCAGCGTCCGAATTCACTCACTTCACAGCCTCGCTTTCATTCCTGTTAAAAATCAAAGATGGCGCTGCTGTGAATAAGGTCTATTTCGTTCACTCCTTTGGCTTGCAGATGCAGTGCACTCAAATGTGACAAACGGTCAGACCTATGGGTCAGACATGTATTTGTCATTGAGTCCAGAGAAAATTGAAGGTTTTGATATTAAGATAATCTACTTCTTTTTCAAAATGTAAGTTTGATATATTTTGATAAATATAAGCCTAAGTTAATTAGTCACATTCTTCCTCTTGAGTAACCTTAGAATGAGCTATCGCTACTTACCTTACCTAATACCTAGCCTACTGCATGCAAAATGGTGTGACTACTAGTCTAGACATGTTAATTTAAACATTTAAATTGTATTGGTTTATTAAATATGATACACAAAGCAATTTGCAGGTGGGAGCAAATCACTAATAGCCAAAAAGTTTTGAGGTTCTGAAGCATCTTCAAACATTTAAAAAAATATATTAAAATTTAATTTGAAATAGTATATAAGTTTAGTGAAAAGCAGATTTTCGATTAATATGGGATATTTTCTATATAATATTTAACATATTTAATATTTTTCCTGTATTTTTGATCAAATAAATGTATATAAAACAAATATATATATATATATTTTCACATTACATACCATTTCAAAGCAGCTTTACAGAACATGCATGTGTCCACATTACAATTTAGTATTCATATACCTACTCTATAATTGCCCATTTAATCATTTTTAGATGGCTCACTGACATCTAATATGGTTTAACATTGTTGAATACAATCTTTAGCAAATCTCAAAATAAATATAAATTTTTCATGTTGTGATGGTGAAATTGACTTGTTTGCCTACAATAACTTATTAAAATAATTTCAATAATATATATATATAAATTTTTTTTTTAAATTTTTTTTTTTAACAATTACAAAATAGTATATATATTTTAGATTTCGTTCGTGTGAACATCCATACGCAGCACAAAAGTCCGGCATCATCCATGAATTTGAAGTACAGGCGGAGATAGCAGCGTTATAGATACTTCCTATGACAAGACCCCTTGCCTGTTCCAAGATGGCGGCGGTTTTGACGCATGCTTAGAACCCCAAGGCAACATCTAGTGTTTATGTCTATGAGCAGAAAGTATACAAATGGCTGAGGGCAGAAGATATATGCTAATACGGGACAGTCCATCAGTGGTCGTGGGCGGAGCATGAGCAATATGACATCATAATGCTCAGAAAATCCAAACGGCTTGATTATTTAGAGTGTTTATTAGGCTTTTTGAGGATAAAAAAAAAAAGGAGTGAATGGATTTTTTTTCATTGTATGTTGTGTGGTTGTATGGTATGGTGGTTGTGTCACTGCAAAGACACATTTATATGCAAACAGTCAGGGTTGCCAACTCTCACGCATCTGGCGTGACAGTCACGCATTCAGCCTCAATCTCACGCTCTCACGCTCGACAAAGAAATCTCACGCTAAATGAGACATTCTTCTGTGCAGTATTTTTTTTTTTCCTCATGTGCGCTAATTTCCGAATTACTAAACAAGTTCAGGCTCTCACTGCTGTGTCTAATGCCTTTCTCTGATTGTCGATTCGCTGGAAACATTTGTCGTCGTTACGTCAGTGATGTCCGTGACCGTAATTTACCCTTTTCACACGCGCTCACGGCACACATCTTTCTCAAGCAGAGAAAAATCGCGAGTCAAAGAGGACACTGACACCAACAGACAAGACAGAGAACGTTATAGGCTACTTTTGATATGAAACAAATTCTCTGCTCTCATATTCTGTCAATATTCTGTCGAGATTCAAACAATAAATACAGTTTTTGGTGCTTTTAAATGTGACAGACCGCTGTAGCGCTTCAGCTCAAACGGCACGTGATACAGTAAAACTTTTTTTTCCATCATCATCACCAAACCCCCCCCCCCCCCCCCCCCCCCACTCAACTCAAACTGAAAAGTTGGCAACCCTGCAAACACCATATAAAAGTGAATTTTGCATCCGATGACCCCTTCAAAAAGTAAGCGTAAATGCACATGTGATATAAAAGAAGCAGTTAGTTAGTTGTGTTGTGTGTTGTGTGTCAGGGTTCGGCTCTGGAGCAGGCCATCATCAGCCAGAGACCTCAGCTGGAGAAGCTCATCTCCACAACAGCGCACGAGAAGATGCCCTGGTTCCACGGCAAGATCGACCGCGAGGACTCGGAGCTGCGCCTGCGCAGGAGCTCACAAGTCAACGGGAAATTCCTGTAAGTCCAAATCACATGACTTATCCAAGATCAAGAAAAATGAGAAATGATCTTGGATTTCATCACATCTTCTAAGAATCGCCCAGAAAACATATTAGCCATAGGCCATAATCTAGATCTACTCTACTGTATTTTTTTTATCAAATAAATGCAGCCTTGGTAAGAGACCTCTTTCATGAAATAGACCCCAAACTTTTAAATGGTATTGTATATAACATAAACAAAGCACTTAAAAATATGTAACTGTTTTTGTTCAATTAACTGACTGCATTTCATTTAGTTAAGGAGACCGAAGTAAAAGTGGTGTGTTGTTTTGTTGCGTGCATTACATGAATCTAAATAATGTAGCGTTTCCATTAAATTAGAGTAAATTATGGCTGTTTTCATGTGCTTTAATGTAATTATTTTTTTTAGTATCATGATTAAGATTTTATATAACATTTTGAGTTAGTTGCAAACCTTACAATTGAAATCCCAAAACTATTGCAAAGAAATAACTTCGATATAGTTTAAACTGATGACTGAATGTGTGTCTGTATGCCGGGTTTGGACTGTAGCACCACTGCTCTGAAGTGAAAGAAGCGAGGCAGAGGAGAGGCAGTGTGTGGTTTCCGCTGTGACACGGTTCTAGAGGACTTCCTGAAGTGACCGAAGAGCGTGTGTGTGTGTGTGTGTGTGTGTGGAGGCGGAAAACAAGAGCAGGGCTGGGTGGGGGTAGAGAGGCAGTGCACAGTCTCCATCTGCTTTAAATAGATCACTAGCTACCATCTTAAAACATGCGTGTGTGTGTGCGTGCGTGCGTGCGTGTGTGTGCGTGCGTGCGTGCGTGCGTGTGTGTGTGTGTGTGTGTGCAATGCAGTCTACAGAAACAAACCTTTTTATCATCGTGAGGACTTTGTCATTAGCTTTCAACATTCTAGTTTTTACTAGTTTTTCTAGTTTTTAAAGCTAAAAAAAAGTAATCAAAATGTGTTATTGTTTATTTCTATGTTTCCACTTTGATTAAACATTTATTGGTTCAGCTACATCCACTGCATACTGAATCTGAATAGCGAATGTGTGTTTTAAAAGCACCTCCACAGCTCCATCTAGTGTTGATCTGTGTATAAGAGGTTCTGCTGCAAGAGCTGTCTTCTGCTTAACACACTTCTATCATCTTCTCTCCTCCCGACAGAATTAGACAGAGAGAAAACACTGGCAGAAACGTGTCCTATGCTCTGTGTCTCCTGCATAATAACCAGGTCATGCACTATCGCATTGATAAGGACAAGGCTGGCAAACTCTCCATTCCTGATGGGAAGAAGTTCGACACACTTTGGCAGGTAATTAAACCTGTCCCGAGACACGTCAAACCTGCTTAAGTCTATACAGTATGTGTAGAAAAGAATGATATTGGATGATTAGCAAAAAAAGTTGTTTATTTATGTTCAGGCTTGTTTATTGCATATGCTATTACCATCTGTCATAAAACCATTGGGTTACTCTTTATTTCGATGGTCCACTTTAGACATTGTACTTAAGTAACTTAGTACAACTGTATGTCAACTAACTCGCATTAGAGTATTCGTAGACTGTCTGGTTAGGCGCGTTAGTAGAATAAGTTGAGATGTAGTTGTGTAGCGGTGTGTTATCTGCGTTAGTAAGAATCACTCTTGAATGCTGAAACTTGTCCCTTCAATCCTCTTTTATTTCATCTGAAGTAATAAACAGATTATGAGGACTCGTGCAGCACTTAGAGCAGTGTGTGGCAGCAATGCACAACAAGCTCTGAATGATAAAGGATCAAACTAACGTAAAGAAAACCACTTAAAGAAAGAAAATAATTAATAAAACATACGTGTCCATTACAGAGGGACTTAAAGGATTAGTTCACTTTAAAAAAAACTTTTGCTGATAATTTACTCACCCCCATGTCATCCAAGATGTCCATGTCTTTCTTTCTTCAGTCGAAAAGAAATTAAGGTTTTTGATGAAAACAATCCAGGATTTTTCTCCATATAAAGGACTGCTTCTAAAACGTAAACTTTTTTATTTATTTGTGAAATGCCGATGGTTTGTCTAGATAAGACCCTTATTCATCGTCTGGTGTCGTTTAAAGCCCTTTGAAGCTGCACTGAAACTGTCATTTGGACCTTGAACCGTTTGGGTCCCGTTGAAGTCCATTATATGGAGAAAAATCCTGGAATGTTTTCATCAAAAACCTTCATTTCTTTTCGACTGAAGAAAGAAAGACATGGACATCTTGGATGACATGGGGGTGAGTAAATTATCAGCAAAAGTTTTTTTTAAAGTGAACTAATCTTTTAAAGTCACAATTACACAAGTATAACATATGAAACAATCAGTTACAAGAAATACGGCCTTATTAAATCAGCACGTAAACTTGCGTGACCTACCGCTGTGAATGTTCATGCAGACTGGGAAGAAGCAAAGTGTGTCACACCCGCCCCCCCCCCCCCCCCCCCCCCCCCCCCCCAGATCAGCATGGCGGACGGAAAGAATGAGGAAAACCCAAAAATGGTCATCGCAAGTGGAATCACAAAATAAATGTTCTTAATGCACACCTGCTACAGTTGCAAAGTTACTTATAGCCAGTAGGATGTCTAAAGTGGACCATCAGAATAAAGTGTAACCGCGTCTTGTAGAGGTAGACTGTTGTCTTGAGTATGGGGACCAACAGGCCAAATGACGCGTTATATTTAGATTTCCTGGTTTGGGTGAGTTCTGCATGATGCACTGCATCAAAGCTTTAGCAAAGGTAAAGCTACAGACAGGACATTAACTAGCCTTGACAAACATCTATCACTTTGTGATTAGAAGAGCGCTGCATGGTTCGAAGGAGGTGGGTGTGCATCAAAAATGTATTTTAATATAGAAATTGCTTGATATTGATGATGTGTCACAACACTGCGTGACTGTAGCGCTTCAAATGTGTGCTGACCGAGAGCATGTGAAGAAAAAATGAAAGGAATGTACACTTGGCGTTAGATAGATGATAGTTTATCCATCATTTGTCAAAAAGAATGTATTGTAACGATATGCTGAAACAATGAAACTGTGATGATGCCCAGAATTTGACATCGATGTGCAATGTATTATAGCTGGTAGAACACTATTCGTACAAGCCTGACGGCCTTCTCCGAGTGCTAACCGAGTCCTGCCCGAGACCAGCACACCATTCAGTGGTGAGTACTTTCACAACTACAACAAACACACGGGTGGGAATGTGTTATAACACGAGTTTATGTGAACAAATGCACTGACATGTTGACAATATGAACCACTCTGAGGGCAATTGTACTGTTTTAAATACCCACAAACAATTGTTCATTGTTTCACACACAAATAATTAAGGAAATTCAACATTTTATCTGCTCATTCATTTAAAATGACTAAATGTAAAATAATGTAAGTTATTGCTAGTGTGATAAAGCATAGAGAAGTGGTTCTCAAATGGTCAAGTCAAGTCACCTTTATTTATACAGAGCTTTTTACAATACAGATTGTTTCAAAGCAGCTTTACAGTGAAAACAGGAAAATAATGCAACAAAGTTTGTTTATAAGAAAATAGCGTCAAAGTCCAGCTTAAGTAAGTTCAGTGATGGTTCATTTTTGTTGTAAAAAAGTTATTAATTTAGTCAATTTGGGTCGTGTCCCAAAAATGGTGCCATAGACAATAGGGAAAGATAATGCAAAATGCAATCATGCACAATGAAATATATTTGAATGCTTTTGTGCTGCATTTTCTCACAAAAGGTTTGCAAATAAAAGAAAACTTAGCATTTGTTTGCAAAAGTTTCGCTTTCATCCAAGAGAGATTGCGTTCGCTCACAAAAGTTTTGCGTTCCTCCAGGAAAGACTGTGTTTGCTCGCACATTCTCTGGAAAAACCTTTGCATTCCTCTGAGAAATGTTGCCTTCGTTTGCAAATGTTTTGTGTTCCTGAGAAAAATTGTTTTCACTCACAAAAGTTTTGCGTTCCACCCAGAATTATTGCATTCTCTTGCAATAGTTTTGCATTCCTCCAAGAAACTGTGCGTTGATTTGCAAGTTCGCAGGTGGAGTTGGCGGATGCTGAGTTTGAGATGGGCATCAACACCCTGTTCTTCAGCTCTTGAAAGCTCAACTTTTTAAAAGCAACTACAACATTTCTTTGTGGAACGCAAAACGTTTGCGAGGGAACGCAAAAGCATAAAAAAAAATTTCCCCATCGTGTGTCCTTATAGTGGCTCCATATAATCTGACTTGAGGTAGCAAAACATCTCAAAGATCCTCAAAAACATATGCAAGGTACAAAAAAATATGCGTATTATGAATGATTAAGCACATTAGGGATAAACATGATATGTTCTGACAACAATTTGTTTTTTTCTGCAAATTTTTGGCTGCCAAGAGCATGAAACCACTGAAGGTCAAGAGGCATTTAGAAACCATGGTAAATGGTCATTTTTCTTATTCATTCAGCTTATGGCATGGCAATTAATTTGGGTTTAGACAGTCAAAATTTCATAAGGACATTTTTATCTACTTCAATACCCTGTCCTGAAGCAAAGCCTGCTGAGAACCACTGACCTAGACTGTCTGCACCAGTGCATGTCACACAATGGCCACTGGAAATGTGAATGCTACTGAATGTACATTGAATTGGTGAATTTGCAGAGTGAATTATTTATTGAAGAAACTAATTTTGTGTGCGTTTAACTTTGTTGTTGTGATGTATAACACAATACTAATGGGTCATAGATGTTAAGCATTAAATATAAGCATCAAATAGTGTAGGATAAAATAACCTAATGCTCTTTAAAATTGTGGTTTCTAGCAAGGTGCCACAGGTGGAATTCTCTCCAGAATCAAATCATACTCCTTCCCCAAACCTGGCCAAAAAAAGGTGCACTAATACCCCCCTCTCGTCCTCCTTATCCCCCACTGGCAGTGGTAGGACACCCGTCTGCTTGCGTGTGGTTTTTGCTTCTGACTTTGCCTGTGGGACTCCTTACACCCTCTCTGATCTCTTCCTCCATTCACCGCCCTGTACATCACATCCAATCACCAGCAACAACTCACATTCACTGTTCTCATCCATAGAAATATGGATACATTTATGATAGTTTACTCTCCGTTCTATTAAAAGAATAGTTGCCTTTTACAGTTTTTGTTCAGTCCATTGTACACATCATTTCACCTTAATTGCCTGTCCACCTTATTTTTGACGCAAGACGATGGGCGTGTCCATTTTTAGCTTGAATGTGCAAGGCTTCCGGTGTCATTTGCTTGCAGATATTTTATATCAGATACAGAAACAGTCTCTACAACAGTTAATGTTGTAAACTTTTATTTGTTATCATGATATTTGAATTTATGATCAAAATCATAAACACGCTGGTTTGTAGCGCTACTGCCCTTTGTTATTCCTCTGGTTATTTAGCAGATAATGAATCGGAAGTGTTGTACATTCATATTTCCTTGATGCAAAATACGGTGGATAAATCAGGGCACATTATATTCCCTTTTATTTTTCTGTAGTTAAAAGTGTTTATAATACTATAATATTAATAATAGTTTATATTATATACAACATTTACACTGGTTTGCTGGTCTTGACTGATTTTACTTGGGTTTACTAGACCAGCTAGACTGGTTTAAGATGTAAAAACTTAAACCATTCTTCTTCAACAATAAAACAAAAATGTATTTACATTCTTAGCTGCATTGGGAAGGTTGGTTACAGTATTTACACTATTTATTACATAACATAATTTTTGGGGGGTTATTTGGCTCTAACATCCATCTGAGGAAAAAAAGACAATTAATGAGCGTTTTTGTCGTTTTAAAATGACGTTATACTATCGTTCGAAAATTTGGGGTCAGTACGTTTATTTTATTTATTCAAAAATATTACTATTACTTTTATTCAACCAAGGATACATTAAATTGATTAAAAGTGACAACAAAGACTTTAACATTGGTATTGACCTTTGCATTTTTCATATTAACTACTTTAATCCGAATAGCAACTGGTTACAGCTGCCAACCCAGACTGCAACATAGTTTTGGCCCAGATCCGGCCCAGGTCTGGTACACATGGACTCCACACGGCCCAGATCCGGCCCAGATCTGGTACACATGGACTCCACACGGCCCAGATCCGGCCCAGATCTGGTACACATGGACTTCACATGGCCCAGATGTGGGCCAGGTCTGGTACACATGGACTTCACACGGCCCAGATGTGGGCCAAGTCTGGTACACATGGACTCCACACGGCCCAGATCCGGCCCAGGTCTGGTACACATGGACTCCACACGGCCTAGATGTGGGCCAGGTCTGGTACACATGGACTCCACACGGCCCAGATGTGGGCCAGGTCTGGTACACATGGACTTCACACGGCCCAGATGTGGGCCAAGTCTGGTACACATGGACTCCACACGGCCCAGATCCGGCCCAGATCTGGTACACATGGACTTCACATGGCCCAGATGTGGGCCAGGTCTGGTACACATGGACTTCACACGGCCCAGATGTGGGCCAAGTCTGGTACACATGGACTCCACACGGCCCAGATCCGGCCCAGGTCTGGTACACATGGACTCCACACGGCCTAGATGTGGGCCAGGTCTGGTACACATGGACTCCACACGGCCCAGATGTGGGCCAGGTCTGGTACACATGGACTCCACACGGCCCAGATCCGGCCCAGGTCTGGTACACATGGACTCCACACGGCCCAGATCCGGCCCAGGTCTGGTACACATGGACTTCACACGGCCCAGATCCGGCCCAGGTCTGGTACACATGGACTCCACACGGCCCAGGTCTGGTACACATGGACTCCACACGGCCCAGGTCTGATACACATGGACTCCACACGGCCCAGATCCGGCCCAGGTCTGGTACACATGGACTCCACACGGCCCAGATGTGGGCCAGGTCTGTTACACATGGACTTCACACGGCCCAGGTCTGGTACAAATGAACTCCACACGTCCCAGGTCCGGCCCAGGTCTGATACACATGGACTCCACACGGCCCAGATCCGGCCCAGGTCTGGTACACATGGACTTCACACGGCCCAGATCCAGCCCAGGTCTGGTACACATGGACTCCACACGGCCCAGGTCTGGTACACATGGACTCCACACGGCCCAGATCCGGCCCAGGTCTGGTACACATGGACTCCACACGGCCCAGGTCTGGTACACATGGACTCCACACGGCCCAGGTCTGGTACACATGGACTCCACACGGCCCAGGTCTGGTACACATGGACTCCACACGGCCCAGGTCTGGTACAGGTCTGGTACACATGGACTTCACACGGCCCAGGTCTGGTACACATGGACTCCACACGGCCCAGATCCGGCCCAGGTCTGGTACACATGGACTCCACACGGCCCAGGTCCGGCACACATGGACTCCACACGGCCCAGGTGTGGGCCGAATCTGGGCCGACACTATGTTGCAGTCTGGGAAACAACATAGCAATTTGGCACATCAATATAGAAAGTGTGGTCACAGATGTTTCCTTCAGTCACATCTTCACAACGGCTTATCCAATGAGAAATTAGATTCTGAACTATACATTTGATAATGTACATCATAGCACTTCTGGCTCAAATACTGCTCTAAAAGGGACGTCGCATAATTGATCTCCCCTTTGAGACACCTCTGCCAATAGTGTATCAGCAGTGTAATTTATTATATGACTCACAAGTTGCTTAGTGTTTGGAACAAAGGCAATGATTTTTTTGGAAGAGATGGCAATCGTTTGTTTTGAAATTGTCAGGATGCTTTTCTAGCTTCTAACAGTTGAATTACCCTAATCATACATCCATATTTTCATTCTCCTTTTCTATCACTCTTTTTTAATTATATAAATCACATAATTATCAATCCTATCTGCAAGAGATCTCTTTTCTTGTGTTGTTTCTTGTTTTTATTTATACACTATGTTTTGGCTTTTTGACCTTTTGGAAGAAGGTTCTCCTCTTCTTCATGGACACTGACCACATCATGTATAATGCTGTATATATATATATATATATGAACTGCCATTCACTTACTGTACCATTGAAACATCTCAGTAAATGTAATTATGCATTTGATTCTGATTTAAGGTGCCATGAAGAACACAGGAAAGTTTGGTTTGAACCTGTCCTTCTTTCCCATTGATGCATGCAGGCATTCAGATAACATGCCTGTGTCCTATCCGCTTTTTCTGTGTGGATTTGTGTATTTTCGTAATTGTAATTGTGTTGTGTGCTTGTAGGGTCTCCTTGAAAATCCCTATAACTTTAGATCAAACGGCAGGGGTGAACTTCCTAATCCTAATATCTTCGGCACAGGTTAGTTTACTTAGTTTTGCTTCAACACTTACACTTCCAGTCAAAGGTTGCACACCTGACTCTTTAAAAACAGTTGATCTAAAGGCGTTTCCTTTGGATTGACGAATATAAAATGTGCCTATGTATGGATTCCTTGATGGATGTTAGTAAAGTAGACGGTGAAGGAAAATATATGTCTGGCTCACTATTTTAAAAGCATCCCATGATGCAGCTGAACTGTAATCATACTCCCATTTGTTTGATTTTCATAGTTTTAATAATCAAGAATGAGCAGGTGTGTTCAAACTTTCGACTGGTAGTGTAAACCTGAGCCTGAGGTGGTTCTTGCAATCCTAAACTCTGTGCTCTGTGTTTTCATAGAGGCTATGCCAATGGACACACAGGTGTATGAAAGTCCCTATGCAGATCCTGAAGAGCTGCGCTCGACCACAGTGAACCGGAGCGACCTGACTCTGGAAGATGGAGAGCTGGGCTCGGGGAACTTTGGCACTGTCCTGAGAGGGGTCTACCAGATGAAAAAGTTAGTCAACCAATTTCATGCAGAAATCTCATGTGGATTGTTTAAATGAGTATTTTAAAGGATTAGTTCACTTAAAAAAAAACTTTTGCTGATAATTTACTCCCCCCCCATGTCATACAAGATGTCCATGTCTTTCTTTCTTAAGTTGAAAAGAAATGAAGGTTTTTGATGAAAACATTCCAGGATTTTTCTCCATATAATGGAGTTCAACAGGACCCAAACGGTTCAAGGTCCAAATGACAGTTTCAGTGCAGCTTCAAAGGGCTTTAAACGACACCAGACGATGAATAAGGGTCTTATCTAGCGAAACCATCGTTATTTCACAAATAAATAAAAAAGTTTACGTTTTATAAGCACAAATGCTCGCCTTGCTCTGTTCTGTGATGCGCGTTCGTGACTCACGTAATACGCAATTACGTTGAAAAGGTCACGCGTAGGCAGAATTACAGAGTCAGTGTTTACGAATGTGAGGAAGGAGGACCATATACACATATTCAAATGTCTGTGTGTCAGTTTATGGTTTAAATGCCCATTTCGTGTGTGTATCCTGGGTGTTTTAATATTAAAAAGGCTAAAAGAACATTTTCGTCAGGACAGAAGCGTGACCTTTTCAATGTAATTGCGTATTACGTGAGTCACGAACGCGCATCACAGAACAGAGCAAGGCGAGCATTTGTGCTTATAAAACGTAAACTTTTTTTATGTATTTTTGAAATGACGATGGATTCGCTAGAAAATATTATTCATCGTCTGGTGTCGTTTAAAGCCCTTTGAAGCTGCACTGAAACTGTCATTTGGACCTTGAACTGTTTGGGTCCTGTTGAAGTCCATTATATGGAGAAAAATCCTGGATTGTTTTCATCAAAAACCTTAATTTCTTTTCAACTGAAGAAAGAAAGACATGGACATCTTGGATGACATGGGGGGGGAGTAAATTATCAGCAAAAGTTTTTTAAAAGTGAACTAATCCTTTAAGGATCAAATCTGGTGCCCAAAAACTTTTATCTTAGATCTTTTATGTCCTTTTTCTTGCTTTTAAAAATTGTATCCAAAAGAATTATGTATTGGTATCGTATTCTTAAAACCTGAATTTTCTTTTTACTTTTTGACTAGCTTTCGTGAGGCACACTCGCAAGGTGCCCTCTCTGCCGTGCGCGTATGCCCTCTCAGTATGTTCTGTCTCGCGTACGCGCTCCAGATTCGGGGAGATTTGAACTAATTTGCGGGCATCAGGGAGATGCTCTCAATATGCGGGAGACTCCCGGAACTTCCGGGAGACTTCGGATGTCTGTTAAAACCAAATATCCCCTCTGGACGTCACCTTTGGCCACTACTACAATTACTAATGTAATTTCTTGACACAAAGCATAATGGTTTGGTTGCACAAGTGTGTTTCGTCATGTATTGCTATTCATCAAAAGCACACAAAATGCGTAAAAACTAAATTGTACCATCAACAGTCACATTTTCACCTTGAAGATCAATAAAGATCAATACCAATTAGTAATTTACCTGAAATATCATTTTACGGGTGCGAAAATCTTTAAGCCGTGAGTTTGGGAGCATTTCAGTGAAAATTCAAGACAGAAAACAATGGATGGAAACTTTGTAGCTGACGATGGTAAATGTGTTGATATTAACTCTTTTTCCATTTACAATAAACCTAGCCAAGTCTGCAAAAAAATACAATGGTTTTCATACGGTAACTACCATTACATTGATATAAAGCTCAGAATCTCTCTTTGCTTACTGAATTGTGGCTGATCTTCCTTTCCCTGGACACATTTAATCCTTTACAGACACATTTGCACTGCATAGTAATAGCAATAGCAATAGCAACTTTATTTATAGTATATAGCACAATTAAAACAACTCAAGTTGACCAATGTGCTTTACAATGTCACACAGAAAAAAGCATCACATAGGCAACACATAATAAAATTGTCTCTGATTAAAAGCTATTAAAAACAGATGTGTTTTCAGTTGTCCTTTAAATCCCTGTACAGTAGCAGCCTCTCTAATATGTTAGAGAAACTCTAACTCTTCCAAAGTTTAGGTGCTGCTACAGCAAAAGCTCGATCTCCTGTAACAGCCTGTAAATGTAAAACTTATGCAAATGCAATCTACTGTGTATGTTCATCTGTACATATGTATCTTTCTCTCAGAACGCAGAAGGTTGTTGCTGTGAAGATACTGAAGAACGATGACGATAACGCCGCGGTGAAGGACGAGATGCTGCGGGAAGCGAACGTCATGCAGCAGCTGGATAACCCCTACATCGTCCGCATGATCGGCATCTGCGAGGCCGAGAGCCTCATGCTGGTTATGGAGCTCGCTGAGCTCGGCCCGCTGCACAAGTTCCTGCAGAAGAACAAGTATGTTTCAGAAAATATGAGAGGCTGATGCCTGATATTCTTGATGCTGCTCCGCTGTTACTTATGCATTACTCTGTTTGTTGTTGGAATGACCAAAAGTTTTAAAAGTACAGTTTTTAGGCTGGTCTGCCTAACAGCGCTCACCAATGTCAAAATGATAGAGATGACCAATCAAATAAAAGAGAAAGATTACTGAGTGCGAAATACAACATGACACTTTAGTTTTAGCAGGGAAAGAGTGTGTGGTAAGGTGTAAGCTAAACGTTTAAAACATGATTCATGTAATGCAACTGAATGTGACGAGACTAGAAACGTCTTGCATTTGTGACATCTTAGATATACAAATAAGATTGAATGTGTGCATATTTTAAAATAAAATAAGCCTATTTGCAAAAAGCTATGATTATTTCATAACTACAATTAGACCTAGAACTTCTTTTACCGTTCATTTTTTTTTTAATGTAAATAAAGGTTTGGTCCCCCTCAGTGTTCGAGACATGTTTACAGCCTTGCTTCAGTGTGAATATTGAGGTTTTCCGTCACTTGATGGTCGCTATCATTCACGTCCAGTTTTTGCCCTCTTTTCTTCTTGCTGATGAAGTCTTGCTATGCTTTGTGTACACAGTAATAATCATTAAGACTGTTGTTCTGAAAACTATTGTTGCTTTTTGGACGTCTGACAAGTCGCCCATTTCACATGCGGCCCGCTGGAAACCACTTATACTGCATGGATGTACAAACTAGAGGATATAAACAACTAAATGATAAAAGATTATCACAATGTTTGTTTTTTCACTATAGCCTACACAAATGATATTAATCTCTGTAATAATGGGTGTTGACATTATATCGTCCAACCCCTGTATATTCACAATATAGCATGGTCACAAGATTTTATTAATATTAAACAACTCTTCACAAAACTCCTTTTAATACAACAACGGTTTGGAGTGACCACAGTGAGCACGGCATCATTTCAAAAATGCCCCATAAAAATACCATACAAACTGTAACTGTTTTCCAAGTCTCCTGAAGTCATGTGACCGCACTGTGTGAGATGCTCTGCGGGATTACACAGACAATATCTAGTCATCCGTTGGATCGGGAGTTCACAAGGCGAAAAACTGTGCCATCCCAGACAGCAACATAGTGTCGGCCCAGATCTGGCCTACATCCGGCAGGCGTTGAATCCAGGTGAGCCAGATGTGGCCCGGATCTGGGCCGACACTGTGTTGCTGTCTGGGATATAGATTCAGGACTGAACAGGTCAGAAGCAATAGTAGCAGTGTCATTATTTACATAGAAGCCTAAAAGTGAATAGATTTCCCTTGCGTTTTCAGACACATCTCTATGAAGAACATCAC